>JABSTQ010010437.1:0-424099 GCA_013358835.2 Ixodes persulcatus
ATAAAAAAGAATGTAAGAAATAGGGCCAGAGTTCGGAGTTGGCAAATCATGTTGGTTCTTGTAATAATTGCTCCCCTCTTTGGGGGTGAAACTTCGTTCTCTGTAACGAAAAAGAATTGTTTAAAAGGCTATTTAAGGAGACTTGTGCGTTCGCGAGGGCGGGGGAATGGGCGAGCCAGCCGTCCTTGGTTATTGGTGATCGGATGAAGAGTTTTGCTTGTGTGAGGGGCAACACTGCTTCTAGAGCTTTTCCTTATATAACTTGCGATTCAATGCAAATTAAGCTTACATAGCTTATATGCCATTACAATCTGCCAATAAATATGTACTTGGTCTGATGTAACCTAATCAGTTGTGTTTTGATTGAGCATTCTTGTTTAAGGGGCAACACTGCTTCTAGAGCTTTTCCTTATATAACTTGCGATTCAATGCAAATTAAGCTTACATAGCTTATATGCCATTACAATCTGCCAATAAATATGTACTTGGTCTGATGTAACCTAATCAGTTGTGTTTTGATTGAGCATTCTTGTTTAAGGGGCAACACTGCTTCTAGAGCTTTTCCTTATATAACTTGCGATTCAATGCAAATTAAGCTTACATAGCTTATATGCCATTACAATCTGCCAATAAATATGTACTTGGTCTGATGTAACCTAATCAGTTGTGTTTTGATTGAGCATTCTTGTTTAAGGGGCAACACTGCTTCTAGAGCTTTTCCTTATATAACTTGCGATTCAATGCAAATTAAGCTTACATAGCTTATATGCCATTACAATCTGCCAATAAATATGTACTTGGTCTGATGTAACCTAATCAGTTGTGTTTTGATTGAGCATTCTTGTTTAAGGGGCAACACTGCTTCTAGAGCTTTTCCT
Organism: Ixodes persulcatus; assembly: GCA_013358835.2. NCBI lineage: Eukaryota > Metazoa > Arthropoda > Arachnida > Ixodida > Ixodidae > Ixodes > Ixodes persulcatus. Next base: position 879 of record JABSTQ010010437.1, read on the forward strand.
TATATAACTTGCGATTCAATGCAAATTAAGCTTACATAGCTTATATGCCATTACAATCTGCCAATAAATATGTACTTGGTCTGATGTAACCTAATCAGTTGTGTTTTGATTGAGCATTCTTGTTTAAGGGGCAACACTGCTTCTAGAGCTTTTCCTTATATAACTTGCGATTCAATGCAAATTAAGCTTACATAGCTTATATGCCATTACAATCTGCCAATAAATATGTACTTGGTCTGATGTAACCTAATCAGTTGTGTTTTGATTGAGCATTCTTGTTTAAGGGGCAACACTGCTTCTAGAGCTTTTCCTTATATAACTTGCGATTCAATGCAAATTAAGCTTACATAGCTTATATGCCATTACAATCTGCCAATAAATATGTACTTGGTCTGATGTAACCTAATCAGTTGTGTTTTGATTGAGCATTCTTGTTTAAGGGGCAACACTGCTTCTAGAGCTTTTCCTTATATAACTTGCGATTCAATGCAAATTAAGCTTACATAGCTTATATGCCATTACAATCTGCCAATGAATATGTACTTGGTCTGATGTAACCTAATCAGTTGTGTTTTGATTGAGCATTCTTGTTTAAGGGGCAACACTGCTTCTAGAGCTTTTCCTTATATAACTTGCGATTCAATGCAAATTAAGCTTACATAGCTTATATGCCATTACAATCTGCCAATGAATATGTACTTGGTCTGATGTAACCTAATCAGTTGTGTTTTGATTGAGCATTCTTGTTTAAGGGGCAACACTGCTTCTAGAGCTTTTCCTTATATAACTTGCGATTCAATGCAAATTAAGCTTACATAGCTTATATGCCATTACAATCTGCCAATAAATATGTACTTGGTCTGATGTAACCTAATCAGTTGTGTTTTGATTGAGCATTCTTGTTTAAGGGGCAACACTGCTTCTAGAGCTTTTCCTTATATAACTTGCGATTCAATGCAAATTAAGCTTACATAGCTTATATGCCATTACAATCTGCCAATAAATATGTACTTGGTCTGATGTAACCTAATCAGTTGTGTTTTGATTGAGCATTCTTGTTTAAGGGGCAACACTGCTTCTAGAGCTTTTCCTTATATAACTTGCGATTCAATGCAAATTAAGCTTACATAGCTTATATGCCATTACAATCTGCCAATGAATATGTACTTGGTCTGATGTAACCTAATCAGTTGTGTTTTGATTGAGCATTCTTGTTTAAGGGGCAACACTGCTTCTAGAGCTTTTCCTTATATAACTTGCGATTCAATGCAAATTATAGCTTACATAGCTTATATGCCATTACAATCTGCCAATAAATATGTACTTGGTCTGATGTAACCTAATCAGTTGTGTTTTGATTGAGCATTCTTGTTTAAGGGGCAACACTGCTTCTAGAGCTTTTCCTTATATAACTTGCGATTCAATGCAAATTAAGCTTACATAGCTTATATGCCATTACAATCTGCCAATGAATATGTACTTGGTCTGATGTAACCTAATCAGTTGTGTTTTGATTGAGCATTCTTGTTTAAGGGGCAACACTGCTTCTAGAGCTTTTCCTTATATAACTTGCGATTCAATGCAAATTAAGCTTACATAGCTTATATGCCATTACAATCTGCCAATAAATATGTACTTGGTCTGATGTAACCTAATTAGTTTTGTTAGTATTCAAAATTTAATTCGCAAAGTTTATGGGAAGAATTCAGACAAATTGAAATACTGAAATAAGAAAATAAACGTATATCAGTGAACTAAAAGGTATGTGGAATACAATAAGGCATAAATGAAAGCCCTAACATGCTTTATAAACGTTTTAGGACACTTTTGAACTCTCCAGTTTTAAAATGATTTATTGCAGGATGCCCAAAAGGCACCCAAAAAAAACCCTGATGCCCTATTTAAGATATTTGTACCCCTTATTGCATATGTCACGCATAGACCTAAAAGAGAAAAAAAAAAAATGAAGGCTAGATATGTGCAAGTGGAGATATGGCTTCCATAAAATAGTAAAGGGTGTAAAGAGTTCACTCAGAAATAATATAAAAAATCATCCACTGACCCATTTTACTTCGTTTCCAAAACAATATTTCGAGATAAGAGACTTATTTAATAAAACTCATTCGCGACAAGACGATAAGTGCCTGCCAATCTTCAAAAACCACAATTAAAAAAAATGTTTTCTTAGTATATTTTTGCCTCAAAGAGCAGTGCCTCCCCTTAATTCGCATCATACGTATAGAAAATATTTCGTTTCAAAAATGTTCTTATTCGAAACTACTATTCGTATTCGAAAATATTCATTTCGATTCGATTCGTAACCTTTGTTATTCGATTCGCTTCGAAAGATTTTGATATTCGCACACCTCTATTGATAACTATAGAAATCGTTCACACACTAAAATTGAAGAGAAACTACCGTGTACAAAGAGCTATCATATTGCGAACTAGTGATCCGAGAAAAGATACTGCAGCCATCGGCCACTGGGAACTTTGTTTACTTTATTTTCCTACGGCACTATATGCTCCTCTCTCTTACCCTCTATCTCCATCTCTCTCTCTTATATATATCCCCGACTTATATCTAGAATAAAAACATACTCAAGCATTCCCTTTCTGCGTGATAGTGTTCTGTGGCTAGCAGCAATCATTTCCTCGCGAAGGTCACGATTATGGCGCAATAGTTGACGGAAGTAGCAGGCGACACTCGTTGCTAGTTCTGGCAAAACGCCCGATACAATCTTTTATCGCATTTCCCCACTCGCTGTCAAGGATGAGGGGGTTCGTTTCAACCAGCAAAATATGGCTGCCGATGCCTGTTTACTGAGCAGTTGTGCCTGTCACCATCCCACTCACTGGCTTCGCGGGCGATATTATCAGGCACAAAGAGGCACTCCGACAGAGAGCAGAACCCCCAAATATTCGAGCCCCGCCTAAATGCAATAGAGCGTAAACACTGTCACCATGTTGACCTAGGAAAGATTAACATGGCGACAGTGTGTACGTTTTAGGTAAGGAAAAGCATGGCGTGTGGTATGAGCCGGATCCTTACACGAGGTGCAAGGTGAGCCCTGAGAATGTGTCTGCTTCACTATAGCACTTCGTGAAAGACGAGCTAGAATGTTCGCGCCAAGGTCCCAACCAGAAGGATGTGATCTCTGTCATGCTCAACGGGGAGAAAACGTTCGTGCCAAAACGCTTCCTGACACGCTCTATACGAGAGGTCCTTTCGTGTATACAGAGACAAGCATCCTGATTCCGACGTTGGGCAAACGAAATTTTATTCCTTGCGCCCTAGATGGGTCAAATGTATTCCACACCAGGAGGTGTGCAATTGTGTGCGCTGCGCCAATTATTACCGTTGTATTGCCGCTGTAGAGAACGTTACAGGCTCAACATTCAACACTGGCTCTCCACTTCTCCATGCGGTGTGGGGGTTTCGATTTCGAGCAGTGGCGTTTTCTGGCTTTATTAAAAAATATTGTGACTCTGTAGCAAAATATTAATTGGGTAGTATTCCAACACCATAATAAATCGCCTGGCAATAAATGATAAAAACTTTTTGGGGGGTGTTAGTGTCCCTTTAAGAAATGAAGATGAGTCGGATCGAGAGTTCAACACGGGAGCGTAAGTTTGAACCACATGCGGAAGGGAGATACGAGTCCGGGTATGTTTCACATATACCAAGATTGAATTGGATTGTTATGGCTAAGGCAAAACAACTATGTCAATGTTACCTGTGCACCCTCCAATTTTTCCAAACAGTTGACATGTTTACGAAATATGGCAAGAACGTTTATGAAACTAAATACCATGTACCTTTACTTCACCAATATAAGATAGTGCACTATCACATCAGAGAACCATATGCGTAGGATTAGTGCTCTTCGTACTGTGCGTATCAGAATTTCTATCGCGCACTCCTTCACAATGCGGATGCAAGCTTTTCTCAGGTAGTGATACACCTGCCAGCCTTCAGGCTGCAGTCCACCGTAGGGTGAGACGGAGTATACAGCTGTAGACCGCATATAACGTATGTCACGGGAGTCGCGAAAATCCGCACTATAAGCGGTACCGCGCTATAACCAAAACATCAATTTTTCAGGCCAAAATACATGCCATGAGACATTACCTTCGTAAAACAATTTATTTTATGTTAGATGAACTCTCGGGTCATCCAGGCCTTTCCATTTGCTGTGTACACCACAGGCAGACATTCTCGCTTTTTGAAGCAACGGGGTCGTTTGTATGGAGTGCGATCGGGAAGCAGCAGGTCTCCCAGCCGTGGCCGCCGCTCGCGCGCATACCTCGGGCATCGGGTTTCTCGCCTCCGCCCCTCCGCTCCCGCGCAGCTCCCGCAAGCCCGCAAGCCCCTCGCTACGCAAGGGGGGAAAGGGAGGGAGGAGGACGCGATGCGCCAGTGCAAGTGTTGCGCCATGCCAGCCATGCACCTTGCTCCTTGCCCCCTCCCTTCTCTCCTTCGCGGACGCGCGCACACACGCACACAAAAAAAAAAAAATGCTTACTTTTGTTTGTTGCTCACGGCGACTCGCGGCGTTGCTCGCGTCTCTATTTCAAGACGCGAACATAAACCACTAACACTCCCGTCGGCTTCGTGGCCGATCTAGTATTGTATATCGGAAATAAATGCCGTTCTGTGTTTAATTTATGGTGTTTTAGCGTTCCTTTCTGATCGACTAGAATCGAGGCTTTTTTTTTTTTTTCGGTCTTGCCGTTTTGGGGGGTCGGCTAGAATCGATGCCGGCCTAAAATCGAGTAAATACGGTACTTTTTCATGACACTGTCGACATCTTTGACGATGCTCTGTTTAGTTTCGAGAGACAGGGCTTGTCGTTTCTTGGCCATCTTGGGCTTAAGAGACGCAGAGATAGGGATGGACGGTCGATTTCCGCACGATATGCTTGACGCGATCCACATGCGGTCCAAACAGACGACGTGGAGCAAGTTAGCAAACTGCAACAAGCGAAACTAGAAACTATCCATCCTTCGTTTTGCGCGCGCGCGCAGTGTAAGAAAGGAGGTTGGTGTTGCGTCACTTGAGCGAGGGGGTGAAATCGAAAGGGTGAAAGGGGTGGCTCGATGGGGCTTTCGAAGTTGAGCACGCGCGTGCGTGTGTCGGTCGCACCTCGCTACTTCGCTTTCGCTGCGCAGTCATTCGTCTTCGCCTCTCTCTTTGCTTCTTCGAGCAACCTCCTTACCACCGCGAGTGCCGCTTGCGGCTAGCGCCGTAACCGTTATCTAGTGTCGCACAGGGAAGCGTGCTCGCTGCGCCGGTTGGCCGGCGGGGTCGGCGGGCTATTACAGAAACCGCACTATAACCGGTATTTCCCTTCGCGTGCCTGCATTTTAACCGGTATGTAATTACATGGAGTTGTATGGGAGGCGAACCGGTGGTTGAAAAAAGCCGCGTTATACCCGGTCCTGCACTGTAAGCGGTTACGTTGTAAGGGTCTATACTGTATTAGCCATTGCTAGCCATTTGAAGCCAATCTGGTCGGAAATAGATGCTAATAGCCAATAATAGTCACTTAAAGTCATTCCAGTAAGTAAACACGAAAATCGCCCTTAACTATCAACACTATAGTAAAGTAGTAAGCTGGGCGAGTTGGTAAATGTTGAACATAGAAAAAGTTGCACACAAAGAGACAAGGACAAACGAGAAAGGAACACAGAACACAGACAGGCGCGTACTCACAACTCTGGTATATTAAGTGAAGAAAGGAAAGACGAAGCACGATTCATGATGATTCATGCATGATTTGACTGTGACAGAACTGTTTACCACCTGGTGCCGTTGTCCCGTCATGAATCGTGCTTCAACTTTCCTTTCTTCACTTAATATACCAGAGTTGTGAGTACGCGCCTGCCTGTGTTCTGTGTTCCTTTCTCGTTTGTCCTTGTCTCTTTGAGCATGATTTTTAAACATATCAACACTAGTCACTAATAGCCATTTGTAGCCATTTCAATCAAATTTATCTAAAATTGGATGCTAAGCCAATAATAGCTGCTTGAAGCCACGCTCATTTTTTAGCACTAAAATAGCGCAGAATTGTCAATGATCTCATCAATAGCCATAAATAGCCATTTAAAGTCAGCCTGGTTAAAAATAAATACTAATAGCCAACAATACCCACTTGAAGCCATTCCATTTCATAAATATAAAAATAGCTGAATCAATAGGGTGTATTCACTGGACGCCATATTTGAGGTAACTGCTCACAGCGCATGCCCGGGAAGAGTTTCCCGTCAGCTCTCGGGCAACCGCAAGAGAAGAGGGGAAGGAGAAATTCTCTTATCACCGGGACTCTCCTTTGTAGGTCCCAGGCTTCCCCAAACGTCGCTATTCTCCCTCTAGAAAATTATAGAAGATTAACTTGCCACTCAAAATTCGTACAAAAGCATCTTTCCCCTCTCTCTCTTCCCTGGTGGTAAGAAAGCAGCAGCAAGCTCAGCTATGACCGCTAGTGAATACTCCCTATAGTTGGCTACTAATAGCCATTTAAATCCAATCTAATAAGAAAATAGGTGCTTATAGCCAATAATAGCCACTTGAAGTCATTCCCATTCATCAACACTCAAATAGCAGATAATTGCAATTATACTGAATAATAGCCATTAGTAGCCATGTAAAGCCAATCTGGTCAGACAAAGACTCTAGTAACCAACAATAGCCACATGAAGCAATTCCAGTTCATAAACAGAAATAGCTCAAAGTTTTCAATACTCATTATTAATAGCCATTTGTAGCCATATCTAGCAAATATATATAAAACTGGAGGCTGATAGCCAATAATAGTCAGTTTAAGCCATACCTATTAACAAACACCGAAATAGATAATTGTCAATTATCTCATTAATAGCCACTGGCAGCCATTTAAAATCAATCTGGTCAAAGAAGATGCTAATAGCCAACAAAAGCTACTTGAAGCTGTTCATGAGTAAACAAACAAAAAAATCAGAAAATCATCAATAATAATCACGGCTAGTCATTTAGAGCCATTTCAAGTCAATCTCATCACAAATTGATGCTTATTGCCAATTATGATAACGAGTGAATGACATCTATAAGACGAGTCTCGGTAGAAATAAAACCAATAAATCAACAGGCTCAGAAAATTATTTAGATTGTACAAAATCACTGATAACGTAACAAGGCAGGCGATCTGCTTAAAGTTAAACATTTCTAAAACCCAAGACGGAGGCTACAAAGACTGTTTGTCTCCTCCTTGTAGCCTCCGTCTTGGGTTTTAGAAATGTACAAAATCGCCAAGCAAATCCTGACAGGTCTATACAGCACACTGCATTTTGACATCAAAAGACCAAGACGGCCAGTATCAGGAGCTTGTGCTCCCTATGATCCATCAAATAAAGAAATATTTCATAGATTATCAATTTCTCTACCGGGTCAGACCCACTCGGTGCATTTCCGGTGAAAATAGCCAGTTGTCCACTCCCCGACGCCAGGATCGCTTTCTGCTTCCGCCTCCTATTTTATGCCGGAGTTTCCCGTATTCGTCTACAAGGTGTTTGGCGTCGCCGTCGTCGCGACATCCCAACTTCGGGCCGTCGAAGCGCCCGTGGACCGTCCGGCCGAACGGCGACCTACAGTAGAATGCGCGCCTGCTGCATCCACCTTTGGCGAATCGGGAGGCGACGGCACGACGTTTTTACCAATACCATATAAGCCAATACTGGCAACTCCCGCGGATCGCGGGTGAAAAGTGATCGCAGCGCCCCTAGCGAGCTCGGAGTCCGCTAGCAGAAGAATTCTCCACAACGCATTGGTTTTGCCTATCTCCGTGCGAGGTAACCAACGAAAAAAAAGTTTTCATGGGTATTCGTTGCTTTGAATGTTAAAAACTAGGTGCCACCTCATAAGTCGCGGACATTTTCTTCGCGTGGGAAAATGTCACAGCTCGTAGGGTGCAATTTTCGGGCTCTCCCGAAGAAAACACTGTGCTAGAACTTACGTAAGCCAGGCAAAACACGAATGTACCTTCGCTCTGTTTCTTAAAAAAGGGCAATGTAAAAAATTTTTAGAACATAGCTACGTTTCAACTTTACTGTTCATATCGATCAATTTGTTTTGTTGTTTCAATTCCAATTTCTCACGAATGTATTGCTTCTAACCATTCGTCGAATTGGCGAGCTGGCTAATCCCGATCGTCTCCGGATGAAGAAGCAAAAGGCAATTTCGAACCACGTACGTTACTGCGATGTCAGTATGCTCTGGAAGAAGTCGATTGTGCACATGCAAATCTGACGCTATTACTAAAACTAATAAAAGCGGAGTTACAAAAAAAAAAAGAAAGCGCCTGTTGGATGGTCGTGCACCTCATTCCATTTTTCAAAGTCTACTTTCTTTTTTATGTTTGAGGCGACGCTACGCAGCTGCGGTCTTTCTTTCTCCCGCGTTCATGTTTTTTGTTTGCTTTTTTATTTCTTGCGTTTACTCGACGTTCGAACCATCGCGTATTTTGCTTTGCCTTGTTTGGCTTAGTTTTTACTTTCTTTCCTTCGCTTCGTCGCTTACTACCACCGGTTCGTCTACCAACGCCGCGAAAGCAAATAAACAAACGTGTAACATGCAGCTGAAAAAAAAACAAAAAAAAAAGTGAAGCACTTTTTTTTTTTTTTAATAGTTTCATCGTGTTGCTTCTGCTTTGTTTGTTGTGGACTCAAGACCAACGGCGAGCACCACCTGCTGATTTTCAATGCTTCTACCGACGCCCCGTGCGATCGTCGTCGTTGAAAAAGGTCTTTGCTGGGTGATTTGTATCTTTGTATCGCCTGCTAACCTCTTTGTTTCATTCGCCGTTGTTCGCGACTGTTCCGCATTTCTTTTTATTTTCGTCTGGGATGGGGACCCCATCTTTTCTGCAAAGTTCAGAAAGTGCTTGCGCGGTCATTTTTCTAGTTACTTTTTGTTTTTGTAATGTTGTAGAGGCTGGTGCGCTTGCTCTGGTAATTTTAACATGATTGCGCACATTTTAATAATCACCTATTCAGGTAAGAAATTGTGACAACGCAGTTTGTAACGGATCAACACTAACCTCTTACGACGTAGTTCGAGTAGCTAAACGCCTTTTTTCCGCTTCCCAGATGCGCTTCAAACGCGTGTGATCGCCATGAGTGGCGTTTGAGACCTCTAAATAAACTGCTCTATCTTTGTTTCTGCGCGCGTTGTTATTTCATTGTCGTTGCAGTTGCGATCAGTGGATTCTGCTTTGCAAATGGGCTGATCGTAATGAATTGTTTCAGCTGTTGGGGTGATGAAACGGGGCACGCAAAGCTCGAGGACGTTGCGGAGCCTATACTTTTCCATTGTGTCGTCTGCTTCCGTAGACTCCGAGTCCGCTAGAGGTGCCACTGTCACGTTCGCCGCCGCCCCCATGGGTTTTCGGAGGAGTTTCCAGTATTTGCTTTTACCGCGTCGTTGGGCGGAGATCGAGGGACCACGCTCGAGGACACGATAAACGTGCCGGTTGAAGAGGCGTGCTCCCGCGTGGATGTTGACCTCACCCTGGCCGAGCGGGCGTTGCGAGCAGTGGCCTGCAGGTCCGCGTGGGCCAGCAGGTCGGTCCAGCGACTGCCCTGCTCCGAGCAGCGCAGCCAGACGGGGCCCGCGTCCAGGGCCAGGCAGCGGCAGCCGGCCAGGCCGTCGGGGTCCCCCAGGCCGGAGAGGGCCCCCAGCAGCAGGGCCTGCACCTGGGGGGCCTCCGCCCCGCCCCAGTGCAGCAGGGGGGCCCCCGCTGCCGCCTCCCCCCCCGCGGGGTCCCCCGTCCCGGGGCTGCACCTGTCGGGGGGGAGAAAGGACGCAAGTGGGCCTCGTGCAGCCTACAGTAACGGAGTTCAAAAGGGGCACATTAAAGAGACGCTCGAGTCCCAACAGATATTTTTTAATATGCCTAGGTAGAACATGTATGTCACAAAAATTAATTTTCCCAGTGGAAATTTTTTTTTACCGCAATATTTATGCCGCGAAATGCACTTTAGGAGCAGATACACTCCTAAATGATGAGATAGCAAAACTTTATAAAAAATTGTAGAGCCCTTCCACTTCTTGGGAAGATGAAGGACAAGCGAAGCTGTTATTTTAACGACGTCTAGGACGATGCCTAGACGATGACGTCAAGGACGACGCCTAATGGACGACGTCTAGGACGACCTCGAGGACAACTTCAAGGACGACCTCGAGGACGATGCCTAGAGATGATAACAACGGGTCAGGACCTCACTATCGAATAATGCCAAGGAAGGTCGACTAACGCTGGCTGCCCCCTTTTTTATTTTTATTTATTTATACTTGCCACGACCAATGGGGAGTTTTCTCTCAATATTCGCGGACGCATTTTTTCCCAGGTCCTAGCGCATAACGGCTTCGCTGTAAAAATTAATGATAAATGCGCGGGTACCCGTTACAAACCATGTGACACGGGAACTGATACCGCAGATCGCGCACACTGCAAATTCGTGTTTCACAACGTGATGAACCACGTGGGGAATTCGCTACAAACTCCCGTATCACTTGAAAGGACAATGCACACTGCAGATGCAGCACATTCGTGTTTTATAGAGCGATAAACACTGCAAAAACAGGCTACAAACATACGTGTCACGGGAACCGATATCGCACGCACAGATCTCGGACAAAAAACGCGGGAGCTCGCTACGAACTCTCATGTCACACGGGTACCGCCACTGCAGATCGCGCGATTAATGCGACTCCCGTCGGACATCATGCTATGTGCGACGGAAATGGGTGGGTGGCCCTTGTCTAGGAATTTTCATGTTGGGGATATTAAGCCAGAAAAACGGGACGGGCAATCTCTCGGGAGAGGGTGCCCTTACGGGATTTTACGGTAGTCTCCCTGTCACGACATCCAGTTTGTCTAGTCTGGCATCTGGCGCCCTCTGCCGGTCGTGCGAGCAGAAGTGCAGCAGCATTCCATCATTTATGAGCCATGCTCGAATACAGGCATATGTCAGCATCTGTTAATGCGCAATATAAGCACCTGAAAGAACTCAAAAAATATAAACAAAAATAATGGGGGTTGTTTTTTTCTGTTTTGTTGTTTTCTTTTATAGTGCCTGCAAAAAAGGTGGAGAGACATGATAACACAGAATCAAAACGCTACTTAAAAATTTGCCTTTGCAAGCCAGGTGTGCTGCTTATAACTTGACCTTGTCGTTTCGGAGTTAAATGACGAGAACATACTTGGGCAACCCTGATGAGAGAATAGCCGATTGTTTCCAGCCCTCGCACAATTTTACATGCATCCTCTCAGTACTAAGCCATGGTTGCAATCGCCACAGTTTATTTATTTATTTAAAAATACTGTCATCCCACCAGGGATTTTAACGGGACTGAACACGCACAAAAAAAGTACATGCACCTTGCATAGAACACCATAGTAGATCATTCGCATAAATATGCTTATGTGTAGAACCAATTAGACGAGAAAAGTAAAACATAAATATAATACTCATTACACATAATACACAAGGATAACAAAATTTGCATAATCGAGACATCCTAAATTATTAATCGCGATGTAAGAGAGAATCTAGCTCATTTAGGAATGAAGCGATGGTGGTGCAGTTAGTAATAGTATGATCGAGTTGGTTCCATTCTCGAATGGCTAATGGAAAGAACGAGTACTGGAAAAAGTCCTTTTTGAAGGAATATTCGGACAATGTTTTGCTATGTTTATGTGTATAGTCAGCCTACTATCAGAAAATATTACATACCTAGACCTATCAATTTTAAAATAATCTTGACGTAGGAGGTAGAGCTACTTAAGCCTAAGTTGCTTAGCTCTGTTAGTTATGGCTAGGGTTTGGAGTTTTCGGTTTAAACCTAAAACCGATAAAAGTATGCCGAATCCATTTGCGGAAATTCGGTTTTAACCGAAAAAGGTCAGTTTTTAGGTTCGGCATTTTCGATTTAAACCGATAAAAACCGATAAAAGTTCGTCGAGTCCATTTTATAAAATTCAGTTTTAACCGGAAAAGGTCACTTTGACCTTCCAGTCGTACAGCAGAGCCGTGGCGAAAAAGAGTAACGACAGTGTCTATCGAAACGTGTCCGAATGTATGGGATACACGGATGGCATCACAACGTTTTGGTTTAATGTGCGCATCATCGATCGGAACGAGAAGTCAGCCTGTCAGTGTCCAGTGTTAGCGTTGAGGGGGCATTCTCGAAGCTCAGGGTCATATTAACAGGAAAGAAAGAGTGCGGATCAAGGAGGAGAACCTGGGCAAGTACATGTGTATGTACTATAATGATATCACGTAATCCTGATGTACAGAAGGTGAAGTTCCATGTTTATAGGGCATAGGCTTCATGTCTGACTTGTTTGTACTTCTATGTTTGCTATCCGTTCCCGAGTTTTAGCGGATTCCCATGTTTTTGCCCACGATCTGCGCGCGCGATATCGATTCCTAGCTATAACACGCGCGAGTTGTTCCCGCGTGTATTATTGTATCGTGAAATGCGATTCTGCTGCGGCCGCGCTCTGCTTGATTTGTTTCCGTGACATGCGGGTTTGCAGCGGATTCCCGCGTTTACGTCCGCGATCTGCGCACGCGACATCGGTTTCTGCAGTATCCGTTCCCGTGAGATGCGAGTTCTTGGCGGGTTTCCGCGGGTCCTTCGCGCTGTCAAACGCGAATCTGCTGCGTCTGCAACCTGCGGTATCCTTTCCCGTGACACAGGAGTTCGTAGTGAATTCCGGCGTGTTTATCGCATCGTGAAACGCGAATTCGCCGTGTCCGCGATCTGCAGTATCAGTTCCCGCGTCACGCGGTTTGTAGCGGGTGCCCCGGTTCTTATCATTATTTCTGATAAACTTTTGCTGTGGCATCCCCAAAGATGTTTCTTTTACAGTTGCACACATTTGCCAAATGAAGTGTCCATTTCTTTTTCAATGTATCTGTGCCGTTATTCTTTGAGTGATCACAAATATCAGAGCTAAGTACAAGGATCATCTGACCCGGTGTCCGTTGGTGTTTATTTTATATTCACCGAAAAAAGCCGACAAACTTTTGTGGGCATAAATATACGCCGAAAAAAAAAACCGAAAACTGAATTTTAAAATAAACACCGAAAAAAGTACGCCGAATTTTGAAAAAATAGAAACCGAAAACGCGGAACCCTAGTTATGGCTAAGCGACCAGCTTTTTTTAGAAGTTCGGTAGGAGAGTTTGTGTGCCTGTATCTACAGTATTTACTCGCATAATGAACGCACCCCCCACAATGGGCATGCATCAATATCTGTACTTTTTTCTTTTTCTCGCGTAATGAACACACTTTAAATTTTTGGCTCCGTGAGTCTTGAAACCAATTTCTTTTGCTGCCAAGCGGCCAGGCCAAGTCAAGCCAAGCCAAGCCACTCTCGTAATGGCTGCAATTGCGTAGTTGCAATCACCCATTGGCTGCAATCACTTGCAGCCATTACGCAGCCCATTCGTAATGGCTGCAAGTGATTGACCGTGAAGCCGAGCGGTGCGCACGCCTAGCAAAGCTGGGGTTGGGGAATTGTCCAGCCCCGACGTGCTTCGTCCATCGGTTGCATTGATGTCAACAAACAGGCCATCGTCTGTGATCCGCTTTCGGACAGTGATATTGTGAAAGTGGTAAGGCCTAAAAACCGGTCGCGTCGCTCTCCGTGCTGACTGAGCTTCGTAGGGCATTTTATCTTCGGCAAAAGGCACGCCGAAAGCGCCCCAAAAAGGTTAGCAATTTATAGAGCATGGTTACTGTGGCACGCCCACAACCAGCCGTGGGTGCGCATCTGTCAGTGGAGATGTGCCACAGTACTCTGCCGCGTCATATTGACACCTAATATAACATTCACGCAAAGTGTGTAAATGCAAAAATGTTACCCCGAGTAATGAATGCATCCCCCAATTATGTGTCGATTTCTTGGAAAAAAAAAAAAGTGCATTCATTATGCAAGTAAATACGGCACTGTAGATAAATCTTAAGGCTTTACACTGTATCTATTTTCAAGTTTAGTTACGAGTGTTTTAAAGTGAGGAAACCAGACTATGTTAGCATATTCAAGTGTAGGCCTAACTAGACTTGTGTACGCTAAAAGTTTTGTGGCTGTGGTTGCTATGTTTGAGTGTTCTCTCTAATTACGTGAGTTTTTACAGCGAATCTGCTTATGGCTAAAGTTCCGTAGATTTTTCGCGCGCGTGACCAAAACCTTTACGCTCGCACCACCGCACGCGCACGCCTTGCCCCATATAAGAGATTCAAAGTAAATAACCAAAATAAAGTGTTGACAAACGCACATGCAAGATGCCATTTGTTTTAGGCTTTTGCTTTAGAACAGTTACTGCTGCAGACGCAAGCACCCGCAGCGCGTGTAACACCATTCCCTGCATTCTCCGTGATGCTTGGGTAATTTAAATTTCCGATCGAGACAATAAATGTGTTTGCACCTTTCTTCAAAATTCTGTGTCACGTCTGTGTCGTGTGCTAAACAGCTTCACTGGTCATCCACCTTCACAGAGTGGGATGGCTCGTCATTTTTAAAGCTTCCGAGTTTACATAGTTAATGCACGAGTATCCCACCTCAAAGGGACAGTGACGGGGTATTTATGCTCGCCGAGGTTTTTAGTTGTACGTGACACATGAGAGCCCAACTACCCATGCAGTACACAATTTGTGGCTCCAAATTCAATTTCTTTCTGCCCGAAAACTGTCGAGTGAGAACTGGCCGGTTTGAGTCGCGCTCACTCTCTTCTCTGAGGTTGCGGACCATTTTCTAAGGTTTAGACGCAACCACCAAATTTAATCAAAGTCATGGGTCAACTGAAAACACACTCAATATTAAAAATAGAAAAAAAAAAATGAAACCCATTATTTGTGGCTTCTAAAAAGCTGCAAATACACTGATTGAAAAAAAAAGTTACACAGAGAATCAGGAGCATTCTGTGCGTTCATCGCATAATTCTCAACATGGCGTCGTATCTCGTATCGTAGTACTTGCGGGCTGGACGGCGATGGCAGCGTAGGACGGGCATGGGACCTCTACTTCAGAACTGTCGTTTGCGGTACCGGCGAATCTGTCTTCCTTCGAAAGAGAAATTCTGGACCGATCAAAAGAATTGGTTTTCATCCCGTACGACACGCCCGACCAGCAAGCCGATTGGCACGAAGACGTTGCCGAGCCGTCACCCCTTCTCGTGGCTGAAGACATCGCTCGCGCAAACGTCAAGCACGAAGTGCGTACTTCCGAGTTGAATATGCACGCGTACAATTTCTTTACCAAGTGCAGATGTGGCCCATCCGTGGTGCTGCCCAACTTTGAGCTGGGAGTGCCTTTGCTGGAGGGAAATTGACAGCAAACTTTCCGACCTACAGTAGACTGGCTGCATTACTAGGAAAGAGGAGTTCCCCCAGTAGCTCAGTGCAAAGGTGTCCGCTTCACACGCAGCGAACCCACGTTCAATCCAGAGTGTTGGCGTATTATTATTTTTTTTTGTCATACATTTTGCGACGTTTACATTTCTTTTTTTATAATTATGACTGAAAAAAACAAATGTTGTGGACGATATGTCGCTGAACTAAATGGTATAAGATTCCCTTTTTGAAACCTGCAAACTCAATGTAGTCACTTTCCACAAAATGCAAGGGGCATATGAATCGGGTAGCACAACCGCTTTCCGAGGTGCCCTTCAGGCCTCATTCACACAGCCGGCTCCTCGCCCCGTCCCGGCGCAAGTGCCGTCGCCCTAGCTAGAATTCCGATAAGGGTTTGTATCGGACCAATAGAGGTTTCTATCGGTCCAATAGAAATTTCTATCAGTCACATAGGGACTTTACCAAACCATTAAAAAATTTTATCAGTCAAACGAAAAGTTTTGTTGGCGAAATAGGAATGTCTAGGCCAATTGTGCATGTCTATTTGAGCAATAGGAATCAATTAGATGCATATCTGTCAGAACAATAGAAATGCATAAAGGACAAAAAATTGAAAATTGGATCAATGGGAACATGTTTCTGTACTCTTGGAAAGTTGTTTTTGGACAAAGCAGATACATTTCTCAGACCTGTAAGGAGGAGTGTGTGGCGGCGGCAACGGCCGGAACTGCGCGCGGACGCCTAGAGATGGCGACAGCGCTCGGGGAGGGGACCGGCGGAACGGACGGGAGATGTGGGGGCTCGTCCGGGATTCGAGAACGACGAACAACCATGAACCTGTCAGTGCCGGAGGAGTTCGTCCAGCAGCTCATCAGGCAAACAGACGGCTCCGCTTTGCAGCGGGAGCACGGTGCGGCGCACGTGCGGAATCTTGTCATGGCGGCTCCGGTGCCATCCGGCGACCAGGATCCAGCGGTGACGGTGGCAACAGTACAGCCCTCCGGTGGGCCAGTGCCAAGGATTGCGGCGCAGCTGCCCAAGTACGCCGGGTTCAGCGATCTCCAGTCGCCCCAAGAATTCCTCGAGCGACTGGAGAACTTTTGCCTCATCACCGGTGTTGCCGCGGACAAACGACTCAGCCAGGTTGTGCCGGCCGCCCTGGAGGGCAGCGCGAAGCTGTGGTGGCGATTCGTTGGAGATTTCCCTGCGTGGGACGATTTCACCTCCGCGTTCCGCGCCGAGTTTGCTTCCATCGACGCCAAGAGCCGCCTGAAGGATGAGCTGCGCCAGCGGACCCAGCATCCGGAAGAAAACTTAAAAGAGTTTATATACACGATCGCTGCGTACTACGAGCGGATCGGAGAAGAAGTGCCGGACTCTGAGAAGGTGGATCGCGTCCTGCGACAAATGCACCCGCAGCTGCAGGACCTGGCGGAAGGCGCGCAGTTCGCGAGCCTAGCGGAGCTGGCAAAGGCAGCGGACGGCCTCATGAAGCGTGCTTGGCGGCGGCTCCAGTACAAGCCGCCCCCTCTTCAGAGCAACCAAGTGGCCAGGGACCTCGCCTTCAGGCCAGCACACGGCGCCCTCGGCCTCCCCGGACCTCCAGCTCCAGTGATGACGGCGGCGGCAGTTGCCCCTCCGCCCGCTGTCGCGCCGTCGGCGTACCGCTGGCCGCTTCACCCCGCGGCGATCCAGCCGTCGTACCACCGGGACCTGCTGTGCGGTCCAGCAATGTCAGCGACACCCGCTGCCCAGATCGGCTTCCCGACGTCACAGTGGCAGCAGCAGCCCAACGCAAGACACGCTCAGTGCCAGCGCTGCGGAGGTGTGGGCCACGCAGCTCGTAACTGCGCCACCGGCCGGCGGTTCGGGCCGCCCCTCTGCTTCCGGTGCCAGCAGCCAGGCCACTTCCAAGCTCAGTGCCCGGGAAACGGGAACTGGTAGATGCTGCCTCGGCGGGCATCTACGACAGCGCGCTACAGGTGGCGACTACTGCCGGTAGAAAAGAACCCCTCCTGGACGTCCGCATCGGGTCCACAACCTTTCAGGCACTGCTTGACACGGGCTCCAGCGTCAGTCTGCTGGGACTGCCAGCAATGACAGCTGCTCAAGCTACAGGAGTCAAGCACAAGAGGGAGGTGCGCGCACTACGTCTGGCAGCCGGTTGGTCACAGTCCTCTACGTCACTTAGATGCAAGATCCAGTGGGCAGCCGGTTCCCGAAGGCAGCGGTTCCTCTGTGTGCCTGACCTTTGCCGAGACATTGTCCTGGGGAGGGACTTCTTGACTGTTACCGGCATCTCGGTGCATGTGGCACTTGGTGGGTGGACGATTGGCACAGAACCCCAGTGCATTGTGCCGTTTGTAAGAGCTGAAAAGAGACTGAGCGAGTCACTAGCTGAAGAAGACTCGTACCACCTGCACAGCATCTTCGCAGAGGAGGAGGCTGCCTGCACCAGTGGATCTGACTCTGCTACCACAGGAGACGGTGGACATCTCAACATTGCACCAGAAGTGGATGCACGCATGATTGAGGTGCTGAGAGACTTCAATCCAATCTTCACCACAACTCCCGGTCGCACCACCCTTGCCCAACATCAAATCGAGACGGGAGAGAGTCTGCCCGTCCGCTGCAAGCTGCGTCCGGTCAACGCCAAAAAGCAGGCGATCATCGACGGCTGCATCCATGACTTGCTGTCGCAGGGTCTCATTCGAAGAAGCACCAGCCAATGGACCAGCGCTCCGGTATTGGTGGCAAAGAAGTCAGGGGGCTTCCGCCTTGCCATTGACTACCGACCACTCAACGCACGCACCAAGGTACCAGCCTACCCCATGCCGAGGACAGACTGGCTGTTGGCACAACTGGGTCACGCAGAGTGGTTTTCAAGTTTCGACCTCTCGCAAGGATTCTTCCAGATCCCTGTTTGCGAAAAGGACGTCCCGAAGACAGCCTTTATCTGCCACCAGGGGACCTTCGAGTTCACAAGGATGCCCTTTGGTGTGGCAGGTGGCCCCGCAACCTTCCAGACCTTGATGGACCGCGTCCTGGATGGCATAAACCATGACTTTGCCATGGCCTTCCTGGACGACGTCCTTGTATACTCAGAAACTCTGGAGAGCCATGTTGCACACGTTCAGGAGGTGCTGGAGCGCATCAGGTCCGCAGGACTCACCATTAATCCAGACAAGATCCAGGTTTGCTGTCGGTCTCTGAGGTTCCTCGGCCATGTCATCTCACCTGGGCAATGTAGACCTGACAGCGACAAGGTGCTTGCGGTGCTGGACTATCCGCAGCCTGGCACAATCAAGCAACTGCAGGCCTTCCTGGGATTAGCAGGCTACTACCGCAGCTTCATTCCGCAGTTTTCCATCATTGCCCGCCCACTTACAGACCTGTTAAGGAAGGACGAAAGATGGCAGTGGAATCACCAGCAGGAGCAGGCGTTTGCTGCACTTAAGGAATCCCTAGCCCATGACGTGGTCGTGAATCTTCCAGACCTAAATCGACCCTTTGTCGTTGAGACCGATGCCAGTGGGGTTGGCATCGCAGCAGTGCTCCTGCAGGCAGGCCCTAGCCAGCTACAGCCAGTGGCATTCATCAGTAGGGTGCTTACCGAGTCGGAAAGACACTACACAGTCCAAGAGTGGGAGTGCCTCGCGGTGGTTTGGGCAGTGGACAAGTTCCGACCGTACCTGGAGTTCACGGAGTTTGAAATCCACTGCGACCACTCCTCACTGGCTTGGATGTCTAGCAGTGATCAGGCCTCACCAAGAGTCAAGCGATGGGTGCTCCGCCTTCAGGGCTTTAATTGTAAGATAAAGCACAGGAGAGGTCTGGCCAACATCCCAGCAGATGCTCTCAGCAGAGCACCCCTAGCACATCGAGACGCCCCAACTCACAGCCTGCCGGAGACATTGTTTCCCATCTCTGCCCCGGAGCCCGAGCCACAGATCAGATTTGAGGAGGCAGCAGCACTGTGCACCATGGACGACGCCACACTCTTGAGCGACACAGAACGACTCACCCACGAGCAACAGGGAGACACTCTATTGTCCAAGCTGAAGGGTGTTGTGCAAGGGACGAAGCTTGCGGAAGACGATCCAGACCGGCGCCTGCTGGAGGACTTGGCAGCGACGACCGAGGTGGAAGCCAGCGGGCTACTTGTCCAGCAGAGAGGGAACAAGAAGCTACCCTGGCTCCCGGACCACCTTCGACAGCTAGTGCTAAAGATGGCACATGACCACCCTACCAGTGCCCACGCCGGGTTTTTCAAAACACTGAAGCGTGTCTCTGCCCGCTTTGTTTGGCTGGGCATGCGTGCTGACGTGTCGAAGCATGTCCGGTGCTGCCAGGTGTGCCAACGGACAAAGGCTCACCGGCAGAAGCCCGAAGGGCTAATGAGTAGCCAGTGGGCCACGGCACCAATGGAGGAGCTCAGCGTGGACATTGTGGGGCCCCTGCCACCCACGCCTCGGCACCACAAGTACCTACTGGTTGTGATCGACAAGTTTACGAAGTTTATCGAGCTCTTCCCCCTGCGAGCGGCGACCAGCAAAAACATTGTGGACTGCATGGTGCAAGTTTTCTGTCGCCACGGCACACCTGCAGCCATTTCCAGTGACAACGGGAAGCCCTTTGTCAGCACTGTGTGGCGGGGTCTCCTAGAGCACTGGGGCATTAGGGACAGCCACACAGTGCCCTACCGACCTGCAGGACAGATGGTGGAGTGCCATAATGGCACAGTGAAGGAGTGCCTCCGAGCCTACTGCTCCAACCACAGGGACTGGGATCGTCACATTCCTGAGATTGCCTTCGCTATGCGAACCGCTGAGAGTGTAGTCACAGGTTACACACCTGCCTTCCTGTGCTACGGCCGGGAGCTCCGTAACCCATGGGAGCAGCCTGCGGCCAAGGATGACACAGAACCAGCGGAGACAGCATCCCATGCCTTTGCAGCCGAAGTCACAAGGTGTCTTCAAGAGGCCCTTGAGGAGACAAGAGGCCACCAGCAGACAGCGAGGCAGGCCCAGAAGCCTACAACAGTGCAACAAGGTGACCTTGTCCTGCTAGATTCCCACACCCTAAGCGACGTGGCCAAGGGCATCACTGCCAAGCTTGCCCCTCGGCGCACAGGGCCTTTCCGGGTTGTGCGGTGCCTGGGTGGCAATGACTTTGTGCTTAAGGATGCAACCACAGAGCGACACCGTGGGGTCGCTCACGCGGACCAGCTGACGCACTACCATGAGGCAGTGCCGCATCCAGCCCCCAGTGTTTCACGCTGTAAGGGGGGGAGACCTGTAAGGAGGAGTGTGTGGCGGCGGCAACGGCCGGAACTGCGCGCAGACGCCTAGAGATGGCGCCAGCGCTCGGGGAGGGGACCGGCGGAACGGACGGGAGATGTGGCGGGTTGTTGTCGACGGGAAATAAAGAAGTCGGGTTGTTGAGGTTAGGCTTCGCGTGGCGTCCGTGCTTCTCCACGCGCATCCTAACAGTACATAAGTCAAGTTAATTATGCGACAATGTTACGCTTTTTTCTCTCAATATTTTCAAATGGCAAAAATGGTTTCAGCCCAGGTTATGTAACACACCACCGTTCTACATCAATGGGTTATGAAAATTCAAATAGTTTTGTAGCTTGAAATAAATGCTAGATTTAAAGACTCGCATACAGCTAGAATTTAGAGGAAAATAGCATATTGCAATGCTTGCTTTTCTGAAGGAATTTTAGGACAATACTCTAAATGAAACTTAGGAGCCTGGTGCGTTAAAATAATTTACTAATAAAATATTGTAAGCTGAGTGTAAATTAAAGCAATCTCCACGAAAAATAAAGAAAATATCTTGATGGGTTGAAACAAGAAATCAACTCTCTACTCCATTCCACCCGAAACGAACGGCAAGTCGGTGCTAGTCATGATTTACACATTTGTAATGACATTTACAATGTAGGCTGGTGGTCATGCTAGAGGCTGCTTCAGAACTCATCGGGAGATAAACTGCGACATTTTGAATTTTGGGATTCACACTGGTTCCAGAATTTCTTGGGCGAATTCTTCAGAAAGTAACGAATGGTCACATTCAAAAAATTATCTTTAGCATCTTTTGTCTTTTAAGAATTTGACTAATTCTGTAAGAATACCCTGTGGGAAGCTTCCTTTGCTTTTCAATGCTTTTCACTTTCTTTTTATTTTACGCTTTATACGAATGATTTCTCGATTGATCCGAGGATTGTGCTTTTTTGTTAACTTGTGTCTCGTAGGTATGTGTTCTTTAATGCAATGGTAAATGATTTGCAACCTATTCCAAAGATAGTCTATACTGATAGTTTTGCTCGAGGTATAATCGGTAAAAGAAGAGAATTCCTGGGAATTATGAGATAATAGACTCGCATAATTCGCATTATTGAAAGAAAAGTGGAATGTGAAGAAAGATGGCGAAGTGTGTCAAGGACAGAGATGAAACAGACAGTCATTTTATGCTCGGACACGCCCTCAATTACATCAACCTGTACTTCACACTCCGGAAGATGGTCACTAATAAACGTTAAATCAAGAACAGGTACTAGTTAAACCATGAATACGTGTGGGCAAGTGAACAAATCGGGTGAGGTTGTCAAGAAGTGCATCTGAGCATGCTGAATCACGCTGAAGCCAGTTGGCTAGACTGAAATCACCCATCATAAAAAGTCTGCAATCTTTAAGATAACTTTGCATATAATCGCGCAAGGAAAGCATGACATGTCTAGCTCTGCATTAGGTTTACGATAAACTGCCCCAACAAATATTGCGTGTTCATCGCAACTTATTTGGCACAAAATGGCTTCTATGTTGGGCACACCCGGCAAGCGATGGCACAATTCACAGAGCAGTGGTGCCACTCTTACAAGAACCGACAACTTTATTCAGCCTCAACACGCGCAAACTAACGCATCAAGCCGGATCGAGCGAAAGAGTTGACGTAGGACCTTACGCCTACGCCCATCCTGCTACAAAAACATTTACTCGCGCAACACTTCTTGAGATGTGCTTGCGACAGTTGTTTGCTCCAAGGAAATGATGACCCATGACTCGAACGCTGCTCACCTGGCTTGCTGGTCCCACCAGAGCTCGACGTACTGAAGCGCCGCCACGTGGTGCCCACAAAATTCGGCTGCCAGCGCAGCCTGCAGGAAGTTGACTTGCAGCCGGAGGCCATCCCACAGGGTGTTGGCACTGCAACGAGGAACCAGCGTCACTGAAAACACTGCCTCCAGACAAAGCTAAGACAAAGAAAAAGAATGTTTTGTCTCGACAGCTATGTGGGTGACAACTGATTTAAGTATCCAGGATTATTTCTGTCATTTTAGACAGCAATCGGAGATTCCACCTCGTGGAAGGTAGGTGCCCAGACTTATCCAAACCAACATCTCTCGAGTATGGGGGTTATTGAGACGTCACTGCACTGCAACAGAGGCCTGCTGACAAACAATTAGTCATCTTCGAAGTACACAATAAAGTTGAAAGCTCCCTGAAGCAATAAGAAGGCAGCAGCTACGTTCACTTTACTTCTCACTTAACGCTTTACGCTAACTAAAAAGCACCTTGATCCTTTGCGGACCGAGAGGCTGTTATAGGGCGACACATATTTTCCCGCACACTTTAAAGGAAGGTGGTCATGTGATGTCGTGAGCATGCCACATCAAGTTAGGTGATGTCAGGGTATTACATGGCACTGGAGTCAGGTGGGCCGCAACAGTCACGCAATACAATGTCATGAGACACCACAATGTAATGGTGACATCACGCAACTATTCGGTATGTAACATGACCCGTTATATATGTTATAACATTACGTGATCTTGTAACCCTGGTGGAGCACGTCGCAACTATAGTGGCCTCGTGACCATGTAACTGTGTGGTCAAAGTAACCCCTAAGAGTATTCTGCTTTAGTGAATACAGTGAAGCCTGGCAAAGCGCCTTGTGCGAGCGATGACGGGGCGTTTCTCACTGGGGCTTCTTGCGGACGACCAGGCGCTCCACCGCAGCAAGCAGCGTTGCCACCGATGTCCGCGACGTGTACACGGGGCCCGATGGAGAGTCGGTGCTGCTCGCTGCAAGGAGGCAGAAGGGCAGCCACCACAGAGCACGTCAAAGGAGGGCTCGGATACTTCACACTAATCATCGGGCAAAGTTAGTCTCTTCCCAAGCTTTTTTTTGAAAGCCAGCAGACCTCACCTCTCTGCTATCTTCTTCTTCTTTTTTTTGCACTTTAATTTCAAAAGCAATTTACTATATTGACCTTATTCATGAACCCTCTTTCTGATAGTAAAGTTAAAGAATAAAACAATTACAGTTGGTGGAACTTTACCGCGATATAAATTAACCCAAAACTGGCCTAGAAAAATTATAATACGAGCATTTAAAAATAAAGTTTAAGTAGTGAAGTTTAGTCAATCGGTTGCCTAATCACCATATCAACTCGTACCACAATATCTGCAGCAGTCAGTAATGCTAGTACAAAAGAATCAATTCCTTTTAAAGCGATAGCTTTACGAGTGACACTCTGCAAGGATTTTGGTGTCGGCGTTTGTTGTCTGTCGTCGCGGCGGAGAAGAAAAAACACTTCTCTCCACTCATGGTTTGAGGAGAGACAAGTTGGATGTTCCCATTGCCCACACCACGCGAAAGACGGAAGAGAGGAGAAACCCGATGACCCGCCACTAATGGCACGACGACGAGGAAGCGACAAGAAAGCACCTTGCCCGGTCGTCTGCTAACGATAACTTTAAAACAGGCGTTTTCGAGCATCACTCACGTTATATGAAATCTCACTTTGGCAGTATCCAGTCACTACGTGTAATGTTGGAGGGTTTGAGAAACTTGCATGGCATTTCATTTTACTATAGCATCTCTACTTTTCAAACCCAACTTGAAACACAAAATATGTTCCGCCAAAACTCATCACCTTCCACCTGCCTTCCCCACAGAGCTTCGCCTCCTTTCTCTGCATGCGTCCCCCTTTCCACTCTTCGGCGAGTGTCAACATTGCCCCCTTCCTTCACCGCTCAACATCGGAAAAACCTGCGTCTTCGCTCTTCCGAAGGGTGCCGCCGTGCCAAGGTCGTACTCTGTCCCAGGAGCGGGCATGGAGGGGACGGCTGGTTTCCGCGGCTCGTGAACGGCGTCGCACCCACACTGGCCTTTAGCGAGAGGCCACTCGTGCCTCGCATACGCGGCGACGTGAGGATCCCGAGGCATGAATGCATGCACAAGGCGGTCGTGCGCATACGGTGACGTGGTGGGCAACCTGGGGACCCAGAGTGCTGAGCCAGGTTGCACGCATGCGAAATTGTCCGTGGTCATTTCCACCGCGAGGGGGCCAAGTGCAATAGACTAGGGGTGTGCGAATACCGAATATTAGTTTTCGAATCGAATAGCGAATCGAATCAAGAAAAAAAAGCCGAATATCGAATCGAATATCGAATAGTGATTTTATTTGTAAGAATATTACAAAGTGTGCTGCGAATGAGATTATTATATGTGCAGAGTATGCGCCTGGTGCAGAATATGCACCTTCTGCGGAGCAAAAGCTAACATGTAAAAAAGAAAGTTCTGGTGGAAAAAAAAAAAGCAGTTGCTGTTGGACGTTGGGCACTAAAGATCCAATTTTATGTCGCAAACATAATCTATCTACCCTAAGCGTCACAAACCAAAGTTACAGCCACGCGTGCCTTTTTTTTTTCCTCGTTAATAGCACAACCTAACACCGCAACTTTTTTTTTTTTTTATATTTGTATATCTCAGAAAAGGGGAATTTTGTGATATTTGGTCTGCATTTTAAGAAAAAAGAAAAAGGGGGCACCCGGGATTTTATTTCACATACCGTATTTACCCGAAAATAGGTCGACCACGAAAATAAGTCGACCCCTATTTATTGAACCCACCGAGAATAAAAAAAAATAATTCGAATATAGGTCAACCTTTTTTTTTTTTTTTTTAGGAACAGGGGAAAGTTAAGGCAAAAGAAAGAAACAAACCTTTATTTACAGCACTCTCGGCTAAATCGCAGGGCGATGCCAAAAACTTAATAATCGTCAGAACTTCCGGACATGTCATCGTCGTCCGAAGCTTCGTCAGCTTGGTAGACATCCTCGCAAATTCGTAACAATACCTCACTGACACCGTTGTAAAATGACAAGAAGAAACGAAAGAAGGTGGAGACGGGCGAAGCGACGAAAGAGCAAATACAAAGACGCGAGCAACGCTGTTTGACCGAGTCCCGTGAGCAACACGCTAGCCGCTGAAAAACAACAAACTAAAGTACCTCCGTTTTTTTTTTCTTTTTTTTGCACGCGTTTGCGAGAGATAGGGATGGAGGCAGAGATGGAGGGCAAAGTGCATGGCGCATCGCGTTCCTCTCCCTCTCCTTCCGCCTTGCCCAGCGAGGGGAACGCTACAGGCGCGATTGCGAAACCCGACGCCCCGAGGGATGTGCGCGAGAGCCGTGACTCCTGTTTCGGTTGTTTTTGTTTATCAAAAGTTTTTTGAAACAAGAAGCCTCGCGGCTTTACCTCGACGCCGGCTAGGTGATTGATAGCTCCATGCACTCGGTAGGGTTTAAAAATTTGGTCGCGAATGTAGGTCGAAATTCTTTGGTCACGATTATAGGTCGACCCTTAATTTTTGACAACATTTCCGAGAAAAAAAGGTCGACTTATATTCGAATAAATACGGTAAATAAACAGATAATAGGTGTCAAATCTGAGTAAACAGGCTTAAACAATATAATCTGAAGTAAGAAAACAAAACGTGGTTAGGTGGCGCAAGTCACCGTCCAACTGCCGCTATGCATCTATTTTTCAGTCTATGTATCCTGCTTTAGAGAGCCTAGATTTAAAAGAGGAGGCAAGCGAAACTGAAACCACGGAGACGGCTCCTGCGAAGATTGGTCGTAAGTGCGCATGTGTTGTATTGTCGCGTAGGGAGAAGGCGAGCGCGAGCACACGTAAGAGCCTCGACGCCTGCCCGATCGACGCTTTCGTCTTTTCGTCACCTTCTCGCAGTTCGTAATTCAAACGCGGCAATCGAACGGTTGGAAACCCTCTCAAATCTAGGCACACTATTTTTCCGTTCCGTTTCGTTCCGAATCGGAATTTGCGGTGTTCGTAGTTCCAAAAGAACCAAAAGAACGACGGTGATAACTCGGCTGGTTTCATCGGCGTGGTTAACGTGGTTTTTCTTTCTGTGATCGTGCAGTCGCGGATTTCTGTGAGTGCGGCAAGTTTGTTTTACATCGGCGCTTCAATTTGAAACGAGGGGCTTTACTCGTGAAAAGAAGTAGGCATGGCGCGGATCTGGAAGCGGCGCAAACGGGAGGGATGTTTCGGTTGTGATTCAAGGGTAGATTGTGTCACGATCGTGAGTAAATCTGCGTGCTATAAAGTTTGTGGCGTTCGTTACTTTTCTTTTTTCAAACCTGTGCGTTAGATTTTTGTGGAATGGTAGGACCAAGAGGTGTTTCTCGCGTGGTCTGTCTAACATCACGGCACTTACATCGGGAGAAAAAACGTCTTTTTTGTCAGCTCCGCGCCGACCGCGCGTCTTTGGCCGAATATATCGAATATTTGAGTGACCGAATACTAGGAATTCGATTCGCGAATCGAATTATTCGGGGACTTTCTATTCGATTCGAATTCGTATATTCGAGTATTCGCACACCCCTACAATAGACCCTTTCCAAAAGTCGGCGCCATCGCCCGTCTGCTTGATCACGCACTCTGAACCTGTATTGGACACGAGTGCCGCGTCAGCGTTCGACGAGGACTCCGATCCAATCCCACACTTCGTGTCCAAGCAATGATGACTGCCAATGTTGCTCGATGGACTTTTGAAAAGGGGTCTATTGGCCACACAAGCGGCGCTGCGCCGCCGATAAAAAGCCGTCGCAGCGTATGCAGTTGAATGACACGACGCACCGGTTTAAGAATACGCAGTCATTTACAGTCAAACCCAGATATATCGAATTCAAAGGGGATCGTAAAATAATTCGATATATCGATAATTTGATATACAAAAATGACCGCATCTCCACGTGGTGAATGATGTTGATTGGGGCGAAGCTCGGGTGGTGCTGATGATACTGATTTTGGTCATAGGTATTGCTGCTTGCTGTCGGCGTTGACGCTTTGCCGCCGCTTCCCGAGCTCTCAACTCCGGGTCCGCTTGGCGTTTTTGACGCTGTGCAGCAGCTTCTCGCGCCCTGGTCTCCGGAGCAGCTTGCTGTCTACGTAGACGCTGAGGCGCTGCATGCCGAGCTTTTCGGTCCTTTTCATTTATGGCAGTAGGAGAATGTGTGGTTTTCTTCTTTTTCTTTTTTTAAACAGACAGATGGGATGGCATCTCAGAACCCCCTACTCTTTTTTTTCTTCTTTTTCTTTTTTCATAATTTTTTTTCAACATTTTCGTTCCAATTTTTTTTTTTGCCCTACACGAGCACGTGATCTCACGAGCAGAAGCACGAGCACCCGACGCCGGCCTACGGCGGACGGCGGACGGACATACAGACATGGCTAGCCCCTAAGGAGCTTCGCCCCTAAAAATATGTTAAAGGGCAACTCCGCTTCATTTTTGGTTTTGAAAAAACAATGCCGTCCTCTTCAGTATCGCCTAGGAAGACCACACATCAAATATTACGACGCAGTTCTGTCTAAATGTTTCTTAAATGTTCCGGCAAACTTTGCAACTCACCAAGTTGCCGAAATCGGTTGACTCGAGCGGGCGAATTCAGGCGCAACTAACAGCGCAGTCAAGGCTACGGCGTGGGCGGAGCCAACATTGAGCTAAACGTCATCTTCATGGCCCCCTTTTGCTTGTTTTTACTTCTCTGGGCAAGCGTAGCGGGTCACTTCAGTAACGTTTCCCCTCGGCGCTCAGCGGTGTCCACATGATTGGCGCAATGCGCCTGCGCAGCGCGCTTCTTGGGAGCCGTCCGGCCGCCCGCCGCGGTCTCGCCGTTACCGCCGTCTTCCGCGTCACAACCGCCGTCGTCATCTCACCATTTGTCATTATTGCCTCTCGGAGTTTCGTCCACACTACGGACACCACGTGCGCAGACTTATGCCGCAGTTGTGCAGACTTCGTCGAATGTCGTAGACACCAAAACGTGGCGAAGACTGCGGTGCAGACGACACTCGCGCCTGCCACACGCCCGCCCCAATCCCGCCGCCCGTCGTTGGGCCGAGCATCACGTGACATCTCGTACCACGTGATGGCCATGTACTTGGCGGCCCGAAGCCAATGTTGCCGGACGGAGCTGAAGTTTCGGTTTCGATTTCCGCTCGTGTTGAAAATTAGATTTAAAAATATATATCCCATTTTTCGCGAAGAAAACGACGTAGTGTAATTGAGCGGAGTTGCCCTTTAACTTAAGCAGTTGAAATTTCCACGCGTCTCTGCTAATACCGAAGGCCGCGACAAACCGGACCTTACCAAATAAAGCCACTAAGAGCCACTAAATACAGTAGAGCTTAGTTGGTGAAGATCACAAACACCGCGGCGTTTACGGGACGCTGTTTGTGATCGAGCGCTGGCAAGAAAACACGAAAATAATAATAATAAAAAAAAATTGGAGTAACGGAAAAAGCGAGCCGGATAAGAAAGAACTCTCGATCCGTAGAATAAAGTTAAGCAAGCAAGAAAAAGAAACCTCGCTAAATTCAGGCAGCAAAAAATGAAAGGCAAAAAAAGAAGAAAACAAAAATGGGCAAAACAAGAACGGTGAAAGAAAAAGGTAAACAAAGATAAGGCGTTCAAAGTGTGTTTGCTCAACAGTTGTTGTCAACACATTCGACTTGAAGAAGACTTTTTTTTTTTTGCTTATTTTATTTTGGGGCTAAGGAGCCGCGCAGCGACAGCGGTGTTCGGGGAAAGAGCACACGCTACTGTTAAGGCACTCCCTGCCCTCCCTACGCGCGTGCCCTTCCCCTTGCTTCTGCAATCCTCCGCTTTTCCTTTTTTTTTTTAAGGTTGCTTTTTTTTTTTAGAAAACTGCTCTTTCGCTGCGTATAGCTGTCCGCTGGCTTGGCGGTCTGCCAGCCCCGCAACGCGAGCTGCTGCTGGCGCAATCCGACCACGGGAGAAGCGATGAACGGCCCTGCCTTGTTCGCTATATCGAGCGACCCCGCCATGGGAGGCCATAGGAGTTTGATACAGAAAAACAACGCTCCTATACTATTACATGTGATTTTCAAGGGGATGTTTGGACTGTTTGATATAAATAGGGTTCGGAGTTTTCGGTTTAAACCGATAAAAACCGATAAAAGTAGGCCGAATTCCTTTTCGGAAATTCTGTTTTAACCGGAAAAGGTTACTTTAGCCTTCCAGTCGTACCGCAGAGCCATGGCGAAAAAGTGGAACGACAGTGCCTATCGAAACGTATCCGAATGTATGGGATACACGGATGCCATCACGACGTTTTGGTTTAATGTGCGCATCATCGATCAGAATGCGAAGTGCGAAATGCCCCATGACTTCGCCATGTACGACCGTGTTTTCAAACTACATGTAAGGACCACCGACTTGATGCAAGCTCTGCATGTTGTGTTGTGCTTCAAAACGTCACACCGTGTCTCTTTTGGCGGTCACAATTGGTTTATTGGCCGATTTTGGCTCAGGCAGCGCTGCATCTCCGAGCCTGCCAGTGTCCAATGTTAGCGTTGAGAGGGCATTCTCGAAGCTCACGGTCATATTAACAGAAAAGAAAGAGTGCGAATCAACGAGGAGAACCTGGGAAAGTACGCGTACATGTGTGTGTACTATAATAAGATCACGTAATCCTGACATACAGAACGTGAAGGTCCATGTTTTTTGGCATAGGCTTCATATAGAACTTGTTTATGCCGCTGTGTTTTTTTTTTTTATTCTTTTACAGTTACACATATTTGCCAAATAAAGTGTCCATTTCTTTTTCAATATATGTGCGCCGGTATTCTTTGAGTGATCACAAATATCAGAGCTACAAGGATTATCTGATCCGGTGTTCGGTGGTGTTTATTTTATATTCATTGAAAAAAGCCGATAAACTTTTCTGGGCATAAATATACGCCGAAAAAAACCGAAATTTAGATTTTGAAATAAACACCGAAAAAAGTACGCCGAATTTTGAAAAAATAGAAACCGAAAACGCGGAACCCTAGATATAAACAATAATTCGGAAAACCCAGGTGTGATATAACTGGGCTCGACTGTGTTGACTCTTATCGCCAAGCGCCACGACCATAAAAAAATGGTGCATACGCTGCAATGGCCTTTTATCAGCGGTGGAGCGCTGCTCGTGTGGCCAATTGCCCTTGGCCCTCTAACGGCAAAAATGACCATGGACTATTTAGCATGCCGGTAACCTGGTTCAGTGCCTGGGGTCCCCAGGTTGCCCACAACGTACAGCTATCGCTTTTACTTCTTCGCACAAAAAAAAGCACCCTTTTTTTTTTTTAAAAAGTGCCCTCGTAAAATTTCGCCTCCTAAAAAAGGCCCTTCATAGCAGTCAAAGAGGTGCAAAAAAGTCTCTTCAGATAAAGCGTAAGATGGAAAGCAAACTTCTAAATGATATCTGTCTCTACTCCATGGCTCCGTATAGGGACATGCAGATTCCCCAGAGTACCCTCACGGGTTCCCAAGCTTCCAAATTTCCTCAGCCGTTCCTCTCCCCAAGTGCTGTTCAGGCATTCTTCCAAAAGGTCCGAGCCATCTTTTGATGTACAACTATGTGCCTCCCTAGTATGTGCATGACTGTTCACGAGGTTTTACTGCTTCTGCACTATATTGCATTCGTGCTAAGACCAGGAGGAGCTCCTTGGCCATCACTCCAGAGAGATAGGCGTTCCTCGTGAGGTTTGTGAGCCCCAGCTCAACTCCGTCGCTCCCAAGAGGTGGCAAGCCCCAAGCAGGGTTGGGCAGAAATACTCAAAAATGTATTTGGAAATACAAATACTGGGATACATTAAAAAAGTAGCCAAAATACTGATACTAAAATACACCTGTAAAAATGTATCGCGATACATATCGGAAATACATTTTAAATAGAGGCAAAAAGTATTTGGAAATACAAATACAGGAATACATTTTAGGGAGGGAAGAAATACAAATACAGAAATACTGATACTGCAATACATTTTTACATTTGTTAGAGACGCCAACTAAGATGAAGCTTGAAGTTTGAAGTGGACGTTTTTGATCCCGAAATTACTTTCCCGTAGGCTTGGCACTTTGCCTTGAGGGTAGTGGTTTCGGACGACGAGGAGTCTTCAATGGGCTTAAAAAAACGTTCCGTCAACGACTGACCGCGGTCTCTTCCCTGACATCCTGTCTGTCTGACGAGGGATGCGAAAAGACTTCGACCTGTAAATAAATTCTATGTCACTCTAAATCCCATCAAAACGTCACCACGCCCCTGTCCAATAAGGACGTCCCTGCCAACATTGATCACATGACGTCACGGTGGAATAAACTGGTATTCTTTATCTGTAGGTGTGGCCTTGCACATTAAACTTTACCACGCTCCTGTATGAAAGTTCAATAGGTACTTTCGTTGTAGATTACCTCGTTGAAGATCGTGCAGGCAGTGTCATTTGAAATTTTCGAGAATAGTGGACCACCTGAAGCATCCTGGAACACGTGTCTCATCTTCTGTTACGGTTGAAAAAAAAATACGATGGCATCCCTGTTGTGAAGGTCCTTCCTGCAGACCCTGCGCCACCGACGTATGGATTGCAGTCATCAAGGTTTGCCTAGCATCACCCAAACAGAGACCTCGTGGATTGCGACCTGATATTGCCGGCACATGATGCGAGCTTTGCGAGAAAGAGCGCGCTCGAGACGAGTCGCAGGTGAACGAAGTCTGGGTCAGCACAGCAGGGCCACGTCTGGCCTCCTTGCTAGGTATTAGATCCCCAGAGCAGCGGGTCACGCTCATGTCGGCTGATGACGTACCCTTGAGCCGTGCAATATTACGGGCGCAGCCGCAGACGCATTCGAATATGTGTTGAACTTCACTGCGTGAGTCATCCTACTATTTCAAGTCAACCACCGCCAGGCTCGTACTGCAACAGACTGTGTGTGACTCAGCATTGCCGGCTCGGTGTACTGTGTACGCTAAGGCAAGAGATACATTTATATGCGGACATTGGATGCCAGCAAACAATGACTCAAGAAATCCCTAGCTAAGGACCTGCGGCAGAAGATGCTCTGACTCCACTCCTGGCACGCCACCTGGTTCGAGTCCCCGACTACGCAACACTTCTCAGAAGAGAGCGGAGGACGCATAAAAAAATAGTTTGGAGAATCGGAAGGAACCTTGTTCAGCATAGCAACAATGCCCCAGCATCTCTCAACCCTGATGCCCTAAGAAATAAAAAAAAAATGGGTTTGAACTTTTTTTTTGTGGGGGGGGGGGGTGGGTGGGGGGGGGGGAGTATTTCTCAAGAAATGTAACGAAATACATTTCATCCTGATTGTATCGCGATACAAAGAAACATTCCAAAATGTATTTCGATACAGGAATACAGATACTGGTGAAAAACATGTATCGCGATACAGAAATACAGATACGAAATGTATTTCTGAAATACTATTGCGATACATTTGTATCGCGATACTGCCCAACCCTGGCCCCAAGGTACCGGCCCCAGGTCTTCCAGCCAAACCGTCCCAAAAAGACAGACCGGATGCTCACGTGGCTCTGAGGAGGATAGCGTCGACTGGCTGTGGCCATCGTCGCCACAGTGGCTGTTCACGTGGTGCTCCAGGAAGGTGGAGATGCCCGCAGCCACGCCCTCCCAGTGTGCTCCGCCCTGCTCTGCCAGCATCTCCACCAGGAATGGGAAGAGCAGCTCGCACAGCTCCGTCTTGGCCACAGAAACAAGAGAGGGACAGCGTTAACCCTTCGTCATACCGTGCCAAAGGACTCTGGCAAAGACACTCGTGCTTGCCTAGTTCTGTATAAAAACACGAGCCACGAGGGCCTAATTATTAAAAAAAAAGTCTCCTTGATATGACATATGAAGTGCATAATATAGTTATGCACAAATAATAGATTTTGAGTTTGAAGCAAATCCCAAGCGAATAGTGGTTTTGGCGAAATCATTTCTAATTCAATATTAAAGAGCTTCTCCAAGCTTTTCCCTACCATGCACGGTGCTTAAACAAAAATTAAGCTGAACTCGTGAAGGTTGTTCCCAACCTTTCACTTGTCCACTTGTTAGCTCCGTTAATTTCATATATCGTAAAATACCCAGCGTCCACCCATATCACACTCAGCGCCCACCCCTAAATGTTGTAACATCTGAAAAAATATGCACAGTACAAATATAGATAAAATTTTTGACCTAACAAGTGCCCATCCAGCAATTTCTTGCTATTACCTCTAAATTTTGAGTGGGCACTTGATCGGCACTTTACAGTAGCTATATTTAAAAACTGTGGCCTGTAAATGACAAAATTGTTGCAGCCATCCTAGTTCGAGGGGATCAAGAAATCTGCTTGCTATATGCAAATACTTTTTTCTTCAAATTCATATTTGAAAAAAAAAAAAAAACCTGAGCCATTCCACTCCGTGAAGATGGATGAAGAGCGAAGCTGTTTAGCACACGACACAGACCCGCCCTTAGAAGCCCGAGGAAACTAGACACGCGCGACGGGACCACCACCCCGGGAGAGCGGAAGGA
Organism: Ixodes persulcatus; assembly: GCA_013358835.2. Lineage (NCBI taxonomy): Eukaryota > Metazoa > Arthropoda > Arachnida > Ixodida > Ixodidae > Ixodes > Ixodes persulcatus. The sequence continues at coordinate 34,977 of JABSTQ010010437.1, forward strand.
AAGGAAACGAGGAACTTGGAACGACGACAAAGAGAGGGTAGTGCAAGCATAGACATGGCCGACGCAGGTCGCACAGCGGCAAATCTTTGAGAAACCTTTATTATCTCCCTGAGAGTCTACTGATCTTGAAAATGGTGCCTATTGGTAACTAATCTACCGAATAGGCCTATTGCTAAATTACCTCAGCGTCAAAGAGAATGCAGGGAATGGTGTTCCACGCGCTGCACATGCCGGTGTCTGCAACAGTAACTGTTCTAAAGCAAAAGCCTAAAACAAATGGCATCTCACACACGCGTTCGTGGCACTTTATTTTAGTTATTTACTTTGAGAATCTTTTATGAATCTTGTAGACTAGGAAGGTGTGCGCATGCGGCAATGCAAGCATACAGTTTTTAGTCACTGCACACAAAAAATCCAAGGAACCCTAGCCATAAACAGCTTTGCTGTAAAAAAGAAAAAGAAAACGGGCATGAATGATGACAGCGGGTTTTCAAAGCGTCGCTGCATAGCACACACTCCCGCATAATTGTGGTCAGTTAGCCCCTTTGAGTGTGCTTCCCACCGAGTACCTGTGCACTGCGGAGAAGCGATACCCGCAAAACCTGCAAGCATTGCTTCCCGGCTGCGCACAAGTGCTCGGTGGGAAGCGCACTCAAAGGGCCTAACTTACCATTGATCAACACTTCGGAAAGTATGAGTATTGCAGTTCATCTCGATGCGAATATCGAATGGCTTATTCAAAACTACTATTCAAATATTCACACAACACTACCAAACTGTATGCAGAATGTGACCTTGAGGGGCTTTTGTAGCGTGACACCATGCTTGCCCGCTAAAGTGAGGAGACGGCTGTCATGTGACACTGAAGTCAAGTTACGTGGTCAATGACACCAACATACGTCTTCACACGCTACTGTGCCATGCAGCTGACGAGACAATGTGATGTCGTGCTGTCCCGGGACCCCGTAACGTGACAACGTGCCACATGACCTCACGTAACCACATAATCCGTAGTGGCATGAACCACTCGACCGTGTGTCCCTATAGTGGCACCACCCGCATGATTGTTATACGCCTCTGTTATCATGTTTCGTTACAACACTTTGTGACACTCTAGACTTAAAAACAAGCCCGTAGCTTTTAAAAAAATGTTTCCCTTTCATCCTGCCTCATTGAGATAAAGGCAGCAGTGTTGCGGAGTTGCCACTCCGGAGTTGGAATGATTCCAGAATCATTCCGCATTTTCGCGACCCCGGAATGGAATGGGAATGGAATGGCGGCAACGTTGAGGGGAATGGAATGGGAATGGAATTAGATGCTTTTTGCCCGGTTGGAAAATGTCTTTATTATAATTATAAAAAGGTGATTTACGCTCGCCGATCTTGACTTAAGTCATCTTCTTTGAGCAAATGAGTTTATGTTATTTTTTTTAGATGAATTGTGTGAATGGAATGGGCCCGGTTCTTTATATTTTTTTTCCTTATTTATTATTATTTATTTACTTCTATATATTTTTTTTTTCTTGGGGGGGGGGGGGGGGCGGCGGCTCAGTTGTTCAGAAATAAAATGAATGCAAAAAGCAAGCGTCAAAGCAAAGAGCAGAGGGGGGAGGAGTGGGGGTGGCGGTGGCACCTTTCGCGGACAAGCTGGCGATGGGCTTCACTGGTGTTATACGAGTGCGAAACAAGAAACCAAGCACCAAGCAAAAGAAACGAAGGGTGCGGCATAGAAAGAAACCGCCATGCACGGCTCCTCATCATTCTTCTAATCTTGCATTTTTTTTTTTTTTTTTTGCGACGGCAAAGCGCGTTAGCGCAAAGACTGAGACCTGGGAGCGGGGGGCGACTCATAACTCTTAGAGCTCTGATAACTCGCTGACTCCCGCGCCACCGAAAGATGATCCGTTATTGTTTTCTTATAGTTCGAGGAGCGTTGTTTAGCAGGTGGCCAAACCTTCTGCCTTCCACGTTCATTCGCGCGCACTCCTTCGTGAACGAGCATCATAACTAGCGTCATGAAAGTGTAACCTGCTGGAAGCATTACAGACGTTAAGGTTATACCTAAGTAAAGTTTATAAAGTTCAAGCCCCAGAGCGACTCGAACCTGGGTCGAGCACCGAAATGCATGCCGTCTGCTTTTTCCGAAATAGCGGAATGTTTTCACATCAAATGTTCAATTTGAGCACCAGAATTTCCTCATGGCACCATACTTTTCCGAATGCGCGGGTGGTACAGCATTAGCGTACCGCCCGCATATTCGGAACAACCGGAAAGGATGAATTGATGCATAGCATCTATCCATCCAAACGACCCTGTTTCAGTGGTGTACTCAGCAGCAAAACGTTGCACTAGCGACGACAGCGGAGGCTGCTTGCTTTCCAACTCTTTTCCCCGGCACCGAAGATATAGAGGGGCACTGGTGAAACAACGCCATGGAGCCGAAAACCTGGATTAAATTGTGATGGCCAAGCTCCACTGGATTTCCAGAGTTGCCAAACAAAAACGAAACCTCCTCCAAAAACCATTTTGTTCATCGATTCGTACGTTTTGGTGCCGTTTGGCGCAAGTTCTCCTTTTGGGCGCAGCAAGGCACAGGCAAACGGGAATTCTTCAAAATGGTGCAAATGGCATAACTGGACTACATTTTCATTAAGGTTAAGGTTAGTTAAGAGTTGAGGTAAGGTAAGGTCAAATTAGGTTAGGTTAAATTAAACTAGACTAAGCATGACCCCAATGTGCCAGCTCTGTCTCTGGCAGTCTTGCCGTTCCCCCAGTTGGGGCAGACAGCCGATGCATTAGCAGTGATGTGATTGGCCTAAGCCATTTTGGCGCACGTTTCGGAGCAACCAAAACAGTGTTTTGGAGCAGCAAATGTGGCCTTTGGAGCAACCAAAACAGTGTTTTCAAGCAGCAAAAGCGGCTTTTGGAGCCGCCATGACAGTGTTTCGGAGCAGCAAAAGTGGATTTTGGAGCAGATATTCTTAGGAAAATAAAAATATTTGTTTTAAGTGCTGTACAAACGAAGGGCACTTTGTGTTGTGTTGTGTTCTGACGTGACGTGTTGTCAGACATCCGACAAGTGTACAGTGCTGTAGGCATTGCCAAGCAATTTCGAAAAACCGCTTGGCACCGTTTTACCGGTTCCCGACGTGCCAGATTTTCGTCAAAAGTAAGCAAACTTAAAACAATGAATTGCAAGCATCCCAGCTGGTGCCTCAGTCACGTAATCATGTTTGCATGCACGTGAGGCCAACTTGGGCAGGCTTGCTGTTGAGCATGCTTCGTCGCGCGAGAGCAGACAACGGCTGTCCGATCAAAACCGAAACCATGCCCTAGCTCTGTCGCTAACTTATGCCCAAAATTGTACCCAAAATGTAACTTTCGAGCATGCGACAAAAACAGTCCAGTGGCGCGTGCTTGGCAGGCCGGCGAACAAGGTACAAGCTAAACACACAAAAAATAAAGAACCTCAGTGCATCGATGCAAGACATTGCGAGCCAGCCTCAAAACGTTCTTGGAGCGCTTTGTGCAACGACTGAACTCGAGACAAACAAGCACGCTGTGCGGGTTCAGCGTACAGACATTGCCTTCTTTGCTTTAGCTCACTTCTCTTCACCAACTTTCTTTCAGGGCACATTTTTCACGTACCTAGATAATCAATACTAGATAGTCTAGATTTTCACGAATCTAGATAATCAATACTTTGACAGAGCAGTCTTTGAATTCAAGATAGATTTTTGTAGTAACGTATGATTTAAACAAGAACAGGAATGTTGATGAACGTGCGGCGGTACTTAGTTTTATTTTAGAAAGTACCATATCTGCAGAGATGTGGTGGCGGGAACATTCGACGTCGCGCGACCACGGTGACTGAAACGCAGTGACCAAATATAGTTTTCCCACGGCCGTTGCTTCAGCTCACAAAGTAACTCCTGCCACACAAAAAGGTGGTTTCGTTTCACAGCATGACAGCATAGCTAATACCCGGCACGCTAGCGTCGGAGCGTCTGCACACATCCGCGTCTATCGCTGAAAATATAAAAAAAAGAGACGAGACCCACAAGACAAGAGCAAGAAACGCGAGAGGCCGGGAAAACCATGCAAGACCGGGTGGACAATTGATGCACGGTACTTTGTGTCAGGCGGCTGCTTGCGCCACATAACACACGCCTGCTCAATTACAGTACTCAGTTTAGTTTCGGTTTTGAAAATTCGACCTAAATTGGTCCTTTGGCGCAGGCTTGGCGCAGATTACCCATATTTTGGCGAAATCTAGCAGGATGTAGCAGGGTTAGCTCCTTGGCGCAGTTTGGCGCAATTGGCGCAGCAATCACATCACTGCATCAAAGACGGAAGCTCACCATCCCCTGGCAGACCGGCAGCAGGGCCCAGAGCACCTGGTCCTCCACGCACCGCACCAGGGTGCACACCAGGTCCCTGATCCAGGCAGCGTGGCCACAGGCACCCTCGGGGGCCCACAGCTGCCAGGGCGACGGGTCTGCGGGGCCCCAGGGACGACTCACGGGCAAGGGCTGCAACCAGCGTTTGGGGACAGATGGCGTTGTCCGAATCGGATGGAACTCCGATATAAAGGGACACCCAACTCCCCAAAAGATTTTTTTTTAACTGCATAAATGGGACAAAAAACACAAAATCAATGCACCTAAAAGAAACAATTTTTGAGCAATATTTACGTTGCGCGAGAGATTTTGAATGAGGAGCGATCTCAAACTGATGCGTCTATTTTGGACGTCGACCTAGAAGCACATTCTGTTCTTTCTTTTATTTTGACTCTGAGAAAAGACTGGGCGTATTTTCAAACAATCAATAATTCTCCATAGCACTATCTATTTTCTTCTTCTTCAAACTATCAACGGAGCTCTGTCGCGAACCTATATGCACAAGCCACAGAGGCTTATGTAGGAACGGGTATTTGTATTACAGCAGAGCTGTTAATTAAGGGCTAGTTTCCCCAGTTTCGTGTCTGGTACCAAACAAATGTCGACACAAAACTACACAAAACTCTGGACAGCTACCGCCATCTATGAGTGACGGTGGCAACCAGACAACCAATCTGGTTGCCGCCGTCGTTCATAGATGGGGGCAATCTTTCCAGCCTCTCCGTCAAGGTGCGCGATGGTCCGGTGGTCGCCGTCGTGTACGTCCCTTCCACGATGCCCAAGAGAGACATTGAAGCATTCATGATGGACGTCTTCGGCTGGGTCATGCTCGGCGACGACACGTCTGCCGTAGTGACGGGTAACTTTCACGTAGACATTGCACGCCAGGAGGGAAAGTGGTTCACTTCGTTTATGCTCGAGCGCTTCGAGTTTGCGTGTGAATGAACCTACAGAGCTCACGACCAAACATCGAACGTATATAGACCTCATCTTCATGAAGAAGGTGCCTGCCGTCGGCGTACCATAGAGATCACAAGGCCATGGTCACTGTGGTTGTGAAATAAATAACAACCCCAGATCGTTATATATATGTCTGATTCTTTAATCAATCAAATAACCAATTACCCAATCACACCTTCATCCTTACATTTATAAATACTTCATTCCCACCATAGTACAGCTTCGCTGGTCTTCCTTCTTCACCAGAGTGGAAAGGCTGACAGTTTTTTTATGTGAGATCTCTAAATATAAATTTACTGACTCGTTGACTGAAAGCCTTCAAATCAATCTCACAAATAAATATCAACTTATTTTGTCTCATCCTATCCAGGCACTTTGAAAGGTGCCTTTGGAAATTCACCGTCCTTTTATTTTAATATGGGCGAATATTCTTCTCTAAAATTATCATAAAATCAGACTTCTGCTTGAAAAGTATGAAATTTATCCTGCCTCCTGAACCCATCTTTCAAGATTGCAGGCAGCCACGAGATAGAAGACTGCATTACTCATTGCCACATCGAGAGAAAAAGAAAGCTTTGCCCATTCAGTAAACTTAATTGCATTAATTTAACCTCGGCTAATTCGATTGCTTGTTTCATACAGTGACCATACATTTCTATGAAGAAAAATATTAATTCAAGCGCAAAGTACTCTCCATCGTATAATTTAACCCGAGCAAATCCGTGCGGACCCACTTCGCACTGTAGAAAAAAGACAAAAAAGAATGACTAAAATAATCCCTGGAGAAGGGGAACAAGAGGGACAAAGGACAAACACAAATCTCCAAACACAGCTAGGTGACTGGTGCACGACCAAAAAAATGTGCCTAGTCCAGGTATTGAACCCAGGCCAGGCAGATTTTTTCGGCCGCGCACCAGTCACCTAGCTGTGTTTGGAGATTTGTGTTTGTCCTTTGTCCCCCTTCTCCAGGGATTATTTTCGTCATTCTTGTCCAGCTCGCTTGCACCTTTGCAACCAAACATGAGTCTTCTACTACGGAGCCGAGCATGTAAAGTATGTTTGCAAGATTGTGCCGGAAAAAGTCCAATCTCACATAAAATCTACCACAGTCTCGCAACAATGTGTAGCTGATAATATGATCTTTCTTTCTTACACGCTCGTCACATGTTTTGTTTCCACCCTCTTTCTGTTTCAATCGTTGGTGGATTGCTCGACAGCAGTTTACCGTTGCCTTCGAGGAAAAAGTGTTATACGCAGAAATTCGTGACAACCTCGTGGCACAACAGACATTCGGCATATTCAAGGAGAGCGAGCGGTAGTGTGGGATCTAAAAACAGCCTCGCGATGAGCGGAACATAAAGAGAATTCTATTTTTGGACAGACTTCAGCATATCCTAAACCTGAAACCAAGGTTGCGGAGTTGGTATCTCAGACACGAGCTGATTTAGAGAAACGCTCGCATCTCTCGAATGAGAGCCGAGGATCCTCCTGGCACTGGCGCCCCAACGGAGGGCAAATGCCCACAGATCATTAAAACTATATTGCGCATACTAGAGGGAATCAATGGAAGATTTAGGATAATGCTTAAACTGGAAGAATAGTTAGGGGGATGGATGGCAAAGGAAATTTGGGCGCCCAGGGAACACCTATGAGTAATCTGAGGAACTCCTAGATTCCCAGGAACCAGAACCCATGCAAGAACTATCTATCTCAAAACTCTGCCTATCTGGAATGTTTCTATGCAGTGTCCATGATCTGCGGTATCAGTTGCTGCGTCACGTGGTTTTTAGCCGGTACCAGGCTGTTTATCGTTAATTTTTGATAAAGTTTTGCTGTGGCATTCCCAAAGATAGCCCACCCCATGTTCTTCCTCATTTATCTCTTCATTTTGGGTGGGCATTCTTTCCGCACTTTAAGGTATAGCGTAACTGCAGGGAAACAGCGCAGTCCCGTAGCTCCCCACACTTGTCAAATGAACCGGCTCCGGCGACGACATTTTCTTCCCTCCTACGGGCTCCAATTCTGGTGAATTTAAACTGTGTGAGCTGCTGACTGTCTGAAAAGGAACGCCCAGACATTTCAGAAGGAAACCGAAAAGAAAATCCAGTCACTGCTGCAGGGAGCACACACGAGCAAGAGATGGGTCGACGATGTTAAGCCTTTTATCCCCAGCTTCTGCCGCTGCTCTCGTGTGTGGTTCTTTTGTGTTCTCTAGATAATACATCATTTACGTAAATTGATGTAGTATCCAGAGAACACAAACAAGTCCTGCTACGGTGTGAGTGAAATGTGTGGCAACTAGTCCACGATAACATTGGTCGATTATCGATAGACCTCTCCGCCTCGACAGAGAAAGACTTCTTGGAGTTTGGGTTCAAATGTTTTCGTGACGGATAATGCAGGATGTATGAATACGATTGACAGGTGAGAAACAACTTATTTACGGGCTCTGTTGGTCATGTAGGACTTGAGTAGAGTGCTGCAGTCGGTTGCTTTAATCTCGCGATAAAATGGAATCTCGTTATTCGTAAATATCCGTGGTAACATTCAAGTTTTCACTGGATGGTGAATAACAAGTTTATCTGCGATTATTGAAAGTGTGTTGTTTGTGTTTAGGTGTTTATTTATACTACCGTAAAATCCCGTAAGGACGCTTACCCAAAATGAAGAGAGAAATGGTGAAAAACATGGGGTGGGCTATCTTTGGGGATGTCACACCAAAACTTTATTAAAAATGATTGATAAGCACCGGGCCACCTGCTACAAACCATGTGACGCGGGAACTGATACCGCATATTGCGGACACAACAAATTCGCGTTCCAAGATGCGATAAACACGCGGGAATTCGCTACAAACTCCTGTGTCACGGGAAAGGATACCGCAAGTGACCGACGCAGCAGATTCGCATTTTGCGGTGCAAAGGACTCCCGGAAACCCGCCGAGAACTTGCATCTCACGGGAACGGATACCGCAGATCACGGACGCAGCAGATTCAAGTTTCATGGTGCAATAAAGACATGGGAACCCGCTACAATCTTGCCTGTCACGGAGACCGATATCGCCCATGCAGATCGCGGACAAAACACGGGAATATGCTACAAACTTGCATGTCACAAAAACAAATACTGCAGATTGCAGACGCAACAGAATTGCATTTCACGATGCAATATACACGTGGGAACAACTAGCGTGTTACGCGAGCCGACATCGCAAGCAGATCGCAGACAAAAACACGGGAACCCGCTATGAACTCGCTTCTCGAACACACCGGTACCGCCGATCGCGCCGTTGATGCGCGAGTTCCGTCGGACATCGCTTGACGTCCAACAGGAATCAAGGGGTGGGCGACGTTTCGGAATTTTTATGTTACAGATATTTAGCCAGAAAAACGGGGTGGGCGATATCTCTCGGGGGAGGGCGCCCTTACGGGATTTTATGGTAATGTTATTTCACTGCCTTTACCGCATTTATATAATCCTAGCTGTATTAAGGTAATAGTATTATTGAAAAAAAATAAATCATATTTTGTTCCGATGCAGCTCCCGTCCACAGGGAGAGTGGATTAGTTGACTGTAATAAGCAAGTTTAGTACCCCTGACACAAGTACCGTATTTACTCGCATAATGAACACATATTTTTTCCCGAAACATTGACACATGTTTGGGGGGGGCGTTCATTACACGGGGTAAACTTTTTGCATTTACACACTTCATGCAAATGTCATATTAGGTGCAAACATGACACGGCAAGGTACTGTGGCACGTCTCCAGTGATGGAGGCGCACCCACGGCTGGTCGGGGGCGTGCCACAATAACCATGTTTTATAAATTGCAAACCTTTTTAGGGCACTTTCGGGGGGTGCCTTTTGCCGAAGGGAAAGCGCCCTACGAAGCTCACTCAGAACGAAAAGCAACACGACCGTTCTTAGGCGAGATATATTGCTAGTATCCGGCGGGCACGTTCAGGTATAATTCGCGACTACGCGTATAAGAACTGGTACGAAGTCCAACAACCGACCGCCGAAGCCCGTTCGCATGGATGAAGTTTAGTTCACAGAGAGGCTACCAGACAGAACGGCACCTCGCTGTGCCGTTCTATTGCAGATTAAATAAACACATTTACCCGGCGTATGTGAAATTAGGCCTAACCACTTTCACTATTTCAATGTCCGAAAGCGGACCACAGACGACGGCTTGTTTGCTGACATCAATGCATCCAATAGGCGAAGAATGTCCGGGGCTCGGCAATTCCTCGACCCAAGCTTCGTCAAGTGTGCGCGACACTTGGTTTCACGGTTGATCACTTCCGTAACTACGCACTTGAGGCCATTACGAAAGCAGCCTGGCCTGGCTTGGCTTGACTTGGCCTGACCGCTTGGCGGCAAAAGAAAACTGGCTTGGTGGCTTGCTAAACTGGATGTGATTCGAGACTCGCGGATCCAAAAATTGGAGGTGCATTGATTGCAAGAGGGGAAAAAAATTGACCGCATCTCCACGTGGTGAATGATGTTGCTTGGGGCGAAGCTCTGGTGGTGCTTGTGTGCGTAGACGCCGAGCCGCAGCATGCCGAGCCTTTTCATTCATGTCAGTAGGAGAATGTGTGGTTTTCTTTTTTTTCTTTTTTTAAGCAGACAGATGGGATGGCATCTCAGAACCCCCTACTCTTTTTTTTCTTCTTTTTCTTTGAGCCTTTTTATTCATGTCAGTAGGAGAATGTGTGGTTTTCTTCTTTTTCTTTTTTTAAGCAGACAGATGGGATGGTATCTCAGAACCCCCCTACTCTTTTTTTCCTTCTTTTTCTTTTTTCATAAATTTTTTCATATTTTTTTTTCCAAATTTTTTTTTGCCATACACGAGCACATGAGCATGTGCTCACGTGCTCGTGAGCACGTGATCTCACGAGCAGAAGCACGAGCACCCGACGCCGGCCTACGGCGGACAACGGACGGCGGACGGACATGGCTAGCCCCTAAGGAGCTTCGCCCCTAAAAAAAGTCAAAATATTGATGCCCATTGTGGGGGGTGCGTTTATTATGCGAGTAAATACGGTAAAAGCTATTATCGTTTCATTAAATGATATTATCATATGGGATTGAATCAGCTCCCGATCCTGAGTGACTAGGTATATGAGCGTTGCGAGCTGATTTTCCGACCCCATAATGTAATTTGATCGAACTTACAACAATTTTGCCATGTGGCCAGGGTATAATGCAAATATTCAGTGACTGCATGCGTTAACATAGCTTACATGATATTAAGTGACGCTTGTCTAGCCGTGTCCACGTTGACTATGTTTATCTGATTTTTACTGTGATCCGTTTTACTGCGTCCAATCACTGCGGGTCCCACCATTGTGCGGAAGTAGTTCTGTATAAAATATGCATTCCTACAGCAATAATTGCGTGACTCAATGTTTTCGACTTAAAACAATCATATTTTTCTGTAGACGTCTTATAAGCATACCTCGTGCCATTTCATGTTGATTATTTAGCAGTGTAATATTTTGCCCGTGTAATAAAATGTTTTCTAGCCCCGTTGGTATGTGCAGCTTTCTGTTTAGCTAATAAGACACGCTTATGTGGCTAAAAGTGCGTTGTTAGGACAGTCAATACACGTGCATTGCCTTCGCTTCGGCGCTTCCAGATGCGCACCCCCGATGGCCTTCTTTCGCGACGTTACGAGAAGTGTGCTAGGAGGTGTTGTGCACTCCCACATGGCACACCACGTTTTTTTAGATGCGAAGATAAAAACAAAAAATAATGCTTTCAATAACTAATGGGCTCCCTACCCACACCCCCATTTCTTTTTGCACTCAATCTTCCGCGTTCAGTCGAAAAGATAACTTTCTCCCGACTCGCGTGTCTCGTGGCAGAGCTCAGTTCCGAATATAACGCGAGGCGTGCTTTGGAGCGCGTAATTTCGAAGAAGAAACTCGCATCATATTTGTGAAAATACGGTACCCTATTATTTGTTGAACAAAACTGAAGTTGCCAAACTAACTCCAAACTCAACAGGCCACAAGAAAACTATCCTGAAGTGGGTGTGCTGCACAGTCCCCACTGCAACCAGCATGCATATACTATCAACTCACCTTCTTCTCTCGCGACGTGAAGGGATGCAGGAAGGCAAACGTGTCTTGCATGTCGGTACGGCAGTGCTCGGACACAAACCTTGAGCCGGCAAGGGTGGCCAGGGCACGCTTCAGGGCCTTGCATGCCAAGCTGGCAACACTGGCACTGGGGGGACAAAACATAGCCCACATATGCCACAACTTTCACAGCTCGTTCTTGTCAGAGAAATGTGCAGACTAAAAAACAATGCGCAACAGAGCGAAATGCTCAAGCTTCCTTGACACCACATCCGAAGCTCAGAGAGTTATAATTGATTCTGCCCACTCTGCGTGAGGCAACAAATTAGTGGAGCATACGAGACATCTGGGAAGGAGGTGTCGATACTTAATGGCTTTAGGTGGCACTACTGACTGACCCTTGCTGCAGTGGTGTTGCCCGCCACTTGTTGCTTGTCATAATACCCAAAGAAACTAAAATGTAGAAAGCATACATCCCACACAGAGAACAAGATACACATTTCTGGAAACAGAACGCCCAGTGTCTGTCGGCCGGTAGCTGCAATTCAAAACGATGCAGCAAGCAGCATCCAAAACACCGCGGATGTTCGATTCGATAAAAAGTGCTTTTCTAAACTAAAGTGGCCAAGCGGGCGAGTTGGTCGTGACTTATAAAATTAAAAGCGCTAACAACAGACAAGGCGAACAGGATGAAGCACTCGTCCCGTTCACCTTCCTTTTTTGTCTTTGTCTATGGCTGGCGCTTTTATTTTATAAGTGCTTTTCTAGCCTACCGCAGTGCATTCGAAGCAACCGGGCCCGACTTACAATATCTTTGTTCTGATCAATAAAGCGTATGACACAATGAACAAAAGGTTAAAGCCGAAAGGGAAGTTGGCTGTACTCAAACATTTTTATAATCCGAAACAAAAACTACACGAGCTCGATCGTGCTGACAAAGACAGAGGAGCGCAGAATGTGTTGTGAATGAGCTGGCCCCATGCTGCATGTGTGATGTTATGTGACATCGTCAGGTCACACGACTGTGATGTCAAACAACGTGTGAGATGATATCATGATGTCATGTGACGTCAAATGTCACATGACATCATGAAGCCACATGACACCCTGATGTCACTGTCACACGATGTTGTTTGACATCACGGAATAACTTTCATATGAAGTCCCGGTGTGATGCGACGTCATAATGTCACACGAGTTTATGACATATGTGACATTGTGTCGTCACGTAACACTATGGTGTCATGGGACGTCGCAATCTCACAGGCCTTTCTGATGCCTGTTCACGACGGTTTTCTTATAGAATTTGGCTGATCAAACACAGTCTGCTTAATAATCGAAAGAACACTGGACGTAGCCGCGACGGACCTTCATTATATAAAAGCCAGGTCCACTGCGTTGGGGCCCCTTCCACCCCACCTACCTTCGCGTCGGGCTATAAGGAGGACTGTGCAGCAAAATTTACTCGAGTAGATTCGAGCTACTCCCGTGGGTCAGATCAGGCGATAACGCCAATAGAGCAACGCTGAATGGGAGTAGGTTGTCGGAGGCCAAGCTACGAAACCAATTTACTCTGGACAGAGGTTCAAGATTCGGAACCCGCCAATTTTTGAGCGTGCCAAGCCAAGACGGAAGAAGGCAGCTCACTCTGGGTGGTTGACGTATTCCTCCATCTTGGGGAAGAGCAGTTCGTAGCAGAGCTCGTGGCAGGTCTGGGCGGCCGCATCTGGGTCCCAGTGGTCGGGCATCAGCGCTGGCACGTTCAGCTCCAGGGGGCCCAGGGTGCCCAGGCACCGCAGGGATGCCTCGCGGAGCTGGACAGGGAGGGTGGGCAACGGCCTATTGGGCCACGCACGCCAGGAGCAGTGCATGCATCCCTGCTAGATGGTGCCACAGTGGCGGGACGATGTTTTCCGACAGAGCCGAGGGATGGCACGCACGAAGAGCGGGAGACGTGCGGGCTTCACGCGGGAGTTTGTAAATAAAAGGTTTTGGTCTATCCACATTTACTAGCAGAGTTTCTCTAGACCAATGATCGAGTCCGCATTACGGGGAAGGTAACAAGTGCTCCCCAGATTGGGAAATCGGCAGGTCAGCAGGGGCAGTTGGTCGTCGTATCGGAACCCCGAGCAATGGCCAATCACTCGACCAGGTGGAGTGGCTGACATACCGCTTCTCTGCAATTTGCATTGTTCCCCGATACCTTCGGGTTCTTCCTGGTTATTTTACTAACTTGCTCGTAACATGTAAGACATGCAACCAATTCTAGCGCTTAACTGTTACAAAAAGCACCGAAGAAAATCAAGCGGCGTTAATCTCTCGTGCAGCCAACATTCATGGCAGCCACGTGCCCGGTGTAGGAAAGAGCTGCGGTCCGCCGTTCAGACATAGTTCGGCGATATCCGTCACTGCCCTAATTGATTGCTACTGACTTCAAATAATGTCACGGTCACATGAACTCTCCGTGCAACTTAACATAGGTCCTGGTCACACGAGTGTGTCATGCGACTTCCCGCGAGATTGTGGTTTAATAAGAAAAGAAGAATCTGCAATTAACCTTGTTTGCATAGAGTTGGTTTGGAGCCTACATTCATAAGTACCATAGTTAGGCTAATAAAATTTACAGCAGCTTTCTACTTTGTTAAAGCAGGAAGCTTTAGCGCATTCGTCAGTAGTTAACGAACCGTCTACTATAAGGGGCAGAATTCCCAATGACTCTTTATGGCTAGATTTAACAAACTTCCACATTTGCTTTGGATTTGTTTTGACCTTGCCTTCAAGAGAGTTAAGATAGCCACTCCTCGCTATCACTGCCTTTCTCTTGAATTCAGCTTCAATATCTTTCAGTTTTGCATACATGTTTTTATTTCTACTGGCTTTGTATTTGCTATATTCTCGTTTCTGTTTGATAATCAGGCTGCAAAGTTCTTTTGACATCCATGGCTTATCTTTTCTACGTCTAGAACTGATACTAGTGCGGAAAGGAATGTGTGCATCAACCAGATCATGAATCTTGCTTTTGAAGACAGTCCACAGAAAATCAACGTCGTCATTATTACTTAAAGCTTTGAAATCAGGAAGAAAATCAAAAAGAGCATTCGCAATGCTAGTGCAATCTCCTCTTTCGTAGATGTACACTTTTCTGCTACAGGGTGTCGCATCTTCTTCAAATAAAAACGATGCGCTATTTACCACTGCGTCATGATCGCTTATTCCAGGTACAACCGATGTAGACTTAATGGCGTCAATTTTATTACACAATATTAAATCTAACACTTTGGAGCAGTTATCCGCGCGTCCTTGTTGGCTCATCAACAAACTGGTACAGCTCAAAATCGTTAATGATGTCAATAAATGCGGTGTAAACACTGGAAGGGTTACTGGGTACCGGGCGACCGTTGCACCATTGAATGTCCGGAAAATTGAATGTCTGGAAAATGAGCAGTACCTCTCCGTTGGTGCACTACAAGCTGGGATAGCATACACAAGCTGCGCTCAAAGGATGAGGTGCGGAAACGCGTGCTGGTGCAAGTTCCACCGCTCCACAGGATTGAATTCAGTCTCCTCAATCTACTGTAATACTCGCATAATGAATGCACTTCTTTTTTCCAATAAACTGACACATATTTGGGGGGGGGGGGCATTTATTACGCGGGGGAAAATTTTTGCATCTACACTGTTTGGGCAAATGTCATTTTAGGTGCCAATATGACATGGCAGGGTACTGTTGCACGTCTCCACTGACGGAGGCGCACCCATGGCTGGTCGTAGACGCGCCACAGTAACCATGCTCTATAAATTGCGAACATTTTTTAGGGCGCTTTTCGCGTGCCTTTTGACGAAGAGAAAGTGCCCTACGAAGCTCACTCAGCACGGAGAGCGACGCGACCGTTCTTAGGCCTAACCACTTTTACGATATCACTGTCCTGACTTCAATGCATTCGATAGACGAAGCAC
Organism: Ixodes persulcatus; assembly: GCA_013358835.2. Taxonomy (NCBI): domain Eukaryota; kingdom Metazoa; phylum Arthropoda; class Arachnida; order Ixodida; family Ixodidae; genus Ixodes; species Ixodes persulcatus. Next base: position 50,381 of record JABSTQ010010437.1, read on the forward strand.
GTCTGGGGCTGGGCAATTCCTCGACCCCAGCTTCGCTAGGGGTCTAGGTCAACTCGTCGAAAGCCAACTCGTCGACGGCCAACTCGTCGGCGGCCCATTCGTTGAATAGGCCAATTCGTCATAGGGCAACTCGTCGAAGGAAAACTCGTCGAAGAGGCCAACTGGTCGCCGCTATTTCAAAGCCATAATATATAATTTTGTCCTGAATTTTAAAGCAAATCCTTTAAGGCCGGTTCAGACACTTGCGTTTGAGTGCGTTTGACTGCATTGCGTCGAGAACCGAAAGCAAGTCACCGGCACATTTGTGCTTCGTATGAAGCGTGGAATCCAATGCAAGGAATCATCTTCGCACGCGAAATCAGCAGCAGGGATGTCCCGGTTTCTCGCAGCCGCAACGCAGTCAAACGCAGTCAAACGCAACTGTCTGAACCAGGTTTTACAGCTTTCTCCGCTTTCACGGTGCAGTGGAGGCCGATCACTACGTCGCGCGTGTATCACTGGGGCGCGTGTTAACCTACTCGGCCCACCCGTTGACGCCGCTTTGTGGCGACAGTCTGCGGCGCATCATAACATAAATGCTAACCCACCTGTCACGCCGTTTTGCTTCGACAGTCTGCGGTGGCCCATTACAAAATGTAATAAAGGAAAAAAAAAAAAAAAACGATCCCGAAATTACCATTTCTCAACTTCTCTCAAGCTACTGCCCTGTCTTCGCACTCTTGTAATTTTTCTTTCCGTCTTGTAACCCAAGAAGGGCGCTGTCCCTAGTCCAAACCAGACTTGTGCCTATCTCAAATACTCTACTCAAGATACTGTATTTTAAATACTTTTTGAGGTATCTTGGTATCTTGCAAATACTTTTGATTGAGAGTATTTAATACTCTATCTTAATTACATTTCTGAGTATCTTGTACTCATTATCTCAAATACATTTTTGACATTCCGGCAAGTGGCGTGGGCATGGCACGAGCAAACGTGAACATTCTTTCGAGCAACCAAATCCCGTTGCTACGAGTAGCTACGGTGACTTTGGTTGAGCTCGTGAAAAAAAAACATCGCTTTTTTGCCGATTGTGAATCATTTTTCAGCCAAAAGTTTGTACAATGAAGGTTTTCCCCTCGACTTCCCAAAGGCCCTTTTGTTTCCTAGAGTTTCCCCAAAAAAATCCTCAAACATAAGTGGTGGTTTTAACAGGAGTTAGATTGCCACAATGAGGCGCAACGCAGACCGAGAAGACCAGCGACAACAGTGCAGACTTGGTTGTCAGGAGAAATAAGAAATAAAAAAAAATGGTGGACAGACTTTTTTTGTTTTTTTGTTTTGCTTGTATGTTTGACTTTCCTGCGGCAAAACGTCTAGACTTTCTTTTGTTTATTTTCTTTTTGTCTTCAGTCCATCACTTATTGCACTCGCGAACACTGTCTAAGCGAACATTGATAAGCAGAGAACAGGATAGGAAACAAACTAAAAGCTGGATGACCTCTCCAATTCCCAACAAAGCGCCCCCAACGCTGAGTGCCTTCCTGAACGCAACCTACTTGAAGAAGGTGCGACCACTGCCGTGGCTATTATGTGGGATCTTCGTTATCCATTCACTCATATCTGTATCTCAAGTTCGTTTATAGTGAACTCCCCATATTGGGAATATGGATTGTAGGTAAGCGATGCGTCTAGGGTGCGCCGCAGGACGTGATATTCAGCGATGTCACTTTAGCTAAAGCGACCTCTTTATTTCTGTCCCAGAAATGTTTTGTAACATGTATCCGTGATATTGCCACGCGCTTTGAAGAGCGAGCGCGAGGCCGAATGATTACCGCGCTTGCCTTTCGCGCGGAGCCTCCGGGTTCGATTCCAGGAAGCGGACTCCTCTTTCATTTATTTTTTCAACTTGACATTTTCGTAAGTTCGAGAAACTTGTTGTCTGATCTAGTTACGAATGTTCTACGCGCGGAACGTTCTACGCCGAATGTTCCAGAAACCCACGCGGGTACAAAAGGTGCTCCTCGTGGCGGTAGCGAAAGCTTGCGCTGGGAACCTCCTTGGTTCGATCCCCACCGCCCTCGCCCGTTTCGATATACAGGGTGATACAAGGAGACGCCAGGCTCTTTGAATCGACCGGAAAACTCGGTTTCTTAACCTATCGCGCTACGACTTCGTGCAGCGTTGCCCACAGATGGTGCTTTTTTTGTTTTTTTTGTAAGATTTGCAAAGAGTGAACTTACCTGAGGAAAAAGTAAAGAAAGAAAAAGGCTTAGCTCCTATGGAAACGCAGCGATGCCACCGGTCTTCAAACAACATGGCGCCATTTCGCACGGGAGACAAGAGATGGCGCAACGAACGCCGCCAACGAACGAGCATACGGCGCCGAGAGCCGGCGTCTTTTCTTTAGCAGACAATCTTTTCGACTCAAAAGCGGCGCGCGTTCCGCATGGGGCGACAGTCGCAGAAACAAAAACAACAACTGATATGAAAAAAGCTCGCGCCGCTTTTGATTCGAAAAGATTGTCTGCTAAAGAAACGACGCCGGCTCTCGGCGTCGTATGCTCGTTCGTTAGCGGCAGTTGGCGTCGCGACCGCTTGCGCCATCTCTTGTCTGCCGTGCGAAACGGCGCCGTGTTGTTTGAAGACCGGTGGCGTCGCTGCGTTTCCATAGGAGCTAAACCTTTTTCTTTCTTTACTTTTTCCTCAGGTAAGTTTGCTCTTTGCAAATTTTACAAAAAAAAAAATGCACCATCTGTGGGCAACGCTGCACAAAGTCGTAGCGCGATAGGTTAAGAAACCGAATTTTCCGGTCGATTTAAAGAGCCTGTCGTCTCCTTGTTTCACCCTGTAGATTAGTTTCGTACCGGCACGCGTTCATGTAATCATTACTGCGTGATTCACATTAAAAAACCCAGGTTAGCGGTTGTACTGCATTGGCTAAATTTCTTATCTACAGCTAAGCTACCGGTCACCTGTTAAGGCGTTTTAATATCGAGGCTGTATAAACATACAAAAGCAAGCCAATTTTTTATTTTTTTTTATTTTGGTCCGGAGTTAGTCTCGTCCCAGTGCTTCATCCTGCTCTTTCGCCGACATCGACGCCTGCGACGCTAGCCTTTCTCTCTTTTGTTTTGGGCACAAGTTCGCCCCATTAAAACGTTAAGGTTCTTCAGTTATACGCCGCCTCATCATTTGTCATTCCTGACAATATTCTGCTCCTTATAGTTGGACTGCATAAAATAGCCCTGCGATGTTTCTTTTTCCTTCTTTTTTTTTCCGTTTTGTGTTGTTGCTCGAAAATAAACCATTCTGGAAAACCAGATTTGCGCAACTATAATTATGGTTTTCACTGACGTCAATTCAAATTATGCAATGCGGAAGTATCTTCAAAATGAATTGAATTACATTTCTAAGTATTTGTTCTCTACTCAAGATACTTTACAGTGAAAGTAACTTGAGTAGTATTTTAAATACTTTATGAGGCAGGTATTTAGTAACTTAACTTAAATACTTTTATCGAGTATTTTGTCCAACACTGGTCCAAACACAGATAAAGATTGAGGTCAGAAGGTAACAAGGAACCACAAACTTTTACCTCGGACCGTCATTCAACCTATTCGACGAGTCGCCCTTCGACATATTGCCCCCTTCGACAAGTTGCCCTTCGACGAATTGCCCTACTACGAATTGGCCTATTCGACGAATTGGCCGTCGACGAGTTGGCCGTCGACGAGTTGGCTTTCGACGAGTTGGCCGGATCCCCTTCGCTAGGCGTGTGCGCCGCACGGTTTCACAATTGATCACTTCCGCAACCACACAATTGCAGCCATTACGAGAGTGGCTTGGCTTGGCTTGGCTTGGCTTGGCTTGACTTGGCCTGGCCACAAAAAAAATTTAGCGGGCTTGGTGGCTAGACGGCTAAGTTGGACGCAGTTCAAGGCTCGCGGAGCCGAAAATTGAAAGTGTGTTCATTACGCGAGAAAAAAAAAAAGTCCAAGTATTGATGCTCGTTGTGGGGGGTGCGTTTCATTATGCGAGTGCGTTCATTATGCGAGTGCGTTCATTATGCGAGTAAATACGGTACTTGTAGGCAAAGCAGCCACTTGCAGGCATCTTTACTTTCTCATGGCTTGTACGTTTTGGATTTTTTTTTGCCCAAAGAACGCTTTCTGCTCTTTCCCTGCGAGCAAGAAACGCTTTCACGGGACGACTGATGCTCCTGCATTCTTCACTTTTTCTAGGGTCAGCATTTTTGGTAAGATAGAATGTTCTAAAGCGATCTTCGGTGAGAATCAAATCTTTCTTGATGTAAAAAAACAATTTTCTCCCCGATTGACACCTTGTATCTAAGAGAGCAGTTCGCTCCCGCAATACATTCGATGAGGCATTTTATGGAATCACTCACTCGTTCCCTCTAAACTGTGTGGTCGCACATGTTCGTGGGCCGCCTCATCAAAAATGTAGATCCAGACCCGCGGATATCCGCATCCGATCTGCAATCCACCAAATCTGATTCGTTTTTATCCACATCCTCCAGTTTACTGTGGATATCCGCGGATGATTCGCGGGTAATCTGCGGATATGCAGGCCTCAACATATAATTAAGCCCTAAAAGTTATCCAGATGTTCCGGAGTTATATTCATAAGGAAACACTGTCAAAGTAATTTAGGTACAATTACAAAAAAATTTGAGCAGATTTGGTTTTGGAGTAATTTCTGCCACTGAAAAGCAGCGACAGTTCCTTGTCGGACAAACAAACGAGAATAGAAAAGTCATTATAAAATCTTCTTGACAGCTTCACAAACACCTTGACACACCTCCCAAAAAAACAATAAAATTAATTTGAAAATGGTTTGCTTTTAACATTCTGTTTCAAAAAGAACAAAAAAAACAACATTTTAATGTTTTTTTGGTTTTTAAGTGTCTTTGAAACGGAGAGTGAATAGTGGATTTTCTCTCTATGACATTATGTAATTGAGATGTAAATAAAAGAAAGCTTAACTGTTAGAAAATTAGTATCAACAGTCCCTGTCCGGCATGTTGCGAGATCCCAGTATGGGTTTCGTTTCTGCCAAATGTCCATGATTCGACCACGTGAGACGTTTTTCTTCTATAATGTTTTTGCACAAAATTACCGTATTTTCTGGTGCACATATCACGGAATTTTCTGAAATTTCCGTTTGTGTGTCTTATACGACAATGCAACTTTGTATGCGAGTTGTTTTCCCTACAACAATGGACTTCAACTGAGCAAATTTGCCTTGGGGGCTATATTTCTCGTTTGATTCATTGGCAAGAATATTCAGACTGGCTCCCACTTGCGCAAATATCGCACTCGCAACTCACACATGCGGGTTATCAATGTAGTTTTGCCGTGCCGACCGTACAAATATGTAACTGCCACTTATACAACGATGCGATTATAGACGGAAAAATATGATATACCTTTCGACGCAAAAATGTCAAAACTGGAAATTTTTGGAAGTTCCTAGCTGGGGTTGCACAAAGAACACGACTCTCGATATTTATAGTTCAAATGCTTTTAAACTTATTTTTAGCCATACTTCTTGCCCTTGTTGCGTATTGTGGTAGTTCTGACAAAAGCTCCGACTAGCCCCGTCATAATCACCAAAAACGAGGCATGCAAGACTCCAGATCTGCCGCATGCGAGCAACGGCAATGGCTTTGCAACGGAGCGAGCAGACGACATTCGAAGCAGAAACAGCGCAAGCCAAGAGGGAAGCAGGCGCGTAGGCTTTCCCTTTGCCGGGGCACTTGGGGGAGCCAATGAGAGGGATTGCAGTGCCTTCTGGATTGCAGCAGTTTGTGCACTTTCCAACGGCACTGCAGATACGTCATCAGCACCACACGAAAGGGGAGGAGGCAGTCTTTCAAATGCACCCGGGACTGTAGCTGCGGCTGCTTCGTTTGCGGTAAGAAATTCTTAAAAGTTGCGTGCTTTCGGTCGCGTTTTCGGGGCACAATTATTAGTTTGTTGCTAGTTTTGCGTCAATTATGAACCCACTACAGTAAAGAAATATTACTGGTTACAATTTAATTAACATAAAGCATAAAATATTTTTTCACAAACTCAAGATTTTTTTTACATTTCCTGGTTTTGAAACATGGGAGACATGGGTCTTTGGAACCAAATAATTACTAAACGTCAATCTTTCAGAAATGGTGATTTTGACATATTATAAATCAATTTATAATATCTACTCGACTTACGTGCATTAAGTTTACTCTAGAAGACCTCTTTCACGAAACACTAATTTTGACTCCTTGCAAATTTGCATGAGGGATATGTCAGCACCTAGAACGGATAGAAATATAACATTTCTGCAACATCTAGCTAAATGTGTGAAGCATACAGTGTTGAGAACAAAGTTTTCAATATACCGTAACGTTCCGAAAGAACGCCCACCCAAAATGAAGAGATAAATGGTTAAAACCAATGGGGTGGGCTATCTTTGCGCATGCCACAGCAAAACATTATCAATAAAATTGCGGTGGCTTAGCTCGGCTACGCCAGGATATACGTAGCGTGAGCTTATGCGCACAAAATGAGAGGCGCTATCAAGCGGCTACCCGTTGGTAACGCCAAAGAGTGGAATCTTCTGCCTAACGAGAAAGTTCTTGCACGTTGCACAAACCCGCACCACGGTTTCACCCCACTCAGGCAGCGCCGCTAAACTCAACGTTTCACGCATGGCACTACTTACCGGCGTCAAGTCTTTCATGTGCCACAGTCTTTCACACACGTCGCACACATATCCAGACGGATTGTTTACGAAGTCCAGTCTCGAAGGTCCGAGTCGCACTGGCGCTTTAGCTAAGTTTCACCGTATAGTCAGTCAATCGGCGAGCCTTGACGTCATCGACGGCGTCTTGTTGCTGCTGCTGTTGAGATGGTCGGGCACGTCGCTCAGCCTCCTGGCGACGCCGCTTTGCTAGACGTTTCTCCCTTTGCTCCGATGTCTCCGCAGCGCGTTTAGCCTTCTTCTGTTCGGTCTTCCTACGCTCAACCGCTATAATTGCCGGGCAACTACTTCGGGATCCGAGTTAAGCTTCTCCACTCTTCTGCGCCGCTGAGGAGCAATTTCGCTCTCCTTCTCCATGGCTATAGGTCTGTTTCTCTCGGCAAAGGGGAGCTGTAGCGTTCACGAGACGCGACCACAAAAGAAGCGCTTCGGATAGCGTCCGCGAGACGCGACCATTTAATGGTGACGTGAAGCGGCGTCCTAGCGTTCCATCATGTACACTCCACGGGCGTAAACTAGCGTCTGTATAGGCGTCCCTGGGCATCTGTCGCGGCTATAACGTCACTCCTCTGGAATGCGAAGACCGGCGAGGCGCCCGCGGCGGCAACGGAGCCCGCGGCGGCGGTGGCGGCTCCGGCGCGTCAGCTGAGCGCCGTGTGATGTCACTGCTCCTCGTGCTTGCGCAGACTGGCGAGGCGCGCACGGTAGCGGCGGAGCCCGCGGCGGCGGCGTCTCCGGCGCACCAGTTGTGCTCCGTGTGACGTCACTGCTCCTCGCGCTTGCGCAGCACGGAGCACGGCTCATTATGCGACCCACGCGAAACTGCTCAACCTCGGCCAGTGTAGCTCACGCTACAAAAATTAATGATAAACACGGAGACACCCGCTACAAACCACGTGACGCGGGAGCTGATACTCCAGATCGCGGACTCCGCAAATTCGAGTTTCACGATGCGATAAAAGCACAGGAATTCGCTACGAACTGCTGTGTCACGGGAAAGGATACCGCAGGTTGCGGACGCAGCAGATTCGCGTTTTACCGTGCGAAGAACCCGCTGAAACCCGCCGAGAACTTGCATCTCACGGGAACGAATACCGCAAATCGCGGTCGCGGAAGATTCATGTTTTATGGTGCAATAAACACGCGGGGATCCGCTTACAAACTTGCCAACCACGGGAACCGATATCACGCTCGCAGATCGCGGGAATCCGCTACAAAGTCTCATGTCACAGGAACGGACACCACAGCGGATGCAGCACATTCGCATTTCACAATGTAATATACATACGGGAACACCTTGCGTGTTACGGGAGCCGATATCGGGCGTGGACATCGCGGACAAAAACGCGGAAACCCGCTTATCAGACGTACCGGTACAGCAAATAGCGCAGCAAATGGGATTCTTGTCGGACTTCGTGTGACGTCCGACGGGAATCGGAGGGTGGGCGATGTTTCGAAATTTTTATGTTGCAGATAATTAGCCAGAAAAACGGGATGGGCGATCTCTCGGGGGCGGGCGTTCTCTCGGAACTTTATGGTAGGTGTCAAAAAATTTTCAACTGATCTTTTGTTTTATTACTTGGTAGCCACATAATGAGCACTGAACTTGAATGTGTGGCAAAATCACTAATTGTGAGTTAATTTGAAAAGTACTTCCAACATTGTATTCTTTGTACTATGCAGTATCTAGTAATCTGTTGGAGAAAATATTTTGTTGAGCAGTTTTTTCCCTATTGTTCCCCTAAAAAAGGAAGGCTTGAGGACTGAGAAAATGAGCAGATATTTGAAATCAGCATTAAAAACTGAACAAGCTTGTGCAGGTTCATTGGGCTTGGAATCAAATTTAAGAAGAAAAGCTCCAAGACCAGTGTTCCCACTTAAAAGCCAAAAAAAAGTAAGCAGCTTCAACTTTATGCAAAGAGTCAAGGTATGTAAATATTTTGTTCCACCATATGTGCCAATGGTCCTGAACCTCGAACTAACAGAACCAATTATAACTTTTCATTTAAGTTCACCTGCTTTTGCAAAAACACTGTGCTATACTTAAAAAAACACTGAACCGAAGAAAATATTTTTCTACCTGGTTAGGATACGCATGCCTCAAAATAAATGTTTGTCGAAAAAAACATTTTTTTTCCCCAATATTTATATGTTACAATAAATATTTTTCGACTTGCGGGCAAAAACGAAACTTGTACCCCTGTGGGATGATGATGATAGCATTTGTACCCAACTGGTGTGCGCTCTGAGGTCCAGCAAACTCGGAGCGCACACTAGTTGGGTACAAACCCTCTCATCATCGTCCCACAGGGGTACAATTTCAGTTTTGCTCGCAAATAAAAAACTTTCTGTTAAAACATAAACATTACACAATTTTTTCCTTTCAACAATCATTTATTTTGATACATGCCTTTCCTACCCAGGTAGAATATATATATATATTTGTTTTTTAAAGATTTAGTGCTTTTTAAGGGGTTGATAAAAAGAAATTGACTACTGCCATTCTCCCATAAATCTGGGGGTTGACAATGTCACCAAGAAGCCTCTCCCCTTGCAAAAGATGCTTTGCAGCTTCTGAACCAATCTTGCAGAGCTTCTGTTAGTTGCTCAAATCACTCAAATCATAAACAGCTAGTGGTACTCTCAAAGAACTTTACCTGCGGGTCTGGGGACTTGGCATGTTGGAAGAGCACGACAATCAGCCGATGCAGGGGACTGCACAATGCGTCCTCCGAAAAGAACAGCCTCCCTGCAAGGCGCAAGACAAAGTGTCGCACAATCATTTCAATGTCAAAACATGCCACGGCGCAATGCTGAGCCCACACATTCAAGTGCCACCAAAGAAAATAAAATAAAGATGAGTATTTAGATACTGGAAAAACCCACATATAGTACAAAGATTTAGGGATGCCGCGAACTTTTTTCGAACCGAAGTTTCGATGATCGAATCAAGCGGTTCGAAAGATTTCGAATTTTCGAACTTTCTATATCATAAAATTCGACGGAAGTCGAATTTTCGAACTTGCTAAACTAAGAAGTTCGACGCTTTTCGAACCGTCGAACTTATTACGCTAAAAAATTTGATTCTTTTTGAACTTTCGAACTTATCACGCTGCAAAATTCGATGCTTGTCGAACTTTCGAACTTGATGGACCCAAAAAATTTGAATGTTTTCGAACTTCTTGCACTAAAAAGTTCGAAGCTTTTCGAAATTTCGAACTTCTTACGCTAAGGAATTCGACAATTTTTGAACTTTCGAACTTAGTTATAAGAAAATTTGAAAAGTTTCGAACTTTCGAATCCTGAAAAGTCAAAAGTTTGACGAACTTCGAACTTTGAGGGTAAAAGTTCGACGTTCGTCGAACTTCGAAAGACCGGCGGACGGTTTCATTTAAATTCAAGTAGTGAGGTACATTCGTAATTTCTTTTCTCTCGAATTTTTACGTGCGGTGCTGCGTTCCTTACGAAAGACGATGCCGTTTATTTATAAATGCTCTGGCATGCTTAGTTTTAAAGAAATAAATTTCCGACGGGGCGAGGAAGGACGACGGGTTTTTGACGATTGTCGTTTGAGCCATATTTGAAGCGCGCTATAGCCGAAGCTATTTATGGTAGAGATGTTAAACTTTTTAAGAATGATCTATGATGTGGGGATTCCTAAGGTCTCCCTTCCCCGATGGCTGCGATAACGGCCGCAGGTGGGAACACTCGGCCTCCTTCGCCGTGAGCTCTGACCTGTTCGTGAGGCGGAGGGCCGCCTGGCTCGGGGGGCTCTCCTCTCACTCTCTCTCGGGGGGACCGATTTCCGTTCCCCCGCTCGGCTGCGGATCACGGTTGACAGGCGAGGAGGTTTCGCCTCTGGTTTTCCCGCTTTCGGGAAAGGGACTCGTCCGGCGACCGCGAAAGAGATAGGACGTGTGTCGGCGACTTCTCCGATGCTTCCCCGGTCTTGGCTCTCCGGAACCCCGCGTCTGGCAGGTAAGGACCTTTTCTTACCTTTCCGGCGCGGGGGGCATTTTGGATGGGGACATAGTAGTTCTTTTAGAAGAGTGTTATAATAAATGCTCTTGGACTCTGTCCTAACTCTGGTACGTGTGTCTTCTCTTCGGCTATATTCGAGAGAGTGAGACAAGGCAGACGATCACTGGCACGGACGGAGGTAATTAATCGAACCGACCCGCGGTAATGTAGCCCTAAACGTCGTCTATATTGCCGCGGAGATGTGGGGACCGTGCGCTACTAGGTTTGACGGCTCCTTTGAGATCGCCGCCGCTGTTGAGATAACCCTTTGGTGACTCTATCGGTACCTGTGTTTGTTGGTAGCTAGCAACATCCCACAATGTATAGCCTAGGTAAGTGTCGTCTTAAGATGTGATTAATGTTATTTAAGGTGAGTTTCGAAGAAATTTCCAAACATGTATCCTAGGGCAATTATGCTCTAAACTTGGTATTTATTTTCGTCTAAGTTGTTTGAGGTATCGCATTTAAATTAACACCACAGACAGTACATATCATTGCTATCTGCAGAATACAAAATAATGTATTTATAGTTTTTCACGTTAAGGAATAAATTTAACTCATGGTAGAAAATTTCTAATATTGTTCAAGAAAAAAAAAGAACTTTTTTTTTTGCTTCACGTTCCTGGGACGTGTTTCTTTTACCCTGTGCACATTTTGGTAGGAGAAACCTGTTTCAAAATTCTGAGCCTCTGAATATGCAAGAATACAACACTTCCGGCAAATTCTTGATAGTTTTTTTTTTTTCTCCAGCTTTTTATCCCCGCATTTATTGTTATGTTTATTTTTTATTTTTATCTTTTTTTATTAATGGCACAGTTATTCAGGTCCAAAAGGCATAGCTTTGAACTTCCTAACCACTAAGCATGTGACAGGTAGTGCCTTCTGACAATGAGTTTCCGACAATGACCATCTAAGCGATCTTTTATGCAGTGAAGAGCAACAGTAGCTATACATATGCATAAATAATTTCAGATTAAAATAAGCTCGACCACGCCCTCTTTCCCCGTATTGTTTTCTTTAACAGCCCGAAGTATACGGAAGGAGGGGAAGGGGGAGAAGGGGGGGGGCTGGAGCACTCCCCCCCCTCCCGTTTTTCCTCTTCCGACGCCACTTGTATGGTAGAAAGCTTCTCGACCTCGAGTTGTGTCGGCTTCTGTGCTTTTTGCGAGGCGATTCCTCCGTCCCGGAAAATAAACCTCCAGGACAATTACAAACTTAACTTACTATATGCCAGCGTCACTCGGGCGGCTTTCGATCGGATTACTACCAGCGTGCAAGGGGTGGGGAGGTAGTTTGCCAGGTCGCTTTAAGGTTTTTCTGAGCCTCAACCTCCTGCCCGCGCCTGGCCGTTTCGAACTGGATGAGTATCGTAATACAGTCCGTTCGTGTGATCACTACTGCGTGATGCATGTTAAAGACCCCCCCCAGTGTGGCGGTCACAATTACTGATCTATGGCCACACGTCACTCTGCACTGGCGAATATTCCAGCACATACGGGACACTTGTCGTCTCATTTAATTGCCTGACCAACTTCGCGGAGTCTGAATATCACACCCTAACTTTTCTACACCTGATTTCGTGAAAGCCAGTGAGTCGTGAAAACGTTATTTGAAACTGATACTGTGGAGGAACATGAAAACCGGACTTCGAACTTTGAAAACTTGGACTTAAAAGAAATTTGAAATCTTCGAATCTTTTTTTTCGAGTTTAGCGTTAAAAGAGAATCGAAACCTTCGAACTTTTCGAACTTTATGTAGAAAGAAATTCGAAATCTTCGAACTGTTCAAACTTTATGCCTATAAAAATTTGAAGCGTTCGAATTTTTCGAACTTCAGATCCCAAGAAATTCAAATTTTTTTAATTTCTCGAATTTCAAGTTAGGAGAGTTCGAAATCTTTGAATTTATCGAACCTCAAGTAAAACTATATTCGAAATATTCGAACTCGAAATTTTAGAAACCGTGAAAGCTTCGAACTTTTCGATTTCGAAACTTCACTGTGATCGAAAGTTGCGAATTTTTCTAATTCGAACCTCGGTCGACACGAAAATATCGAAATTTTTCGATTTCGAACCTCAGTTCACTTTGAAAATATCGAAACCTTTCGAAATCGAACCTGGGGTGGTTCGCGACATCCCTACAAAGATTAGTGTTGTGCGAATATTCCAATATTTTAATAGTAGTTTCGAATAATATGCTATTCGATATTCGCTTCGAGATGAACTCCGATATTCATACTTTTCTAAGCGTTGACCGCGGTGGGTTAGCCCCATTGAGTAAGATGAAGAGAGGAAGATAACGTTGAGCGTGAGGGAGAGAAAAAACGGCACCGACGCCAAGCTGTATCAACTAATGTTTAGGCCACCAGTTCATTGTTTGCTGTACCCTGCCCATTCTTTCCATTTTTTTTTTGTTGTTGGAATATTTGATGTCAAAATTTTGAGATATCCGAGATTGGTCCTGAAAACTTTTAGAGATAAGCAAATGTATTGCGCCTATGGGAGTTCATTCCATGACAAGGAAATCTTTCCACTTAACCGATATTTCAAGATAACCGAGATTCAGTTAACGAGGGATTAATGTAGTCAGGCATCTTTACAGGTTTGATTTTATGTCAGATGAGCCACTTACTTGCCATTCTAACATTGACATTAGACTTTTTGAGCCCTCTCTAGCATTGCGTGTTTAAGGGTCAAGTTGTCTTCTGTTCTTCTTTTTCATAAAGCCCAAATAAATGTAGACTGGTAATTCTCACCTTGTACCTTGGCCAGCAGAGCCAAGAGTTCGGAGCGCCTGGAGCGTAGAACGCGGGTCAGCAGGGTCAGGGTGCAGGTGCTACTAACCGTCAGGGGACTCTCCACCAGCGAGCGCACAAACACCTGCAACACCTACGGAGGATGTCGCAAAGTCAAGCTTAAGCTCTAGTCTCTCAAATAGAGCTGGTACATTGGGTGCACAATAGAAAAGTTTGAGAAGCTTGAAAATTGAAAAAGTTTAACACAAATTAAAACTCACTTCATTATTCATTCTCATTTGCACTAGATTTCAAATTCCTGAGGTATGCATTTGAATACTCGAGATACAGCGCAATCTAATAAAAAAAAAAGTAATATAAAAATTGTAGAGCCCTTCCACTTCACATGAAGATGGAGGACCAGCAAAGCTGTTATCTTTACAACATCTAGGACAATGCCTAGAGGACGATGTCTAGGACGACTTTTTGGATGATCTCAAGGGCGACGCCTAGAGGACGACATCTAGGACGACCTCAAGGACACCTTCTATGACGGCCTCGAGGACGACGCCTAGAATGACCTCAAGGACGACTTTTTCGACGACCTCAAGGGCGACGCCTAGAGGACGACATCTAGGACTACCTCAAGGACACCTTCTATGACGACCTCGAGGATGACGCCTAGAGGACGACGTCTAGCACGACCTTGAGGACGAAGTCTAGGACGACCTCAAGGACGACTTCCAGGACGACCTCGAGGAGACGCCCGAAGGACAACCTCTCAGACGACCTTTAGGATGACCTCAAAGACGACGTCTAGGACGAGCTTGAGGACGACGCCTAGGTCGACCTCAGGGACGACTTCTAGGACGACCTCAAAAAGACGCCTAGAGCACGACGCCTAGGATGACCTCAACGACAGCTTCTAGGATGATCTTGAGGACGATGCCTAGAGAAATTCAGCCTTTCCACTCTGGTGAAGACCAGAGTGGAAAGACTGGAAATGTTGCAGCCATCTACAAGCGACGTCGGCAACCAGACAACCGGCAAACCGGTTGTCTGGTTGCCGCCAGTCGTTGTCTGGAGTTTTGTATTGACACGCCGCTTGTCCGCGGACACGATAATGGGGGAACTAGCCCTTAACAGCTTCGCTGTAAAAGACTCCACATGAACTTGTAAAATAACTGGTGTGCAAATATTCAAAATTTTGAATATAAAAACAGTCGACTCTCAATAATTCGAAGGTCACGGGGACATCAAAATGCTTTAAACTAAGCATACTTCTAACAAAAAAACAACAACAAAAAAATTACACCATCTTCCCGAGGGGAACCATGGGGTGATGCGGAGCATCGTGTTGGTTCCGAGGAAAGAGTCAGTTGCATGCTGACGTCGAGAGATGGCGCCACCGACTGCCCTAGCGTTACCCCCTACGCGAGCCTTCGTCGCGGCTCGCGGCAGAGGAACTTAGAACGCTCGCCGCTCGCCGTTTATTTTTTTTCACACTTGAAGGAGAGGAGACTAGAGGAGGAGAGTTGCGCGTGCGCGCGCGGTGTGAGGAGAAGCGAACGCACGCGCAGTGCACGCAGCTGGTAGAGAGAGAGAGCGGAGAGAGTAACGCGCAGCTGTTGGAGAGAGGGAAGGAGGAGAGTTGCGCACGCGTAGTTCGAGTGCCGACTACAACGCCGACGCCGCGGGACATAGACCCGAGCAAGAGATGCTCCGCATCTAAAAAATTGACCACATCTCCACGTGGTGAATGATGTTGCTTGGGGCGAAGCTCTGGTGGTGCTTGTCTGCATAGACGCCGAGCCGCAGCATGCCGAGCCTTTTCATTCATGTCAGTAGGAGAATGTGTGGTTTTCTTCTTTTTCTTTTTTTAAGCAGACAGATGGATGGCATCTCAGAGCCCCCTATTTTTTTTTTCTTCTTTTTCTTTGAGCCTTTTCATTCATGTCAGTAGGAAAATGTGTGGTTTTCTTCTTTTTCTTTTTTTAAGCAGATGGGATGGCATCTCAGAACCCCCTACTCTTTTTTTTTCTTCTTTTTCTTTTTTCATATTTTTTTTCCCAATTTTTTTTTTTGCCCTACACGAGCACGTGATCTCACGAGCAGAAGCACGAGCACCCGACGCCGGGCCTACGGCGGACGGCGGACGGACATGGCTAGCCCCTAAGGAGCTTCGCCCCTAAAAGCACAAAAGTACAAAATGATAACATGAGGTCTACTGGCTAATGGGAGACACCTTACAAAATCCAAAACCGTTTTGGATTTAATAATGCTTTCAGGCAGTTTATTCCACTCCCTTCATGTCCGGGGGAAATGCGAATTCTTGAAACATTCTTTGTTGAATCTGTACTCCTCGATTGTCCTAGTATGCTTATTACGTGTGATTCTAGATAGATGGGGTTTGATGCTCATTATTCGATTAGTCAAAGAATCTTCCCCATGAAATAATAACAAAGGATTCGAAGTACACACTTAACGCATCTCGATTGCAACTCCTGTGACTTAGGCGAGAACCTCGGCTCTCTTCGCCGGAATTCTCGGCTATTGGCCGTTAGCGTCCGCACTGTTTCGTTGGTGTACTAACTGTTCGTAACAACAGTGCGTCCATCTGAGGCTGTCATTCCTTTTCATTTTGTCAAGTGCTACCGCAGGCGAAAGTGGCGCGAATGCTGTCGTAACGAGCAACCAAAGCAGCCAAAGCAGCAGCATAAAACTCGAAACCCAAATACGGCTATGTACCGATCGAGCTTTGCCCGCGCAAGTGGATGTTCACTTCAGTTGTCAAAACCAGGGCAGTACGCTCGCTTATGGCTTTTCAAGCATTTCCAAAGTAGTCACGTGATTATGGGTTACTCTCGATAACTCCAGCAAGCACTTTGAGGCCACATTTGAGGCATTGCTCGGAGGGTTGAAAGCATCGAGTGCAAGAGTACGCAAGAGTAACTCTAGACTAGGACGTACAACGGAGTGGTGGCGGTTGTAGCAAATGAATGAATCCGGCATTTCTGTTTCTTTCTTTCCGTTGGTTCAGCTCCGGTTGCATTATCAAGTTTTGCCAATGCTTTGGCAGCTTTTGGTTTCTTGTTCCACCCCAAGCTCGCGCCGTCCCATTTAGCCATTTTTCCTCTGCCATGTAGGCTGGTTTCGTTCTGCGATCGATGCCATCACAGAACTGCTTCTTTCTGAACTTTTTTTTTTTTTTTTTCTTCCTGTGCGTGCTTAAGAATGTTAAGTTTGGATCGTACGTTTTCCCGGGTAATATGTTTTTTTTCCCGCAGTTTCTTCCAAACCTTTCATTGAGATTCTACTGTATGGTACTATGTCAGCTTCACTGATCCGGCAACATGGAAAGAAAACCACGCAAACAATACAAGCCCGTAGGCACTCGTGGCAAGGAAAACACTGCGGGCTCCGCAGCTCGCGCAGGCACTTGGTTGAGTGTACGTGGAAGCAGTAATGCGGCTGCCAGAGGACCCCTGGTCACAAATGTACCTACCCCTCGCAACAAAATAAAACAGCTCGATCGATTAGGCTGCTTCTTTTACAGCTGTCGGGAGAAGTAAGCTGCACGTCAATTCAACAACCAGCCTCATTAGATTATATTAAATAAAAATATTTATCGCCCAGCTAAAATAATCATATTTAAACCCAAAATCGTCCACACTTGGCTTCGAGAGTCCATATTTGATTCAGAGGCGAGTCACATTGAAACCTCAACATTCAAACTTGCTTATCAGCCTGAAACGTCGTATTGGCAGGTGCCTAAAGGAAATAAAAGTATCTTCAGCTGGGAAGCTGTCCTTGAACCCAAGTTTCGATTGCAACAAATAAGGGACAAGAAACTCGAGTAACCTAAAATTGCGTTACAATGTCACCTGCGAGAGGTCTCCGCGGGTGCCCCCCGAGCGTGCCTCTTCCAGACGCTGGCGCTCTGGCTCCAGGGCCTCGCAGGTAGGGGGTAGGGCGAGCACACGCAGCACGCAGGCCTCCAGGGCCTCTTGCGAGAGGAGCACTTCCACCAGGGCACCCACCTGGAAGGGTCGGTGGGGATGCTCCGCTAGGGATTACTCCAGAGAGACAAGCAACGGGGATTTGCGGAAAATTCTTCGATGGAGAGAAGCGGGACTTTCCACAACAGCGTCCCGAGGCAGTCGATTTGTTCAATGCCTAAAATTGCAGCTGTCAGTAACGCTAAAGTCACAAGTCAAGCGTCAAAATTTCTAACTAGCCGTAAAATGCTAGAAATGTTTTAAAGGGGCACTGACACATCAAAATCATATTTTTTTTATTATCCGAAACGATTGAAAACGATGCCGGGACATTACCCTCAAAATTCGAAACTTGTGAATTCAGTATTTGTGAATTAAAAAAACAATTTCCAAATGCCGAATTTGAAGTTCCCGCGCGATCCGCGCCAGTGCAGTGAGTCAAATTTTGCGGTCTCCTGCGACTCGACTTTCTTTCGGACCTCCGCTCCACGTTATGAAGCAAAGCGCCGTTGCCACGGCGACCCCAAGCGAGGAGGAGGTGAGCCTGCGGGATAGAAGGGCGCCGGCGCGGGAAAAAAACGGTTTCTTTCCCGACTCGCCGACGAGCGCCGCCAAGTTTTCCGAGGGAGGGTACAAATCTAGGAAGAAACATCACACCGAACTCTGATTTTTGGTATTTCAAAAAGAGGGGCCGTAGTGCGTTCGCAATTGCGTTAAAAAACATGTTTTACGATTGCCGTTATTAAATGTTATAGAAATGTCACCTACAAAGCTTCTAAATTTCCTGATTTTTGACGTCACTGATCAAAAGAAGCGAGGAGGTGAGCGGCGGGAAATATAAACGCCAAAAATAAAAAGGAGCACGCGCACGCGGGAAATTTTTTTTTTGCAATGCGTTTTTTTTTTTTTTTGCGTGTCTATGACTACAACTTGCATCGTTTTAGACAATAAAAAAAGATACAACCTTTGGGTTGTCAGTGCCCCTTTAATGTTCCTAATACCATAAATCTGAATACTCTAAAACCCTTTATCTTTGCGGCCCCTAATTTTCGCGAATTGGTGACAGAGGACATAATCGTGGCCACTAAATTTCGCGAATAACAGATGCCTGCATTGAAACTCTTAAGAACCAAAATTTTTGCATGCCCTTAAATTTTGCGATTTTTCAATTCGCGAAAATTAAGGGCTTAAAACATTAAGGGTTTTACAGTAGCAGTGCAGTTGGCTAGGTGTTCTAACTCGACGACCACAGAGAAGTAGAGAAAGACAAACTAGGACGCCAATTTACAACCCAAGTCTATTCATCTTCTTTTTAGAGGCAGTAGACGAATCTGAAATGTTCTTGACTAACTTAGCACTGCATTTAACGAATATAAATCGGGTCTTAATGTCCTTAAAAGAAAAGAAATATATCGTTACTATTAAAACGCGAACTGAGGCCGCATAGAGTTACCGCACTTGAAGGCATAACAAAAGTGAAAAGAGAACGAAAATTGTAAAACAATCTATGTATACTTTGACTGCACTCATCATCACTGCTCAGCTTCCAGCTCGTACATGCAATCCGCTTGGCAATTTGGGAGGTATGCGCTTGCTTGTCTCATACTTTCTTTTCTTCTCCTCGTCCACAGGCCATTCCTGTTGAACCACGGCGTACTGTGTCGAGTCGGTTGACATTCGAAATGCAAGAAGCAAAAGCCCCGAAGCACTAATGCCAGAGCACTCTTGAGCAGAAACTAAAATGCACAGGCAGAACAAAGACTGATGAACACAATGCAGAATAGTTCTCGCCTTTGTTCTGGTCCCTCTGCCTAAGCAAACACCTCGCGTTGCATGGTTGCGTAAACACGGCCGGTTCAGTCCTACCTGGGTCGTTTTGACTTGGCTTGGCCTGGCCTGCCTTCAATTGGCCAGTGTCCCGCAGTCCCGTGTGGCAACCATGTTTTAGAACGCAGCTCTTAGGCGCCTATTTCCGGCTTGAGCGGCGTCGGTGTTGCCGTCGGCGTAACCGTGAGGTCACGTGACCCCGGTGATGTCATGTGACCCCCACGAGGTCATGTGACCCCGGTGATGTCACGTGACCCCGGTGACGTCACGTGACCCCCGTGAGGTCACGTGACCCCGGTGACGTCACGTGACCCCCGTGAGGTCACGTAACCCCGTGAGGTCACGTAACCCCGTGAGGTCACATGACCTCGGTGACTTCATGTGACCCTTGTGAGGTTGCGAGGGTCACGTGACGCCACGAGGGTCACGCCACTCGGAGGGAGGAGTAGCAGGCAGTATGAGGAGGAGGGAGGAGGGGCATATGCTCCCCTCAGTACCCTTCCCTCCTCCTCCTCAGGAGCTGCGCTCCAATTCGGTGTTACAGGGGGTTGTAAGCGACTTTCGTTTTTTTGCGGCACAACCGTTGTAGAAACACGAAAATAAGGGAGTTGACGTCCTCTATTCCTCTCTTCACAGGGCGCAAAGACTTCCATCCCCACTTCTTTTTGCAACCCTGCATTCAGTTGGAGGGGGCTTTCTCTCAACTCACGCACCTTGCGGCTCAGCTAAATTCCAAATATAACGCAAAGCGTGTTTTTAAGCGAATCATTTTGAAAAAAAAAGTTGCCTCATATTCTTTTAAATAGGTATTTCTTAAGTCTTTTAGGACAATTTAGCTAACTCTACTATTAAGTAAGGTTCCTCTCAGTATAATGCGCAGCAGCTGCATTCAATTTACCTATCCACCTCCTGCACCGGTGCAGAAAAGTGTAGGGCGGTGTACTTCCGGTCGTATCTAAACACACATACCGGAAGTACACTGCCCTACACTTTTGTGGCCCGGTACAGGTATATCGAACAAAGCTAATGGTGAAATGAAAGTTGTAGCAGCCACGCAGCGGGTGCCAACTGCCCGCAGTGCGGCGGCATTGTTGAAAAAAATGCAACTGTTTGCCACAGTGAGCGAAGAATGACAGCAATAGCTCTTATTGCACTCAGTACAGTGGAGCCTCGTTGATACGTCCCCAGTTTTTACATTTTTGCAGTTTTTATGCTGAGAAGTGCCGGTCCCGCTGAGCCCCCGTACGAACCCGCATATTAGTTACCCGCTCGGCACGTTTGCTTTCCCAATTCTTGCGTCCAAAAAGCTGCTGACTTAGTGCTGATAGCTCCAGCCGATACACACGAGACCAAACCGCAGACGGATCGATCGCGTGACGACGTGTCGGTGGATCGTCCACCTGACGAGTGCATTCGCACGGAGGAGACGAGCAGAATTAAAACGGCAAGGATGGACCGATCCACTTCGTGAACGCACAGAGTGCCATGGGACGCCGACGACGCGCAGCGGCACCGTCGTTCGAGAGCGAATGCGACGTTTCTCGCTAGAGCCGCGGCGCTATCGTGTTACAATAAAAAAAGATTGCCGTGGCTAGCTACCGTTACGAGACAGAACTCTGTGAAAGGCTTAGAGAGAAGTGCCATTAGCTTTACTACATTGCCTGCAACGCGCCTCAAACTGGCACGCTTATGGTGTCCAAAGAAGCAGTCCCCCGATTTCCGCCAGACGACATCGTAGAAGTGTCGCGCCGTGGCCGGCAGCGATCCCGGTGGTATCCCAGCGGCGGTGTTGGACGTGACCGAAGTCTGCATCTACTGCAGGTCGCTCTCTAGCTTGGCAGTACACAGAAGTTTCTGCAGCCGGGGGCTGGGACGCCACGACGACACCGACGCTCGAGTTTGCTCGTGCTTCTTGCCGGAATCCTACAACCAACCACCTGAATCGTGAAGTCTGACGGCATGACACTCCGACTTTTGCGACGTCATTTGTTGCCATTTGGGGACCAGTTTCGATGCGTGGGCAGAGCGGGACGCCAAACACACCGGTCAGAGACGCGTTCCAGACACCGTAGCTTGACTAACACAAGGCATGACGCGAGTATGGTCCCACTCTAGGAGGGACATTTGCCGACGTACTCGTCCCCACGCCCTCGCACGCGACGCTTCGGTACACCACGGGCACAACGAGGTCTCGCCCGGCCTCGTGCCTCGGTCCTGCCGGACAAAAGCTGGATGAATCTGCGCAAAAATCACGGCGTGCTAGATGAGTTTTGCCACGAGCTTCCCGACACGGACTCTGAGGAGTACCGGAACCTGCAGTGCGTCGGTCGGGAACGGTTCCTGCAGCTTCCTTAGGGGCATTAAACCAAGAATTGCACATTAGAATACCTACATCACCTCTTCAGGGATTGTAGGTATTCTAATAAATAAATAAATTGCGCAACAAAACGTAAACCGACAAAATGTTTTGAGAGTCGAGTTTAAATAAAAAATTTGCTAATGTGCAGACGGAAGACCTTTTCACTGGAGACTTTTTGGAGGACGATTGACCTACAAAGCATTTATACCAACAATAAAATTTTTTTCTTTTGTTGTTGTTTTAAAGCGATAGGTTTATGGGCGACAGTTTGCAGATTTTGACCTTGTCTCCAGTCGTCACCGCTATGGAAAAACCCTTCTCTCCGCTTTTTGTGCAAGGCCAGCGAAGTGGGTTTTCCCGTCGGCCGCCCCGGCATCCTGCCAGTAATGGCGCTATGAAAGGAGTCTTCCAAGTCGTCTGCTTGAAAACTTTTTTTCAAACATTACTTACGTTATGCAAAATCCCACTTTGGCAGTATTCAGTTGCTACACTTATTGTTGGATGGTTTTAGAAACTTCCACCGCGCTTACTCACTTACTTCACAGATCGCCGAACACTGGCGGCGGTCATCGGTGGCATCCATGACGGCTATGAGAATTACCCCCATCGCACCCCCGTCCTCAGGTACGTACGGCACCCTTCCACCAGCGTTGCGCACCCTGCTACAGCTATCGCTTTCGTTTCTTCCCACATTGTGGCCGAAAAATACAACTTTTTTTTTGACAAGCAACACACAATTGTGTTTTTTTTTGCTGTTTTTGTTAGTTTGCTGGGCCGTTGCACGTTTTTCGATTCCCCGCATAATTAAGCCTGCAGAAACTGTTCCCGGCTGACACGCTGCAGGTGCCAGTAATCTTCCCGGTTCGTGTCAAGAAGCTACTGTCAAAACTTGTCTAGAACGCCGTGATTTGTCCTGCACATACACTACGGCTTTTCATCCAGCAAGATCTTTTAGTGGGTGTGGCGTCGTGCGTGAGTGCACGGGAACGAGGACATCAGCGAATGCCCCTCTGCAAGCCCACGACTCCGTTGCTCGCCCACACATCAGTCGCTCAAACTGCTGATGTGTGGGAGAGGCGGGAATTACGAGCTTTTGGTGTGACAGTGTCGCACCTGAAGGCGTGTCTGTACGAAAACATTGAGCGAGAAACCAGACATCACTATAACAACCTACTTCTCTGTGACTATAAACCAGAAAGCAATCGTTCTCACGTCATTATGTAGCCACTGTCCTTGACTCGATGCCTCACTCATTTGAAACGCGCCCATTCACTCCCCTTCTGTGCAGGTACAAAATTAAATGGCGCTTTCAACGTGCCGTTTGAGTGCGCAGTCGGTACAATCTGACTCGTTGCTACCATACTTGTCGTTCGATTGATTTGTTTCTGATATAATTTTAAGTTGAATAGACATACACTCCACAATAGGTACTAACACTTCTGACAATATTGTTTTACTAATCCCACGTGAAAGCTGAAACTTGAGCCTAAAATTGACTATCGAGGCCTGCCTTTGTTCATATTATGCAGGTACATATACCGTATTTACTCGCATAATAAACGCACTCGCATAATAAACGCACCTCCACAACGGGCATCAATATTTTGACTTTTTTTTCCCCCTCCCGTAATCAAAGCACCTCCAATTTTCGGATCCGCGAGTCTCGAATTGCGTCCAATTTAACGAGCCACCGAGCCAGTTTTCTTTTGCCACCAAGCGGCCAGGCCAAGTCAAGTCAAGTCAAGCCAAGCCAGGCTGCTCACATAATGGCCGCGAGTGCGTAGTTGCGGTAGTTACGGAAGTGATCAACCGTGAAACCGAGTGTCGCGCACACTTGACGAAGCTTGGGTCGAGCAATTGCCAAGCCCCGGACATTCTTCGCCTATCGGATGCACTGATGTCAACAAACAAGCTGTCGTCTGTGGTACACTTTCGGACAGCGAAATCGTGAAAGTGGTTAGGCCTAATTTCACATACTCTGGGTATTTTAATAAACAACAGAACGTCACAGCGAGGTGCACGCTGTGCTGTAGGCTGAGAGTGTCTGGTAGCCTCTCCGTGAACGAAACTTGATCCATGCGAGTGGGCTTCGGCGGTCGGGGGTTGGACCTCGTACGAGTTCTTATACGCATAGTCGCAGATTATACCCGAGCGTGCCCACCGGATACTAGCAATATATATCGCATAAGAATGGTCGTGTTTCTTTTCGTGCTGAATGGGCTTCGTAGGGCGCTTTTCCTTCGGCAAAAGGCACCCCGAAAGCGCCCAAAAAAGGTTCGCAATTTATAAAGCATGGTTATTGTGGCGCGCCCCCGACCAGCCGTAAGTGCACCTCCATCACTGGAGACGTGCCACAGTACCTTGCCGTGTCATATTTTACCCCGTGTAATGAACGCCCCCCCCCCCCAAATATGTGTCAATTTTACGGGGAAAAAAGTGCATTCATTATGCAAGTAAATACGGTAGCTGAAATGTCGAACATAGACAGACCTCACCAAGCAAAGAATGATGGTGAAAGAATAATTGAGATATCTCCATCCATTAAATAGATGTGCACTCAAAGAGATTAATATTGTACGTCCGACGCTGACATGACGTCACCCGCGCCAATATCTTGTGACACGCCTCACATGTCCAGTGCAACAGCAGCGATGCGGCAATCCAGAGCGAACAAGGCGGTAATGGAACAGAAGCGTTTGCAACAAAAGCGAGACAACGCTGCACAGCAGAAACGAAAGCAACCTCAGAGTGGTTTGGTTTCTTGTGTATCGTTTAGTTGTATAAGCTTATCTCATGTTAAAATATTTTTTTCTTTCACTAATTCTGTGACCAACAGATAAATGTGTTCCATTTTATATTCGTTTCATTCCATTAATTCCGTTACATCAAAATAATTTTGTTAGATTCGATACATGCATTTCATTTCACTAGGCTTGGCACGTAGATGCTGTCACGCTTAAAGCTTCTAACTGTATATTAGAGTTCACATTGACCAATGTTTACAAAATTTTCCTGAACGTATTTTAGTTCCTGCCTACGAATGCTTACTAACTTTTTCTGGGAGAATTTTAGCTCACACTACGAATGTTTGCATAAAATAAATTGTTTCGTGACAGTTGCTCTCTGTCTCATCTCTAGCAACCTCCAAAAGATGTTCTCGTTCCTTACGTTTTCCCAGATCATACATGTTTTTTTCCTGGTCTCCTGGAAAACATATCAATAAGATTTGACTGCAACACCTCCTTTTATGCATGTCCACTCCTTGTTTACTCGATCACACACAACACAGCTTTGTGGTCGCCGAACTATGTAAGAAAAGGAATATGCTGCACACATGAGTATGTGTACAGTTCAGCTATGGCTGTAATAGCAGAATGTCTCGCTCCAGCTCCTGAGGGAGGTGTCAGTCCCTCAACACCGCCCGGCATGCGGGCGCACTCGCCAACTCTCGGGTAGGGGTAGGGGGTGAACTACTCTAGTTGCATGTGGTCACGTGACTTCAAGTCACGGAGTTTTCTGCCTAGCACAATGCTGCCGCTGAAGCATAAACTACTCGAATTGAATGAAGTTTGCGATCCTCAAAAGTCGATAAAGATGCAATCTCCCTAATCTCACCGCCTCTTTCGACCATGGCCGGGGACTTACCTCGGAAGCAATGCCACAGTCGGGCACGTGAAGAAACGGAGTAAGCGCATTGATGACGTCCGGCAGACTTCTCTCGACCTCCTGAAAGTCGACATAACAACCACATAACCCGTATGGTCGACAGACAAACGAGTGATATACCGATAAATTACAACACAGGGAAAAGCTTGCTGGATAAGCGACGCATCCAAAAACAAATATGATAACAAAATGACAGGAAACATAAAAAACGGGAAGATTTCATGCTGTTTGCTGACATCAGTTGTTTTATATACCAATCACATTTAACCAAATTCTGAAAGTTCTCAGAACAATCCAAAGTACAGTCACGGCGATAAGTGCAACCCGTCACGGCAAAGTCGTTGGGCATCGATGTCTCGTTCAAGCAACGTGGAGGTTCGAAGGGAAAGTATCTCGATGATGTCCTCGTTATCCCCACCCTGCCCCAAGCGGCAAACACGCCAAAGCGGCAGACGCGTCTGCCATGGCGTTGCTGCGTGCTAGTATCGCACTCGTGAGACGCTGCGAGATGCGCTGACGCAAGTTGATCGGCGTACATGTATTAGTGATGATACTTGGTGCAAAAGGCTGGCCCTCGTCTACTAGAAAAGGTCACGTAGCATTTTATTTAATTTTATTACCCTTAAATCGCGCGGGCTTTACATAATAGGGGAGGTACCAAATCATGATGAAAACTTACATAAACTACCAGATCAACAAATGGCACACGGGCCATGCGCTTAGCGCATCTCTAAAATTGTTTGTTAGAGTAAGAATGCTATTAGGTAGTTTGTTCCCTGGAGCAGTCGACACTTGCAATGGTGAGTACTTGTAAAGATTCGACCGTGGTGTAGCTAAATGAAGTTTGCAACAGTTACCAGTTTGGAGTCATATATATGTACAGGGTGTCGCCAAAAAAAATTTACAGGGTTTTTTTTACCGCAAAAATAAACTAGGCATCGCCGAACGCTCATTCTCCGCCCAAAGGTAGCGCTAGAGGTCACAACCAGATGCCAAAGTTTCAGCCCGAACAGACATCTTAATCAAAAGTTATAAGTGATTTTCTAAAAATTTCAATGGGAAAATGGCAGCCAACGGAGTTTTCGAATACATGGGGCTCTATGGCACCAGAAACCGAAAACGGGCAAAAATGGGCTCCATTTTCCCATTGAAATTTTCAGAAAATCACTTTTAACTTTTGAATAAGGTATAGGATCGGGCTGAAACTTTTGGCATCTGGTTGTGACCTCTAGCATTACCTTGGGCGGAGAATGAGCGTTCGGCGATGCCTAGTTAATTTTGCGGTAAAAAAAACCCTGTAAATTTTTTTTTTGTGACACCCTGTTTATACCGGGTGTTTTTTTTTGCGGTTTGTGCAGGTGAGTTATACGGCCAGGGGGACATATTATAGGGGCTAATCGTAACGACCAGTTGGCTAATTAATTAAAATTCCTTAGTTAACTTTTTAATTAATGAAAATAGTAGGGTTGTGCGAATATTCCAAATTTCGATTAGTAGTTCC
This sequence comes from Ixodes persulcatus, assembly GCA_013358835.2. NCBI lineage: Eukaryota > Metazoa > Arthropoda > Arachnida > Ixodida > Ixodidae > Ixodes > Ixodes persulcatus. The sequence continues at coordinate 77,232 of JABSTQ010010437.1, forward strand.
GAATAATACACTATTCAATATTCGCTTCGAAAAGAATTGTACTACTCGCGGTTTTCGAAGTGTGGATTGCGGCGGGTTAGCCCCGTTGAGTGCGCTTCTTACCAAGCACCAGTGCGCTGCGGAGAAGCAATACCCGCGGAAGCGAGCTCCCCAGGTGTTGCTTCTCTGCATAACATCGGTGCTCGGTAAGAAGCACACTTAACGGGGTAACCAGCCGCGATGAACAATATCGTAATTGCGTGCTTAGAAGAAAAGCATACATTCAAAGCGGGATGGTGCACCCGTGCCGACTGTATTTGAAAATAAATGGAAACTTTGTGAATGTGTATATCTATATTGTAGTAAAAGTTTCAAAATTAAACTTTTATGCAAGAGTATACTATGTTAGGCAGAGATGCTTTCACAACCTGTGTTCATCATGCGCGATTCATTCTTTTTTAACTCGGGATTTAAGAAAGAATATTTTATATAGCAAGATTCGTAAATTCACTTAATTGGTATAGTTGGCCATCTCTATAGGATTCATTTTATGTCAAATCCGTCGTTTACTTGTCATCCCAAGACATCAGACCTTCTGAGGTCACAGTTCATAAATATAGATAGATTAAACTTAGCTCATAAATGAAGAATTGGAATAACCTTCACAGGTTTAGCTGGATTTTCGTCTAAGCATTATGCAATAGTAGTGAATGGCGTGGAAAAACTATTCGTGGAAAAACTATTCGATATTCGAATCGAAAATATTCGGCCAAAACCACTATTCGCTTCGAACTCAAAATCCACTATTCGCACAAGACTAGAAAATAGACGTATGGTTCCAATAGACTACTTCCATAAATCCCTGCATGCAACACGGCGCGCGTTGCACTCTGGGAACTAGTTGGCCAGGGAGGAGAGCGGCATGGTTTCAGTTTCGATCAACACGTCGACAAGAGATCATACACAGAGCGTGGACTATTAACGGCCGTTATCTCATGCTTTCTGGTCTCGAGCACGTCATTTGTGGTCTCTAAGCTAACCTAAATGGCCAGACCTCGAAGCTTTAGCACAAGCCAGAGACGTATAGCTTGTCTTAACGCATGCTTGTTGTATTTTTGTACGCGAGCCCTTCTGTTAGCGTTTCGAGGTATGTGAACGAGCCAGTGCTGGGAATCTCGACGCTGCGAAGCTCGGGGACCTTGCTTGTGTACAAGTCAACAAGCTGTAACAACCAATAAGTATGCGCACATCAAGCTCGCACCTTTACATTAGTGTTGTTGATCTGGAAGTTTATTTATTTTGTGCGTCCATAGATGAAATATAACTTTTTTCAATTACTGTTTTTCTTAATACGCCTGAGTATGCGAGGTAAAACTCGGAGGCGCCATTGAAAAGCTCATATCGAACACACTTCTTTTCTCTTACCTGTACTGCCCCGCAGCACTGCACGAAGTGAAGTCCCCACCTGCTTGCGTTCCACTAATATTCAACATCACGTATGCGCATAAAGTTATCCTGCAATCATATAGGCACATTCGCACATACAAACCGTTTTAAGAAAGCAAGAGTTGAGCACTTGTGTGAAGAATGTCGCACCGTTCGCCGGAAGGTCGCCGGACGGGCATGGACCCTTATGCGGTGCGCCAAACGAACGAAATTATTCAAAGCGTATTTGACGGTTGCTAATGGCCATAATAATTGTTATGTGTTTGCTTTTTTCCTGACTGAGTATGCCGAGATAATTTCAGACACACCGTTCAGGCACAGATCTTGGGTGTCAGGAAAAGCTTGTCCAAAAAAGCTTAGCGAAGAGTAAGGGACGCTTGTTAGGGCCTCCGTCGTAACTAGCCGATCTCAGCGTTTGCGAAAACATAATCTTCTATCATCGTAAAATTTGAGTGGGAAATATATGATGACACGAGGAAGACATCGTAGTAACTTTTGTGCAGTAGTGAGGTCGAATTTATTGCGTTTCCTTAAGGGGGGACATGGGCCTAAGTTTCAATAATTTTTGAAAAAATTCATTTTTCAATACTAAGGTTTTCAGTTTTAGAAACTAATTATACACCCTTACACTAAATTTCATAACTATGTGCCAAATAGTTACGCTGATATAAAATATTTTCAACACATTGTGAGGCAGTAACAAAGTAAAGGAGTTCAATGTTTAAATGCATTTTTCTCAGTTCCGCTTTTTTTGCTGCAAATTTCATGCGAAGGAATCTTTTGTTCGAAGGTAAAAGCATTCTGATACCACAATCAAGATGTTTCTGAACTGAAATTTACTGGGGAATCGGGTTATCTACTTTATTTTGTTTTAAGTTAAAGTCCTCAACGAGAAAAAAACTATGTTTTCAAAAATTGACATAGGACAGATATGCATCTCATATTTTGAGGTAATCACTATTCCTTAAATATTTACATTTTATTTATAAAAACTAGATAGCCCGAAGTCCCACATCCCCCACTTTATATTCAAGCAGTTAAAATGATGCTTAATAGCTTCATTTACATATCATAGATTTCTTAACGAAGAGTGACACATCTTCTTATGCAGGTATGTAAAGTTGTCCTAGAGAGCTGAAAGTTTGCACAGTACACCTACATCCAAAGTTAAATCTCCCCTGCAAATTTCATTCCGATCATATGAGTAGTTCAGAAAATCAACCTCTAGCCAGTGTCCCCCCTTAACAGTTCATGTGCCAATGCTGCGCTCAACTTTGATAGTCCTGTGAGGATGCGGCTTGCTTTTCGCCCCATTACGTAACAAGAAGCGGACGTTTGGCAAACAAAATATGTGTAGGGCTCAAGGTGACCAAATTTCAGTTGTTGTTCACTGGTACTAGACCGGATTACTGACATTGAGCTCAAAGATGCACTCATGGGGTGAGGTGACTAAGTCATGTCTTACTGCGTTTGCATACGCACGCACAATATCCGGTGTTTCGGGAACCGAGGAAAGTGCCCCGCTCTTAATTTTGCATCGCTCGAGAATGAGTGTAATGTACATTCGTAAAAAGTCAGATAATCGAAAACGCAAGCAGCGCGTTTGGTCACGGCGTGATAGCATAAGACAAACCTACTCAGTCGAAACCGAAACTGAGTGGCCAACTAGCTCCCAGAGTGCACTGCTTGGTATTTCGCCGCGATGGGGCGCGTCGGTTTTGGAAGAAGTCTATTAGAAACTTGTGCAGCGTCATCGAAAACCACCAAATCAATAATTTTCAGAAAAATTTTGAGCGCGTGAGAAGGGTAGTAGTGCACTCAAGTTACTTTTCGTGGTACAAGGCTAGCATTGTCTATCCGTGTCCTAAGAGACACAGATAGACACTTTTAACACATCGAAACTGTCTATTCGTATCTGCAACCTTCTAACACCCTAAAACTTTCCTTAAAAAAAAAAAAAAGAAAGGACATTTACAAGTTGAGAAATTATTTACCAAACTGCAACGACGCCTGACTTATACAGTTACCAGATGTCTTTACACAAATTGTTTTTTTAACTACACGTTTCATGTCATTACATTTTGTGAACTAGTATACTTTCGTTTCGAACCAGTTCGCTTTACATGCATGACATTCCTGAAGGTGCCTAGCTAACTCAGAGTCGGAAGCGTTGTTTCTCGCATTCCGTTTCTGTTCAGTAAGTTTATCATTTATACACCTCGACGTATGACCTATGTATTTAAACCCGCACTCCAAAGGTATCTCGTTAACCAAAGATTGCTCACACGGAACTAACCTTTCATTATGTCTTTTCTGGCATTCTTTCTGTCCAGATTCAAAAAGCGTAAGTTTGCCTAACTTGAAGTCAACACATTCTCCACACCACACTTCTTCACAGATGCTTTTATGTTATCAGGAATATCATGAAAATATAAGATAACAGTTCATTGGCCCTTCACACTTGGTTTGTCTCGCTTAGTTCTGAGTTGAATGAAAAGTTGTGGTTTCAGAAAAGTTTCCTCATACCCTGCACCCTCCAATTTTTAATTCCCACTGCCTTTTTAACACTTGGCTTGGCTCATGAAATGGGTACAAAAATTTTTCAATGCATTCCCGATCAACGGTTTCACAAGTCCTGCTTTAGCAACCTTGGAGTGACAACTTTGTTTAGAAAGCACCGGTTTAGCCATTTCCTGACCATATTCCCAACATAAACCATAATCCAAACACTGCAACATGTTCTCATAAGGTATTTTTGACCGTGAACTGCAACTCCAGCGCTGCTGACCTTATCAGCTTCTCAAGATACTTTGACTTCCCATCCTCAAACGTGCACACCAAAAATGTCATCAACATATCTTCTGATGAAGCCCAAATCCGGTGTCAACTCAATCATCTTGTCAAACAACACTCTATCTAAACTGTTCAGGCACATTTCAGCTAAAAACGGTTCTACCGACGAGCTTATGCAGACACCTTCTTTCTGGATGTATTTTCGATTATCATATCTAAGGACTGTTGATTGTAAATAGAGATCCAACACGGAAAGAAATCCTTCCGCTGATAAGGCCGATTCTGATTGAAACTTTATCAAATTCAACTCTAACACCTCCTTCAATGCGCTCATCAGCCTTTTCTTTTCTAGAGGATAATATAAAACAGTTTTATCCACGGAGAACACCGGACCCTTTCTCCCATGGTCGCTTTTCAAGATTGGGATGAGTTCTGCATTTTTTAACAATAAGGTCTTATCAAGACAGACCAGACCTAACCGATGCTGAAGAAACTTAGACACAACTTTTTGCAACATTCCATTTTCGTTTAAAACCACTCTAAGGGGCAAGTTCATTTTATGGTCCTTTAGCAAAAATGTTAAACATAGGTGCATCTTGGACTGACTCGTTATGCTTTTCTCAACTCTTGTCTTCTTCTTCCTTTAACACTGTGCATATGTCCCTTCTCAGTTGTGCTAAATTTCCGTTCAAGTCCTTGAACAACACACTCACGACAATTTCTCTTTTGCTCTGGAATTCCCACACCGGGAGGATACCAAACCTCCCCGTTTATCTGTTTGCAGTAACTTTAATGACCGTGATTCTAGTTCTTTCTTGCCCATGCTTACATCCTTGAACTTTCTTTCTTTTTTTTTTTGGGGGGGGTACGAGTCTCCCATGATTTTCTCTACCGTAAAATACCGGGCAAGCGCCCACTGAAAATCTAGAGATAATTGGGGAAAAAAGGGGGATGGGCGCTTGTCCGGTCATCCCTTTTACATATGAATGTACAGTGCATATTTTCTCAGAGCTTACAAATTTGGGAAAAGGCGCTTAGTGTGGAATAGAATAATGAAAATTCGGGGCCCTTACCTGGAGGAAGTGAGCCACGGCAGCCTGGTAGAGGTTCCGCAACAGACGGGCAGTGGTGCACAGGGTTTGCACATCCTCTTTCGTGGTCAGGGCAGTCCCAGCACTACGAGGAGATAATCCCAATGCTGCTCCCTATTCCCCACTTTCTTATTTACACACTCGAAGTGCAAATGCTACGTTTTAGACCAGACACCTAGATGCAATTAAAACGAGGACAAAGGTCGAGGACAGACAGGACAGCGCCAAGTTCTAGCTGTACTCTACTACAAAAAAAAGAAATAATTTAATATTACAGTACCCGTAACCAAACCACAATCTTTTTCGGTTTGGAGACCCTGGTTTAGAGCTCATTTTCAAAAATATACGAGAACTTTCAGCCTTTCCACTCTGGTGAAGAAGGAAGAGCGGCGGAGCTGTACCATGTGCCGCCATCTATGAGCGACAGCGGCAACCAGACAACTGGCAAGCCAGTTGTCCGGTTGCCGCCGTCACTCATAGATGGCGGTAGCTGTCCAGAGGGTTGTGTCGAGATTTATTTGTCCACGCCGTAAAAATGATATGTTCCCTGAAACATTCCAAGAAGTCCTTCAATGTGTAGTGCCTTCTAAGGTGCTGCGCACGCTTTCGAATCATGCGTGCATTCTCTCGCTCCCCAAAGCGAGAAGTTAGTGCTCTTTATCTTCTTTCACTCTTTCGCCTCGCTTTTTTGACCTTCTTCCAAGGGTGAAGGTTGAAAAGAGGTTAATTTAAAATGGAATGCTTTTAGCGTCTGGTTTCTCAGATTAGAGCACCGTGAAAGGTTGCTCCAAAAACGCAACAGGGTAGCCAATTGTGTACAAGAAGCACATCGTCCCTCGCTAGGAAACGAACCAGAGACCTCCGTAACCTGATGCTCTAGCCCCCACACCGGAGGAGTTAGCGGCAGCTATGCACTCATATTCACGCAAAACATTTGTCATTCCATATTTGGCAAAGGTCACGTCGTGTCGTGCAATCCCTATTGCTTCCACAATCACACGATTACTGTCACATTGAATCCTTTCACGCAGTCACGTGACCACGTGAACGGATGATGTCGATTACGCCGCATGACGTAGGAGATCATGTCCCAGGTTCGATGGCCCAGGCAAATGGGCCGCCCGGCACAATTGCTTGGCACGGTCGGCCGGCAACCAAACCAGCGGGAGTGCGCGCCCAAATCAGTTTCTTATTAATTTTGCGTCAATTATGAACCTATTACAGTAAAGAACTTTTACTGGTTAATTTATTATAACCAAGTAGAAAAAAAAATTGTTTAACAAAGTCCAACTTTTGGGCGTCTTTCCGACTTGTAAATTTGCGTCCCCCCTTAAAGACTTCCTGAGCTTAGATAGGATGCCAAGAAGCTCAGGTCATATTGTTTTGCTCTATGGCGGACTCTTTTAACATCCATGAAGGATGGAAAAGCAATGCGGAGACCAAGTCGTCCGCTATTTGCGCGGCAGTTGCGGTGACGTCAGAACAACGCCAAGTTCCGATTGGCTTCGATTGAAAGGATAGTGCGTAGATCTCAACGCTAGGTGCCTTGAGGTCTACCCACTATTTTTTCTAACCAGCCAATAAGAGCTCGGCGTTCCGACATTATCGCAACCCCTGCGCAAGATGCGGACAAACTTGCGCCCCGAAAATCTGCATTTCAGATAAAGCTTAAGATATTCGGCAACAATGATTTTAAGGAACAAGGTCAAGATGGCTGAAGCATAGGGTGACCAGACGTCTAGTTTTGGCCGGAACAGTCCCGTTTTAAAGGCTCATTTCTGGAGACCCGTCTTTTTGGTCTCACAAAGCCACATGTGCCGTTTCTGTGGGAACATGCATAGTAGTTGCGAAGTCAGTATTAAAGGGGAACTCCGGCGATTTTTTGAGCAACCCCAACTAACTATATTTTCGAAATCACCGTCATTTACTCTTTCCGGTATGCTATTTAGTATCGCGAAATTCAGAATAGTTATTATGAAATCGGCAAATGAAAATGACGCCAAAACGAAGATTCGAATATACCCGCGCTTTTCATTGCCGTTACGTCACGGGTGGGCTGGCTTGCGGTTCGAGCGGCCAGTCTAAAAATGAACAATGCCGAGAATTTGTATCGTGCTGCTGCGCGGGAGCTGGAGCGACTTTCCAATGCATTCATTTGACACCATAAAACTGTTTGTAATCAGTTGGGAACAAAGTCTACAGCCCAAAGAGTGAACCCCTGCCCACCCATGACGTCACTTTTTCAATGTTGCCAGTAGAGCTTTTCACTTTGAAAAACACGATGAGGACCAAAATTGTAAATTCTGTAACTTCGCGAAAAAAAAGTTATTTTCTCCAAATATTTGGGTCGCTAGTTCAGCGATGTTTGTTGGTGTTTTCAGCAAGGTTTTAGGCAAATCGGAGACTATAAAGAAAACGGCGGAGTACCCCTTATTAAAGGGGCACTGACACATCAAAATCATATTTTTTTTTATTATCCGAAACGATTGAAAACGGTGCCGGGACATTACCCTCAAAATTCAAAACTTGGGAATTCAGTATTTGTGAATTAAAAAAAACAATTTCCAAATGCCGAATTTGAAGTTCCCGCGCAATCCCCGCCAGTGCAGTCAGTCAAATTTTGCGGTCTCCTGTGACTCGACTTTCTCTGGGACCTCCGCTGACCCGATGGGGGGAGGAGGCGAGCTGGCGCGATAGAAGGGAGCCGGCGCGGAAACCGGTTTCTTCTCCTACTCGCCAATCTGCTCGAGCGCCGCCAAGTTTTCTGAGAGAGGACACACATCTAGGAGGGGACATCTCACCGAACTCTGATTTTTGGTATTTCAAAAAGAGGGGCCGTAGTGCGTTCGCAATTGCGTTAAAAAACATGTTTTACGATTGCCGTTATTAAATGTTATAGAAATGTCGCCTACAAAGCTTCTAAATTTCCTGATTTTTGACGTCATCGATCAAAAGAAGCAAGGAGGTAGCGGCGGGAGATTTAAACGCCAAAAATAAAAAGGCGCGCGCGCGCGCGGGGAAATTTTTTTTTGCAATGCGATTTTTTTTGCGTGTCTATGACTACAACTTGCGTCGTTTTAGACAATAAAAAAAATACGATCTTTGGGGTGTCAGTGCCCCTTTAAGTGAATGGAAGAAAACCGAAACAATATTTACTTGGTACGGACGTAATGTTAAAAAAATAAACATACTATAGAACATACTGTTGTTGCATCTGCTAATATATTTTGGTCACATAAATGTGCCTTTGTTATACAATGGCTACCTCTATGTTATACATAGAGACAGCCAGTGTTGCCGACACATGTCATGAGGCTCCCTCTAAGAAGACGCTTCCGGGGAACAGAAAAACCCAGTTCTCACGGCGGTAGCTGGCGCAGCAGCTCCAGGCAGAGGGTGCGCACCAGGAAGGTGCCGGAGCCCCCCAGAGCCTCCGGTGTGCACAGGTGGGGCACCAGCAGGTCCACCAGGTGGCCCAGGGCAGGCAGGGGACACCTGTCCCCACTGCCACCCCGCAGCCCCTCCAGCACCAGCTGTAGGCCGTCCTGCGAAGAGGCATTGTCGCGCTGCGTTTGGTGAAACACGCCTGGACAGCCTTGCCCACCTCTAAGGGTGTCCGTAGCAGCGGGCAAAATAGCTGCAGGAGGGATTTCTAGGTGATGCGACCCACTTTGTGCACGGTCGATAACGAGTTAAGAATGAGGCAGATGCGTCATCTCCAATGATAAAACTTTGTCGTACACACCTCCAAAGTCCAATAGAAGGCCACGAGCGCATACTAGAGGCTGGGTACCTACTGCTTTCTCAGCCAGCCACTGACCACAGAGTCCCAGTTCATTGCACTCAGCTGACGCGTGCCTCCACCGTCGTTTTTCTTCATTCCCACTTAACGCAACCTTTCCCAAAATAACTTTACTTGCCACTTCCAAAGGAATGTGGTTCATTTCACTTACATTTCAAACTTCCTCACCCTTTTTCTCAATGCAAAATCTGACTTCAATATTCAAAGTGAGGACGGACTAACGGCAGCAATTCGCCTCTAGCACTAAGTACCCTTAGTCTCATTTCCGCACATGGTTGGTCATCTAAAAAAATGACCGCATCTCCACGTGGTGAATGATGTTGATTGGGGCGAAGCTCGGGTGGTGCTGATGATACTGATTTTAGTCATAGGTAGTGCTGATGGATTTTTTTTTTACACTGTGCAGCAGCTTCTCGCGCCCTGGTCTCCGGAGCAGCTTGCTGTCTACGTAGACGCTGAGGCGCTGCATGCCGAGCTTTTCGGTCGTTTTCATTCATGGCAGTAGGAGAATGTGTGGTTTTCTTCTTTTTCTTTTTTTGAAGGCCGACGAACAAGCAGAAAGGAGGAAACTCTCCTTCCATTCCTCCTTTCCATTAGAGAAAGGGAGAGACCTTCCTCCTTTCTGTGGAGAGTAGCTCGGAGACCTGCTCCTGTGGGGAGAGGAGGAGAGAAGAGAGCGAGAGGGAAGGAAGAGAAGGAAACTGGGAGCCGGTTTTCTGCCCGGCAGAAGACAATTCTGTAGGTCGGTTTTTAAGAAGACAGATGGGATGGCATCTCAGAACCCCCTACTCTTTTTTTTCTTCTTTTTCATCTTTTTTCCTTTTTTTTTTGCCCTACACGACACGTGAGCTCACGAGCAGGAGCACGAGCACCCGACGCCGGACGGACATACGGACATGGCTAGCCCCTAAGGAGCTTCGCCCCTAAAAAAAAAATTTGCCTTTAAGAGTGGAACGCGATAGTGAAACTTATAAACTCCCGCTCCTTCTCAAGCCATGCAAGTGTGCCTTGCGTAGCCTAAAGTTGTAGCGTTTCTGGCTTGCAACCGAAGGGTCATGGGTTCGAATCCCGCCTAGAATCATTCAAACTTTTCTTTAAGGCAAATGAATTACTTTATAAAGTGAAATCATTTGAGCCATGCAATGACCTTTAATTCACATTACATGTAAAGTTTTTTAACCCCTTTCATTCTAAGTGTGACATCACGTTTCACAGGAGCGTTGTGGGCTGTTTGAAATTCCTGCGCAAGGTCGTGTGGCTGTGACATCGTGACCCTATCGACCAATCAGGATTTTTGCAACACGCCACAGATGCCAGCTTTTCTGCCACGCCACCGATGTTGTGTGACACAAGCTCCTTAACACTTTCGCTGGCAGGACTCGGTGTAGCGAGGTGACACGCGCCAGACTCACCCTCCTGCGAAGAAGCAACGTCACCAGTGAGCTTCCCTCGGGTCCATGAAGGGCCGCTTCCAAGTGGTCCAACGTGCGTCTCACGGCCGCTTTGGACAAACGAGGAGGGTAGGCGTCGGCCCAAGACCTGTAATCACGCCATTTCAAACTTCCAAAGCCACGTCGACTATCAGGCAAACGAAAAGGCTTAAGGAACTGAAAGAGATAACTAGGTACAGTTGAGCCTGATTGACATATTTATCCAGAAACCACAAAGAGATCATTTAAAAGTAAGAAACAAAAATGACCGCATCTCCACGTGGTGAATGATGTTGATTGGGGCGAAGCTCGGGTGGTGCTGATGATACTGATTTTGGTCATAGGTATTGCTGCTTGCTGTCGGCGTTGACGCTTTGCCGCCGCTTCCCGAGCTCTCAACTCCGGGTCCGCTTGGCGTTTTTGACGCTGTGCAGCAGCTTCTCGCGCCCTGGTCTCCGGAGCAGCTTGCTGTCTACGTAGACGCTGAGGCGCTGCATGCCGAGCTTTTCGGTCCTTTTCATTCATGGCAGTAGGAGAATGTGTGGTTTTCTTCTTTTTCTTTTTTTAAGCAGACAGATGAGATGGCATCTCAGAACCCCCTACTCTTTTTTTTTCTTCTTTTTCTTTTTTCATAATCTTTTCCGTCTTTTTTTTTTCCAATTTTTTTTTTTTGCCCTACACGAGCACGTGAGCATGTGCTCACGTGCTCGTGAGCACGTGATCTCACGAGCAGAAGCACGAGCACCCGACGCCGGCCTACGGCGGACGGCGGACGGACATACGGACATGGCTAGCCCCTAAGGAGCTTCGCCCCTAAAACTACGACACTTTTGCGAGCCCATAGACGAGACGGAAAGAAACTCTCGCGCACCAAATTATCTCCTCCGAACGTTCGCACCGCAGAGAACTACCATATTTTTGTAGCGTTAGCTACACTGGCCGAGGTTGAGCAGTTTCCCGTGGCACTCATAATAAGCCGTGCTCATTATGCGGAGCGCACGGCGGCGGAGCTCCGCATAATGAGCACGGCTTGCATAATGAGCTCGGCTCATTATGAAAGCCACGCGAAGCCGCTGCCGCGCGCTCCGCCGCCGCCGCGCCTGCCTCGCCGGTCTGCGCATTCCAGAGGAGTGACGTCATAGCCGCGGCAGACGCACTGGCGCCGCCGCGTGCCCAGCTGTGCGCCTCCGTTGCGCAGTAGCCAAGTCTGACGCTGCACCGGAACCGCTTGATAGCGCCTCTCATTTTGTGCGCATAAGCTCACGCTACGTATATCCTGGCATAGCCGAGCTAAGCCACCACAATTTTTTTTTTTTAATGCAAAAGCATTAACTGTTTTATGGAGCGAGCCAACGTCATCAGCTTTAAAGCGGTGCCAAACCGCACCTTAACTCGTTTCTCCAAGTGTAGCCGGCTCCACGAAGCGTCTAAGGTCAGAGCGGCGAGGATAGTGCGCGCTCTGTCCGTCGACGCAAATATGCCGTAGACGAAATAAGGGAGTGGAAGACATGACATGCGTGCTTTTGCATTCACAACTCATAAGAAGTGCTTAGGTGTACCACGAGCCTTTTTTTCCAGAGAGCGTGAGTGGTGGGCATCAGGTACTACAAAAAGGCTCGAGGCACACCTAAGCACTTCTTATGAGTTGTGAATGCAAAAGCATGCATGTCATGTCTTCCACTCCCTTCTTTAATCTGCGCTATACAATGCGCTGACCTTGAGTGTGGAACGGTGGAGCCGCTGCCTCGCGGACACGCAGCGCCATCGGGTGAGCATTCGTTCAAACTGTCGTGTGCCTTGCGGCGGGAGGAAGGAAGAGACAGCAACGTAGTTCCCAGCAGAACGAACCCCTTAGTTTATTCCGTGCGCTGCATATATTGCCACGCACCGTACAACCGATAAGAGGCGAGCGAACGCGGTGATCACTGATAACACAACAGTGTGATAACACAGTCAGGATGACACCACACAAACGGACGCACAGCAGCCAATGAGAGCCTCATCGACGCGCGCCAGCCAATGGAAACGAAGTGTAAAAGGTGCCGTTAGCTAGCTTTGTGCGTGGTTTCATTAAGGTGCCGTTTTGCACGGTTTCAAAGCCGATGACGTCGGCTCGCTTCATGAGACAGTTAATGCTTTCGCATTAAAACCCTAAGTGTAGAGCAGGTTGTTAATGCCTTGGCGTAGCTTGGTGGTAACGTCTCCGCTTCACACGCACCAAACCCAGGTTCCATTCTCGCTAGCAGCGGGCAACCTCTTTCTAGGATTTCGCAGCATCGACGACGGACGCCCTACAACTCCAACTACAACATCAACGACGACAACAACTACTACAACATTACCAACATCAACAATGGCCGTCATTTTCAGTGGTGGGAAGGGCCATAACAACCATCGCCGTAAAAAGGCAGTGGAACCTTACGCCGGGTCTTGGGGCGCGTCGTGAGCCAGGAGGAGCACGCAGACCACTACTGCATGCAGGGACTCCCCGATCACCTCGGTCACTGTCTGAAACAGCAGACAAACAAGGCACTTGTGCTGCAGGAACATCTTCAGAATGCAGTCATACACAATCCAAGACTGCAAACTATTCTCTAACACAGAAACAGCTGCCACCTAAAACCTGTGGTTTCAAACAAACTTTGGAGAAGGCAGATGCCAAAAGTTGGCCAATAACTTGCTAAAGCAAACACAAAGGACGCGTCTCAATGGCAGCTGCAACTGAGAACTGTCCTTCGTGTCTCCCTTTTCAGTTCTCCATCTCAGTTTCTATAATGTCTAAAAACATATCACTCAGTTGCATCTTGGGTAAAAATAAGGATGCACTTAGCAGACTACCGTAAAGTTCCGAGAGAACGCCCACCCCCGAGCAATCGCCCATCACGTTTTTCTGGCTAAATATCTTTAACATAAACATTCCGAAACATCGCCCACCCCCCATTCTTGCCGGACGTCACGTGATGTCCAACAGGAATTGCATCAACTGTGCAATTTGCTGTACCGGCACGTCTGACAAGCGAGTTCGTAGTGGGTTCCTTCGTTTTTGTTCGCTATCTGCGTGCGCAATATCCGATCCCGTAACACGGGAGTTATTCCCGCGTGTATGTTGCACCGTGAAATGCGAATCTGCTTCGTCCGCGATCTGCGGTATTTGTTCCCGTAACATAGAAGTTTGTAGCGGATTCCCGTGCTTTTGTCCGCAAACTGCGTGAGCGATATCGGTTCCCGTGACAGGAAAGTTTGCAGTAGGTTCCTACGAGTTTATTGCACCATAAAGCTTGAATTTGCTGCATCTGCAACTAGCGGTATTCGTTCCCGTGAGATGCAAGTTCTCGGAGGGTTTCTGCGGGTCCTTTGCATTATGAAACGCGAATCTGCTGCGTCCGCAACCTGCGGTATCCTTTCCCGTGACCCAGGAGTTCGTAGCAAATTCCCACATACTTATCGCGTCGTGAAACGCAAATTTGCGGTGTCCGCGATCTGTGGTATCAGTTCCCGCATGACGTGGTTTGTAGTCCGTGCCAGGGTGTTTATCATTAACTTTTGATAAAGTTTTGCTGTGGCATCCCCAAAGATAGCCCACCCCATGTTTTTCACCCTTTATCTCTTCATTTTGAGTGGGCGTTGTTTCAGAACTTTACGGTAATACACCACCAATTTGGCAACACGCTAGCATGAATACACTAACATGAATAACGCTAACACAAATGACTAATGTGCAGGCATGTCTTCTGGCTGGTTTTGAATGGATGGATATGGCTAAACCCTTTTAACCGGGCAGCGGCTCGCATCATCCACCTAAGATTTTCACTTCAACAATTAACTTCGATTAAATTTAGAATTAATCAGGAATGAAGAATTTTCTATCGCGACATCGCAGCAACTGTGGCCATCTAGCGGGCTCTGCACTAGACTTATACGCGCATATTTGTTTTACAAATATTGTATATGAAAAGGATTGTCGAAGCTAGGGTGCCTTCATGCATGCTTTGCATAGGGTGATAACATCTGACCGTTTTGTTTCGCACGCTTTTGTTTCTTTTCTAATCCAGAGCGCGTGAAAGCGCGACTCCCGGCACGAGCCCTTGGCACTTACAGTGCTACGACGGAAATTTGTTATCGGCCTTTTCTTTGTATTCTTTTAAAGGGCGCATGCTGTCGGCATTGGGTGCTAGAAATAATGGCATCACCCTAAGCAGAAGGACTTGGAAGTACCCTATACTCCGTTCACCCCTTAAGTGACAGTGCGGAGGAAGGTAGGTGCTCGTTGGACCAGTCCTACGTCTATCTTTTGCCACATGATCACGCTCCCCGCCCATACCCAGGCGCAAAGACAGGGGTCAAATGACGAAAGATAGGCGGTTCATGGGTCCGGCGAGTGCGTAGCTGCCCCCGCACTGTCAGCTTAGGGGTGAACAAAGTATAGCCCAAGCTGCGGTGGAGCTCAGTAGTAACGCACCTGCTTCACACGCAGTGGGCCCAGGATCGAATCCCGAGAGCGGAGGGCCATCTTTTTTCGAACAGTTGGCAATATCGCGGCGGACATCCTACGCCCTAATACTACGACGCCAACGGACGTCTTTTCCAGAGGTGGCAAGAGCCCGTGACAGCTATCGCCAGCCAAGTGGAACGACGGCCGGCTGCGCAACGCTCGTCGCCGTTCCGCTTGAGTTAACACCTTCCCATCACCCGAAAAAAGCTTCTTGGACTGGGTCGGTGAGGTGTCGAGTTTTGTTTTCATGCTCGAGTAGTTCCCTCGAGTAAATGAAAATAAACAGCATTTTAATGAAAAAAAAGTGATGCTCAGCATTATGGCAGCATCCCCCATTTTCCCTCCGAATGTAGAAAACAAAAATTGGCCTTCTCTGGCATTTCCTAAAGGCGTTTTAAATGCGTCGCATTCAGAACACCTTTCCTAACGTCATCACTGAAACCACAGTCCGTAGCACAGATTGCACGCCAAACAGATTGTTAGCCTGCAATCCGCAAAACAAACCTGATAAATGGGTGTGTGTGCCTTTCTTTCATCTCTTTTCTCACAATTTAAAGGCTCTGGCAGAAAGCTATGCTAAAAGCGTTGTTTTTACGAAAGATTTCATATTAAGCAAGTGTCATAATTGACGACACCCAACTCGAGTCTCAGTGCAAAATCCCCGCAGCAACAGCTGCCGCACGTTTATTTATCAGGGGCACGGCGGTGCCCCCTATCGGGTCAATGGTTACAACACTTCTTCCCCTCTTATAAAGAGTCGTCCATTATACAAAACTAGCAGTAAAAAAATTTTAAAAATATGCTGGAAATATGCAAGGTAACTGTTCATCACACTCTTCAAGGCGAGAACCGAACCACCGGCTTCCTTATTCGTGTGCTCCGACGAACTAGAGTTTGCGGATGCATCGCTGGCTCTGGACAAACAGTGACCCCAGTCCTTGTACTGGAATGGGCACCTTGGTGCCTGTTGTCTCCAGAAACAGTAGTCAACTCGGCGCCCACCTCCGGAGAACACGCAGCTGGAGCAGCTGTGGCGTCAGCAGCAGGTTCACTGGTGTCCACAGCAGATGGTTCGACACTGGCCGTGCTTGGGCAAGTGGTGAGTGAGGGTCCCGGGCCACCAGACAAGCTGTGGGGTTGCGGTGCTCCACGGATGCGATTATGGTGCCTTGTCCACACTCTGCCATCCGGTAGCCGCAGCGACGACGCAAACCCCTGGTCGGACTCCAGAGTAGCCGGCACCCAACTCGGGCCTGGTCGGAAATTATGGGTGTGCACTGGCATCCCGGGCTGGATATCCACGAGTCTCGGTGTTTCGTTGTTCCGTACGTTCTGCTGGAGCTGCTTCAGATTCACTGCAGTTCAAAGATCTGGTCGCAGTAAGTTCAGTGCGGTCTTGAGCTTCCGGCCCATCAAAAGCTCAGCAGGACTACAACCAGTCACTTCATGCGGCGTTGTCCTGTATGAGAGCAACAGTCTTGCTATCTGTGTATGAAGGTCTACAGATCCGGCCTTCTTCAACTTCTGCTTGATAGTCTGCACCACACGCTCGGCTGCTCCATTGGACGCAGGATGGTACGGGGGCACCAGCACCTGTCCGACACCATTCCTCCGCAAAAATGCCTTGAATTCCTCGCTGACGAATGCCGGACCATTGTCCGATACAACCACATCTGGCAGACCTTGAATTGCGAACATCCTCCGCAGACAATCGACAGTCGCGGACGCCGAAGGTGTCTTCACTGGGAACACCTCGATCCATTTAGAAAATGCGTCGACCGCGATAAATAGATAGGTGTTCCTCAGGGGTCCTGCAAAGCCTACATGTAGCCGAGACCACGGCCTCTCCGGAAATGGCCATGGCCTGACTGGTACCGGCCTTGGCGCTCGCTGATTTTCTTGACAGGTACCGCATGCCTCCACTGCTGCCACGATGTACTCATCCAGAGCTGGCCACCAAACGTGGCTCCGGGCCACTGCCTTCATCTTCAAGACTCCCGGGTGACTTTCATGTAGCAGCTAGAGCACCTCCTTCTGCAACGATTGGGGGATAACCACTCTGCTTCCCAGCAAAATACAGTCACTCTGAACGCTCATCTCCATGAACCGAGCCTCGTCTGGCTTCCACGGCTGGTCCCGGGGTGCCCCCTGCCCCGTCCACAATGCAGCTCGCAGTTGTGACAGGGACGGGTCTCTGCTCGTAGCTGCAGCGACAGCCTGCGCTGACAACACTCTTGGGTAGCATCCTTGGAGCATGAACACCTCTGGAGGGCACTCGACCTGGACCTCGCTTGTAGGTAAGGGCAGCCGACTCGGCCCGTCTGCGTGAGGGATCTGTCCGCCAGGCCTGTACTTCAAGGTGTAGTCGTACCCAGACAAGAACAATGCCCAACGTACGACACGTGGCGAACAAGACTCGGGAATCGGTTTGTCAGCTGCCAGGAGCCCGAGCAGTGGTTTATGATCGGTGGCAGCCTCAAATGAACGACCCCAGAGATACTGCTTGAAACGTGTCACTCCAAACACCAGAGCCAGTGCCTCTTTGTCAAGCTGGCTGTAATTCCGCTCGGCAACAACCAAGCTCCGAGATGCAAATGCGATAGGCCGCTCTTCTCCGGACTCCTCTCTCTGAGCCAGAACCGCACCGAGACCATACGGCGATGCATCTGTGACCAGGACTGTCCTCTTCTTGGGATCGAAATGAGCCAAAGTTTCTGCTGATGCCAGTAGTGCCTTGGTTTGGCAGAAAGCCTCCTCTTCAGGTGACGTCCAGGTCCACCGCACGTCCGGAACCAGCAGACGATTCAGCTGGTGCAGTACTGCCGACAGTCTGGGAATAAACTTGCGATAAAAATTAATAAGGCCCAGGTAGCTCTGAAGGGTCTTAACGTCCTGCGGCCTTGGAGCCAAGAGGACTGCTTCGACATTCTTGGGGCTAGGATGCAATCCTTTGCTCGTGATAACATGTCCCAAGTACTCTACGCGCTCCTTCATGAACTCGCACTTGGCTAGCTTCAGACGAAGACCGGCCTCCTGAAGGCGCCCGAGAAACCGGCAAACATTTTCCCAATGATCTTCGTCACTTGCACCGGTCACGAGTATGTCATCGAAATAGACTGCCACGTGTGGCCTGTCGCCCAGAAGGTTATCCATTTCTCGCTGAAACAATGCAGGGGCAGACACAACGCCAAATGGGAGCCTTGTAAACTGGAAAAGGACCTTTAGTGTATTGATCGTGACCAACTCTTGTGACTGTGCATCCAATTGGACCTGTTGATAGGCGTCCTTTAAAGGGCAACTCCGGCCAAAACTCAAAATGAAATAAATTACTGGTATCGCTGTAGTGGCACAAAATACGACCACAGCCAAAAAATTACGTCCGGGCGACGCCGCATTCTCAACTAATGCCGATAATAAAAATGCTTCCCGCCGCGAGCCGCTGCTTCTTAGCGGGCGGCCAGCGGGTTGCCGATGGCTAAAGCAACATATGGCCGTGACGTCAATATCGTTCTCTTTTTTTTTTCCTCCGGTCCGGACGGGCGCACCCGTTGCGCGCGCTTCTTTGTGCCGCTACCACCGCTACTTCGGCTTGTGATTGCGTGTTTAGCCGTTGCTTTCATCTGTAGCCCGTGTAGCTTCGGTATAGCCTTTTGTTTATTTGCTTGTGAGGACTCCAAGACTCGTTTTAGCAAGCAACTCGGTGCGCCCAAGACTGCCCAGCTGTTCTTTGGAAGATGCCGAGTACAACTTGTAGCGCTGTGGGCTGCTCAAACAACCCGCTGCGCAACCCGGAGGTGCTTTTTCATAAGTTTCCAACGGATCGGAAATTGGAGAAGGTGTGAATGAACGCAGTTCGACGAGTGGACTTTAGAAAGCCTCAGACATTCGATGGAGCATTCACGCTCCATTGAATGTCCGTTGAATGGGGAAGGGTGGGCATGTAGAGTACAACCACTAACTAGCTGCAATCACTGAAGTTTATAATGAAAAGGAAAACAGAATGTTCTGCTTTGCGTCACTGCTTGTTTACTACGCAATCTCGTGCGTAGTACACAGGTCCGTAACGACTACTAGCGAACAGCCGGCGCGTGAAGCTCGATCTTGCGATATAAACATTCGCCTCCCAATCGTTCGAACCCGTTACGCAACAGGATTAATTAACATTGCGCTTGTGGATACCATAAAGGACTTAAAAAAATCGCGACGGATTTGTAAGTTACAACACTAATTTACCCAAGTTCGGCTGGAGGTAAATATAATAGTTAAAAATGCCCCCAAAAAAACAACAACAAAAACACTTGCCTTAGTCAAAAGTTACGAAGGAAAACTTTTAAAATCCTATGTATTCTAATAAAAAAAATTGTTGCGGGTGGGGGTGGGAATGTGGAAGGGAAAGAAAGTGTTCTTCTTACCTTGCTTACGTTCTTTGTTTTCCTCTATCACCCACAAAAACGTTTGCTAGCTTTGAGAAGAAAATGTCTGCCTAATGAACTTTCTTTTTCTTTTAGTGCGGCAAGTTTTTTTATTTTATTATTTTTGTTTTACAAATTAGATTTACCACCTAGACGTAGTTATGTGGTAAATTAGTGTCGTAGCTTACAAATTCGGATTTTACGCGCCTGAGGAAAAAAGAACGAAGAAACAGACGTGTACAGCCCAGCACACGTCTGTTCGGGCGCCGCGGCCCGCGCCGGAGAGCTTCAAAGCTTTGTGTCTGGGACTGACCCGCAGCGCGAAAGCGAGAGGGCCCCCAGTACTGTACTATCAGAAACAATATGAGCGTGAACGCGCCTCCGCGTGTCGCCGCTACCTGAGGCGCCGCCCTGCGGCGTCGTTGTGAAGTTTCGCGCATGCGTGTAAAAATCCTGTCGCTGTTCTCGCTATGACTGTTAACCAATGTTAACCCCCGTCTGTCGTCTGCTATACGCGCGCTGGCGGCCGCTCGCGCTGTCGTCTGCTATGCGACTCGTGTATTTCCGTCGCAACTCAGACAAAAGACTTAAGGGGGACACTACCTGGGAATGTCAACTTATGAACCGCTCACTTAATCGAAAGCTTCAGCCCTGTGAACCAATTTTATACCCCCAGAACAAAGTAAAGCATAGCTTTGAATGGAATCTGCTCAATAAATCTATCGTTGAGAAATGGTGTTAATAACCACATTTCTTTGTGGTGACATGCATACTGGTATACCTGTTGATGTTTACTATGAAAAGAAATTTCAGGAAATATGCATTTTCAAATAAAAAAATGTATGAAAAAGAAACACATATTTTTTCCACATCTACCAAGTTTAGCAAATTACAATTTTTCATAATAAAGGAACATGAAAAATCAAAATCCTAATTCATGGTAACCAGCTCCATAAACTTTCAGCATATAATGCGCAAATATTAAGTCTATCGTAGTTTTCATACTGAAAGAATAGTTTTATTAAGGTGGGATTTATGCCAAAAAGTGGATTGGAGAAAAACGCATTCAAAGTGCTCGAACCTCTACAGTTTCTTTAACATTGGTGGACTGAAAATAATTTATAAAAAAATAACTATGCACTGTATACAAATGAAATTTTCTGGGAATACTCTCTAGATGTTGGCAGATGTAAATGGGGCATTTTTCAAGATCAAATTTTTTGGAGAATTTTTTTTTTTCTGGGTAGTGTCCCCCCTTAACATGATAAGGAACTTCCTGTGTGATTACGCAATGCCCACATTTGATACGTGATAAGTAGCTGGCTTCTTTCATTGGGTCGAGATACAGCGATAGCATGCAAATAGATTCAAGACAAAATATCTGCAAAGCTTTGCGTTCAACAACGGGGAGCCCGAAAAAGATTCAGTTGAGTAAAAAATGGCTAGAGTTCCTGACGACGAACAAGTCAACATAGTTGAGCTGTCCCTGCGTTTCCGAGTTACCGCTCCGTTCCTGTTTCCAGTTTCCGTGTTTTCTGTGTGCAGAAAGGACACAGTATGAGCACTCTACTAATAAGCCTGTCGAGCCCATGGCCCACGGCATAACAGATGTTTTCATGTGTTAGGGCCACATGTTCAAAGAATGAAAGCATTGTGTTTCATTGAAGACTTTCATGCAAATCAACACCACCGAAGCTGTCCAGGGCAAACACAATTCGCGTAGGAAGCGCGGGTGTCCACCGGAGCACGCAATGTTGTGCGGCAGACAACACGAACGGCCGCCAGCGCGCGCATAGCAGACGACAGAAAGGGGTTAACAGTCAAAGCGAAAACAGCGACAGGATTTTTACACGCATGTGAAAAACTTCAGAACGGCGACAAGGACGGCGCCTCAGATAGCGGTGGCACGCGGAGGCGCGTTCGCGCTCATACTGTTTCGGATAGTACGTCACTGGCAGCGCGGCGTGGAGCAACGCCGCTCCATCCACGGAGCCCCGATGACAATTTAGGCCTAGCGACGAGTACGGGAGACAGCACACACGGAGACAACCGCTGAGTACGGCACCGAACGAGTTCACTTGTTTTCCAGTCGCTAGCTTTTGGGTATACAAGCGACGAGTACGGCATAGTGCACGCACAGCGGCGGCCGCCGTGTGCGGCACCGAACAAGTTGACGGGTTTCCCAGTCGCTAGATTTTGGTTATACGCACTAACTCTTGCTACATATGCTGGATAACTACCACGTGTACAGAATTAAAACAAAATCAGCTTACCTTCTATCTTTAGACGGCTAGCGCAACAGAGGTAGGTGCCGCTTGGCCTGTGTACTCGTTGAACGAGAACGACGTTGACGTCACATCCACGATTTCCAGTGTTGCCGGGGCCTCGAGCGGCTAGTTCCGGTTTTGTCGGCCGCGCCCCAAACAGAACTTTGAGGCGTCAATAACTTTAAAACTACGCACGATAACGAGAAAAAAATTACACCTTGCAAAACAGGGACGCTGGCTGTGCTAAAAACAGTCATAATCCCAAAATCAAAAGTATGGACCGGAGTTGCCCTTTAAGTCAAGCTTGGTGAACTTCACCCCGGTGCTCAGTTTTGCGAACAGTTCCTCAATCCTAGGGATCGGATAGCTTTTACTGACCGTCGCTGGATTAATGATGATCTTGAAATCGCCAAAAAGGCGCACGCGGCCATCCTGTTTCACCACTGGAACTACTGGCGCGGCCCACTGCGATGTCTTAACGGGGCGTAAGATCCCTTCACGCTGCATGCGCTGCAGTTCCTTCACGACTCTGTCTCGGAGTGCAAACGGTACTGGTCTTGCTTTAAAAAATTTGGGTTTTGACCTTTCCTTCAGAACAATCTTTGCAGACACACTCTCCAACGTTCCGAGCGTTTCGGCGAAAACTTCACTGAACTGTTCGACTAAGCTTGTGACAGAGCTGACCGCATTCACCCCCTCAGGCTTCGAAATGGTAATCTTGAATGCTTCCATCCAGTCTCTGCCCAGGAGCGTCGGGCATGTGCCTTTCACAATGAACAACGGCAGCGTCCACTCACGCATTTCCACCTTGACTGCTGTGGTGATCTTCCCCAGGACCACTGAGAGTTCGCCTGAATAGCTCTTCAGTCTCACTTCAGAGGGTTCCAACGACATTCCCGGAAAGATTGCATTGAACTTCGGCTCACCAATTATTGAGACGCTGGCGCCGGTGTCTAGATCCATCACCAGCGGCACGTCGTTCACGATGGCTCTGATCTGCATGGGCCCGGGTCCCGCTGTTCGCAGCGACCACATAGTGCACTCGTCGACGTCGGGCTGTGTTTCCGGGAGGTCGTCCATTTGGTGCACGGAACGACAGTCCGCTCGATTCTTTGGGCCAGTCGCTGTCGCTCTGCATGCCCTTGCGATATGTCCCTGCCGTCCACACTTGAAGCAGGTGCTCGCACGATGTCGGCATCGGGACGACTGGTGTTTATCTCCGCACCGGACACAGCCCCGCTCAGCTGCGTGGGCAGCATCCCGTCTGGGTGGTTCGACGAAGTTTGCGGCCTCCACTGTGCTTGCTGACATAACCTGCGGACAAAGGGCGTGAGCGTCTTTCCTTGCGGCTTCCATTGCGATGACCAGCTGCTTGGCGGACTCCAGGTTCAGGCTTGACGATTCCAATAACCGTGTCTGCATTCCCGTGTCGTTAATGCCGGACACTATGTGGTCCCTCATCACGCAGTCACGTGTAGTGCCGAAGTTGCAGTGGTCGACCAACTTGTTCAGCGCCGCTACGTAGTCGCTGACGGACTCGCCTTCCTGCCTTCGCCTTGAAAAGAACTTGAAGCTTGCGACGACTTCTGATACCCTTGGCTTGAAATGAGCGTTAAGAACTGCGAAGATTTCGGTGAGCGTCGCCTCCCCTGGTTTCGTTGGCGCAAGCAGACTTCGCAGCAGGGAGTACGTCGTCGTCCCGCAGGTTGTCAGAAATACGGCAGGCTGCTTTGCCGCGCCCATATCGTTGGCCAGGAAATACAGCAGAACTCGCTCCTGGTACTCCGCCCATTCAGTTGTGCTTGCGTCGAACGCTTCAAGCTTCCCAACGGACGGCATCTTGCCAGCCCCACCCGCTCCGCGCTATCTTGCCGCGGCACCAGGCACAGCGTGACAGCGTGCTTTATCTCTCGTTGCCAGTTGTCATAATTGACGACACCCAACTCGAGTCTCAGTGCGAAATCCCCGCAGCAACAGCTGCCGCACGATTATTTATCAGGGGCGCGGCGGCGCCCCCTACCGGGTCAACGGTTACAACAGCAAGTTAACTCCTTTTTCGGTGGGAAGCTTGGTTGCCAGAAAAACCAGATACCCAGTAACTAGTTGCGAGGTGGAAGCAGCATACAAGATTCCATTAGCTTGTGGGTTCTCGTACGTTGGTCAAACCAGACGCTGCCTAAATGATCGGATTTTGGAACATAAAAGAGCAATTAATTCAAGCTCCGTCAATTCTGAAACTGTTAGACACCTAGGCCTTTGTAATTGTTTCCCAAACGGTTTGCAAACGACTGTCCTTGGAAAAGAAAACTAACCTTATAAGAGGATACAGTCTAAGCTCATTATAACAGACCTGGTTACAACAGATATTTGGATATAACATACCGATTTGTGAGGTTCGGTTGGTTTTCCTCTATGCACCATTGACTCAACTTCATATCTGCATGCAACATACTCCTCTTACAACAGACCAAAATCTTGGTCAAAATCAAGGTCTGTTATAACGAGCTTAAACTGCAATTAAGGAAAGTATTAGGATTATGCAATCTGAAAATTGTACAAGTATGCCGTTACTGACTTTCAAAGATAAGACAAGGGCGTTTTTGTATGTCTAGTTCCTTCGTGTTGAGAGGTAGTGAATGTATGTTTATTCTCATTGACTTTATGTCTTGTGGTATTTGTGTGTGCTCGACATCTTGCTCTTCTTTTTGTCAGTCCAAGACAACAGCGTTTTTGTCTTTCTAGTCCTCCTGTGTCCTCGGGGTAGTGTGGTGTTTGCCTTCTTATTGTAATGAAGTTTCCCCCACCGTCGCTTCTGGGAGTCATGGTTTTACCATTTATAATTGATGGCACGCACCAAACTTTTCAGACTGCCTTGAAATTCGTGGGTGACTGTTTAAGACTCACGATGTAGAACTGCAGATGATGTGGGGATGTGTTTTAGAGAAAAAGGAAGAAGCTTGTCCTTAATTAAATCATTTCTGCGTCGGTTATGAGACGGTGTTGTCCTTCTTCCTTCTGTTCCTGGCCTCAAGGTTTCTCATTATGGATGTGCACCAGCTTGCCTGCAGTTTTTACTCTAATTTCATTAATCACCATGTCCTTATGTCTATACTGTTGACAATGAGCCTACTTACCCCAAACAACCTTCAAACTTGTAAGCCTTTAAGGTCTGCATTTACTTCTTATCACGATTATTAGGTAAACGTTTTGTCTCAGGCCGCTGTTGTTTGAACGAGCGCGACAATTTTAGCAAGCAGACGAATTTGAAAGTGCAGACGACAGTTTGAACAATCAGTTGGCCGTTTGAACATGAAGAAAGACTGAATGTGGCCGCGGGTGGTCCGGACAACTCGACGGTTTTCCCGAGTTCACGTAGAAACAAAACAAATAAATCTATCTCCGTGAATTTCAGTCAAACTGCTTCCCGCACAAGCAAATGTAATCAGACGGTGTCTACTTTTTCATTTTCGCGGCACCTATCCCCATTCTCGGACAAACCCAGCCGGCAGAAAACACGTCAAAACTCATCTTCACCCCTTTTCGTCTTTTTTGGTACAGGTGCGGCATTTTGACGAGAAGGCAGGTTTAAGTCTGGTTTCTTCCCAAACAACCGAGCAATGCCCGTCCCGCAGAGCGAGTTCCGCCCACACTCCCAGACCGGAAGTGTGCCTGGAGCACCACCACTGTAGCGTGACGCAACAGCGTTGAGGTTGCGCATAAATGCTACGCATTGAATAAACTGAAGCCATCATGCACCAGAAAAATGTGTTACGGTAGTTCCTTGTGATGAAACAAACTTCCAGAATTGTCGCATTTCTTAAATAATTGCAATATACGGCTCGAATGCACATAAAAAAAAATGTGAGGTTATTATTTTTTTTGCGCATTTATAGCCATTATTTGAGTTGTTTCGTTGTGCTCTATGTATATTCTTCCGTTTAAATGTGTCACGTTTTTGTTTGTTATGCAAAGCGTCTGTGTGCAATGTACGTAGTGTACCGAGTGTCTTTTGATCTTTAATTAACCTTTGGGGAGGAGGCCAGCTCGTCATGCTGATTTTTCATCTTTTCCCAAACCTCCCCCGTTATAAAGCTATTGTTTTACACCATGCTTACCCCGCAGCACCTGGGCAATCTGCGGCCAGAGCCGAAGGCGACCCGCTCACCTTGGGCGAGAGCTGTTCCTCGAGGAACGTCCTGGCGGCCAGGGCAGCCCGAGCCCCGGAGCCTCCCTCCGCCAGGCGGGGAATCACGTGGCTCAGCACCGTGGGAGCACACTCGCCCACCAGAAGGCCGCCTCCTGGCCCAGCGTGGCGCTCACGTAGGACACCGCCGGTGCGCTGCACTGCTCCACCGCGCTCGAGAGAACCGTCCGCCAGTGGCGCCTGCACACGGCCCGGTCGTTAATAGGGCCCGTATTAACGAGGCACGACAGCAGTGCTCCCACTTGTTGGTTTGTTCATTCTAATGCCGCAATCTGATTGGCTGTGGAGCGGTAATGAGATGTTGGGGACTCGCAACACCCCGCTTTTCTTAAGCCGCCTAGGGAGCACAGGGCTAGTGGGTCAAACGGAGCAGCACACCCCGACTGAAGCGCTAGAAAATGTTGCAAAGCTTTTACATAACCCTATCTCAACAAACACATTATGTCAAAGACAGTGAGTCAGGATGACGTCCACTTCAACTGAATAAAGAGTGTTTTTGGGAGAGCATTGAAGACCTTGCGGCGGCGTTTCCCACCGTTGACGCCTCGCTGGTGAACGCATGCGTCTGTCGCCTACGAGGTGGGCACCTCAAGGTGCCCGCCTCCTCATTAAAAAAAATCAACAAAAAGTACTTTTCTAATGTTTTGGACATGTCGAACAGGTCAGATGGATTGAATTTTTGGTTATTTCAAAGGCTGCGGCCACCGCTGCCTACATTGCTTTTTCTGGCTCTCAATAAGGCCGTTTCTGCACAAACTAGAGACTCTGTGATCTAATCAAAACGCAACAAAATGAGGGTTTAAAATTTAATACAGTCGACTCTCATTAATTCAAACTAACATGCAGGTCCCATCCTACGCGTCTCTATGCGAGGAAACTCCCGGTAATTCAAACTTTGCTTCATTCAAACAAATTTTCGGTCCCCCTCGAGTTTGAAATAACGAGATTCAACTGTACGAGCAATTCAATTATTAGTAGGGGTGTGCGAATATTCGAAATTTCAAATACGAATCGAATATTTTCCTTATTCGAAACGTATTTGATTCGAAAATTACTTATTCGGAAGATCCCGAATATTCGGCTTTGGCCGAATATTCGAGCAAGTAACGAATAATCTGCTTGCCACGCATTCCCATGGGAATATGTTTATTCACTGAGAAAGGCGTATGATGCGAGCGCTATCGGTCTGCTCCGTTTCTATCTGTCCAATGGGAGCAAGACAGGATACATTTCGTTTTTTTTTTTTCACCAAACCCTTTGTTGTGTGGCGCTTTTATAGCAATTTGTGATGTAATTGCGCGTTCTATAAATAGATACAATAAAAAAACATCGAGAGTGAAACATAAATATAAAATAAATCTCGAGAGTGTTGTCTAATCTAAATGTTTGAAAATTAAAAAAAAGAAAGAAAAATCTAGGTGCGAGCAGAACATTGCATCGCCATCGACAACAACTCCTGCCCCTCCCGCGCAATCAAAACTAGGGATGTTGCGAACCTGCCCAGGTTTGAGTTCGACTAAGTTCGACTTTTTCGAACTTTCAACATGATGTTCGACAAAGGTTCGACTGAAGTTCTACTTTTGTGCGCATGCGCGAAAATTTAAAAAAAAAAAACGAAAAAAAAACTAGTTACTCACCTGACGGAGGAAAAGTGCAATATTTGTTGGGTTTATTGGCATCACTGGTTCACATTAATAACTAATGAAAGCGTTAAAAGCGCATATTTTCACTTTTATATGGTGTAAAATTGGTAACCACTTTATAAAATTTAAAATAAACTAGTTTCTAAATTATTTGTTTCCCAAAACTCGAAATATTCGTGTAGCAGCCGGGCAACACTGTCCATAAGTCAAACTTCTTCGAACTTTAGTGACATTTCGTAGGTTTCCCTATTTAAGGGTCTTTCTACTGGCGGAAATGTTGTCACGGCGCGTAGAGAGCGCTTACTTTCTGAACACGTTGATCATGTTAATTTTCCTACACGATAATTTATAATGAGTGCGTTACTAGAAGCATCTTTAGCCTGCTGCAGTCCAGTAAAATGCAGTTGCATTGATTTATTTTAAAAAGGCAATAAAACCTGCTGTTACCTCTTGTTTTGCAATTTTTTATTACAAGACACATATTCGATATTCGATTCAATATTCGAAGCCGTTTTTGGTCTTATTCGTATTCAATTCGTATTCGAAAATTTCAATATTCGCACACCCCTAATTATTAGTTTAAAAAAACAAAGGAAGAAAGTACTGCAGCTAATACCCAAATCCAAGTTGACAAAAAAAAATAAGGAAATCTCATGGTCTCTTCTTTTTGGAGCTCCTATTTGGACTCAAAATGACGTCTTTCAATGTTTGTATTTTAGTTTAAGGTAGGGCGTATTATTGGATAATAAGGCACCCATCTAAGATTGTGTGCTACGCAATCAGTTTTTTCCAATGTTTTTCTTAACTACATGGGTTTTATGCAAATTCCAGAAATTTAGGCAAAAACAAAATCTACTTCTTCACAAAAAAAATAAGTTTCTAGGAGCTCGGAGGCATCTTTATGTACATATCCCAGACGTGAAAGAATTGCCCCGTCTCCTTTGGCATGAAATGACCCGAGGGAGAGAACAACATAAAACCAAGGTGCAGCGACGACACCCCCTGCGCAGAAATGCCGAAACCCGGGAGAAAAATTGGCCGCATCTCCACGTGGTGAATGATGTTGATTGGAGCGAAGCTCTGGTGGTGCTTGTCTGCGTAGACGCTGAGCCGCAGCATGCCGAGCCTTTCGTTCGTTTTCATCCAAGTCAGAAAGAGAATGTGTGGTATGGAATGTGGTTATATACGCATTTGAGCATTTGACCGCAGTGCCCTCTCGTCTATAAACGTTGAGCCAATGCATGCAAAGTTTAACGCGATTATATACGCATTTGACCGCAGCGCCCTCTCCTGTATAGACGTTGAGCGGCTACATGCAACGTTTCATGCATGACATCCCCAGCTCTTGAGTTACTACCACATCTCGGAGCCCCCTACTCGTCCCGCAGTCGTGGCCGAGTAGTTAAGGCGATGGACTAGAACTCCATTGGGGTCTCCCCGCACAGGTTCGAATCCTGTCGACTGCGCAAACAGATTTTGTTTTAGGGGCGAAGCTCCTTAGAGGCTAGCCATGTCCCTATGTCCGTCCACCGTCCGCCGTAGGCCGGCGTCGGGTGCTCATGCTTCTGCTCGTGAGATCATGTGCTCACGAGCACGTGAGCACATGCTCACGTGCTCGTGTAGGGCAAAAAAAAAAAAATTGGAAAAAAAAGATGAAAAAAATTATGAAAAAAGAAAAAGAAGAAAAAAAAGAGTAGGGGGTTCCGTGATGCCATCCCATCTGTCTGCTTAAAAAAAGAAAAAGAAGAAAACCACACATTCTCCTACTGCCATGAATGAAAAGGCTCAAAGAAAAAGAAGAAAAAAAAGGGTAGGGGGTTCTGAGATGCCATCCCATCTGTCTGCTTAAAAAAAGAAAAAGAAGAAAACCACACATTCTCCTACTGACATGAATGAAAAGGCTCAAAGAAAAAGAAGAAAAAAAGAGTAGGGGGTTCTGAGATGCCATCCCATCTGTCTGCTTAAAAAAAGAAAAAGAAGAAAACCACACATTCTCCTATTGACATGAATGAAAAGGCTCAAAGCAAGAGAAGAAAAAAAGAGTAGGGGGTTCTGAGATGCCATCCCATCTGTCTGCTTAAAAAAAGAAAAAGAAGAAAACCACACATTCTCCTATTGACATGAATGAAAAGGCTCAAAGAAAAAGAAGAAAAAAAGAGTAGGGGGTTCTGAGATGCCATCCCATCTGTCTGCTTAAAAAAAGAAAAAGAAGAAAACCACACATTCTCCTATTGACATGAATGAAAAGGCTCAAAGAAAAAGAAGAAAAAAAGAGTAGGGGGTTCTGAGATGCCATCCCATCTGTCTGCTTAAAAAAAGAAAAAGAAGAAAACCACACATTCTCCTATTGACATGAATGAAAAGGCTCAAAGAAAAAGAAGAAAAAAAGAGTAGGGGGTTCTGAGATGCCATCCCATCTGTCTGCTTAAAAAAAGAAAAAGAAGAAAACCACACATTCTCCTATTGACATGAATGAAAAGGCTCAAAGAAAAAGAAGAAAAAAAGAGTAGGGGGTTCTGAGATGCCATCCCATCTGTCTGCTTAAAAAAAGAAAAAGAAGAAAACCACACATTCTCCTATTGACATGAATGAAAAGGCTCAAAGAAAAAGAAGAAAAAAAGAGTAGGGGGTTCTGAGATGCCATCCCATCTGTCTGCTTAAAAAAAGAAAAAGAAGAAAACCACACATTCTCCTATTGACATGAATGAAAAGGCTCAAAGAAAAAGAAGAAAAAAAGAGTAGGGGGTTCTGAGATGCCATCCCATCTGTCTGCTTAAAAAAAGAAAAAGGAAACCACACATTCTCCTACTGACATGAATGAAAAGGCTCAAAGAAAAAGAAGAAAAAAAGAGTAGGGGGTTCTGAGATGCCATCCCATCTGTCTGCTTAAAAAAAGAAAAAGAAGAAAACCACACATTCTCCTACTGACATGAATGAAAAGGCTCAAAGAAAAAGAAGAAAAAAAAGAGTAGGGGGTTCTGAGATGCCATCCCATCTGTCTGCTTAAAAAAAGAAAAAGAAGAAAACCACACATTCTCCTACTGACATGAATGAAAAGGCTCGGCATGCTGCGGCTCGGCGTCTACGCAGACAAGCACCACCAGAGCTTCGCCCCAAGCAACATCATTCACCACGTGGAGATGCGGTCAATTTTTTTCATCTTTTTCTTTTCATTATTTTTTATTTTTTTTTTTCATTTTTCCCTACACGAGCACGTGAGCTCAGGAGCAGAAGCACGAGCACCGAACGCCGGACGGATGGACATGGCTACCCCCTAAGGAGCTTCGCCCCTAAAAGACTGGCTTTCCGAACACAATGGTATGCAGACCGTCGCAAAGTTGGAATTCCCATCCCTCGCCGAGTCAGAACCGCTGCACCAACATGCTAACACATTTCGTCGAGAATTGGCGTAATGACAGCAGCGATTTCAGCATAATTGTTTTTCTCTGCCCTTCAGTCACTCTTTCTCGCATTCTTTCTCTGGGAAAGCCCTGAGCCGGCTCGTGTCACAGAGCGGGGTGCCGCTGTATGTCCGAACATGCAATGTTTTACCCCCGCCGGGACTAAGACGGAGGCACTCGAGGAAGAGGTTCGGCTGGCTCTGGTGTCCAATAGGTGGGAAGACGAGCGTCAGTGTTCGGATGGCAGTCGGCGTTTTTACTTACAATGCTGGCACCTGACTGGATGTGGTTAGGTGCCAGCCATGCAACGCATTCTGCGTTAAATTATAGGGTGGGCAACGTTCCAAAATGGGAAGGCAAAATTTTATAAAAGATTACAGTTTAAGCTCATTACAACAGACCTGGTTACAACAGACATTTGGATATAACATACCGATTTGTGAAGTTCAGTTGGTTTTCCTCTACATACCATTGACTCAACTGCATATCTGCATGCAACCTACTCCTCTTACAACAATCCGAAATCTTGGTCAAAATCAAGGTCTGTTATAACGAGCTTACACTGTACAACAAGTTCCTGTTTAACAAATATTTCTGTTAACAAAGCAATTTCACGGATCCACGAAGCAAAAATGACCGGTATTACTTCCCCATAGCGCAACGAAAACGTTCCAGACCAAATAATCTAAGAACTGTGGTGACGCAGTAGAGAAATGGGCTCACTCCAGGAACTGCTTTGCTGAGGCGCAGCCCAGGGCTTGGAAGGGAAGGTTCTGGAGTGGCCGCCCCTGCCTCAGCCAGCGGTGAACGACATAAGCCACGTGGACGCCACCCCAGGCCACACCGGGACAGTCCGGAGAAAGCCCCAGTGCCTGGAAATGGACGTGCTTTCTCGAAGTCTGCACCGCCACAGTCAACTAGGCTTCGGTGGTACCAAAGATCCACCACTCTACGCATCAATCACGATGACAAGTTAACGCACGGGGGTGAATCGTAATGCGGTCCAGAATTCGGTGTTGCGAAAAAACAGGATGCGGAAGTTTTTGGACACTAGGCCTCGGAGCGCATTCGTTTGTCTGTTCGGACAGAAACACGCAGAAAAGGGGGAAGAAAAAACAAATTAAAAAGTTTTTGTTGTTTTATAGTTCTGGATAATGACCAGGTTTGAATTAATGTTACGCGTGCAGGCAGTAAGTGAGGATGCATTTATTTGGCTGTGCACGTACCATATTTGCAGAATTCTAACACACTTTTTTTTATAAAAGAATGCGTTCAAAATTGCACGTACCATCAGACCTAAAGCCCGAAATTTAACAAAAGCTTAGAAAACCTCGGCATAAGTTCAATTTCCTTCCCGTCTTTTTTGTCCTCCACCTGTCGTTTTTTTCCCGGGCTTTCCTACCGTGCTTCGCTTTTTCCCATCTGCCAAACAGCCCAATGCACGGGAGGCATAGAATCCACACTGGCTGGGGAAGCATTCCAGGTGCCGTACACACAACCAATGGCACCACGGTGTCTTGTCAGTATTGCAATTATGTGAACCTTCCCGGCCTGTAGAAAAAATGATGGCCATATTTGAAAACTGACAGCATTTCTTTTGGCAGCCTCCCTAGAAAAGCTTGTACGTACCTATTTGTAACACGAATGCGCACGTGCGAGAGAGTGATGAGTGGATAAATTGAGAAGAAATTTCCAAATGTCCCCAGGGGGAATTGAAACCCCTAGATTGCAGTCCCGATGCTCAACCTTTGTGCCAAGAGCCAGACCCGCGAAGCGAGAGTTTTTATGTAGCGTCCTCGTCCCGTATGCACGGATCGCGGGACGAGGCGCTCACTGGGTGCGCCACAGTCTTCGCAATGCCTCGCGAGAGGAACGGGCAGACTCGAGAAGAGGTAACTTATTAAAGAAAAATATAAGAACATTTGATGGTCACTTTTAATTAGCGGGAGAGGAGGTAACTTATTGAAGAAAAACATAAGAACATTTGATGGTCACTTTTAATTAGCGGATCATAGCCTTCATAAAAGACGAGCAATCTACAACAAAACAACGCAGAAACACGACACAGTTTTCTGGTTAGGACCGTCGTTCACGCATGCTCCTTGAGACACCAAAGGAGGACGCAGAACACACCTTGGCAACCGTGTCGTAAGGCACAGAGCGGTCCCCGACCGCCTCCACCAGGGCGTAGACGGCGCAGCCTCCGACCGAGGGTCCCAGTGCAATGCCCGCACCCGCAAGGGCCACCGCAAACACCAAGCACCCTGCTTGGCGCTCGTCTTCTTTCGACGGCTGCGGGGTGACGGACACAAAAACGTTACGCTGGGAAGGCAGCCTTCGGCCAACGCTGCCGAAATGGCTCGCGAGAACCGGTGCTGGCATTTCAGGGGGTTTCTCTTAAAGCCCGACGCCACGCAAAAATAAATGCTTCCCGGCGAAAGATTTCACTCCTTTCCTTCGTTTCCCTTCCAATGTTCTTCTCACTTCTTTGCATCTTTCTCGCACGCTAAGCGTCTAAGCGCCTGATAACAGCCCAAACCTGAACAACTGGGATTGCTCACACTGGCAGGAAATGAGCACCAAAAGGGGCTGTTGCTCTCGCTTGACTCGGATCAGTGTTTCGCTCTTTGGGCTATTCTGTGACGGGCTCACGAGTTTCTTTTCGGGAAGGACCATACTCCTTTCATTCCTAAGCTGACAGTACGGTGGAAGGTATGTGCTTATCGGACCAGTCCTACGTATGTCTATCTTTACACAGGATTGCGCCTCCGTCCATACGGACGCGGGTCAGCTGATAAAAAAGAGGGTCCATTGGTCCGGGAAGCGCGCAACTCCCACAGCACTGTCTAGCTCAGGGGTCAACGGAGATTTTTCAACTTTTCTTTTTATAAGGCCAGCGGCGTTGAGCCGTTAGTTGTGCACTGTATTTTCTTTTTTGCCTTAGAATAGTGTTCAGCTAAACACCCACTGTTACCTACAAGCTGCGCAAACTCACGTCTCCGTCCAGGTGTGGTGTGAGGAGCGGCAGGAGGGAGTGCAGGCTGGCAGGGTCCCTGCCCTCCAGCAGGAGCGCCACCTGCTCGGCCGCCAGGCTCCGCACCGAGTCGTAGCTGCTCCCCAGGAAGCGCCTCGCAAACTCCGGAGCCGTGAAGGTTCGCCCGTCCACCGTGAAGCGAACCCACCCCCTCCTGGGGCCCTGAAAGGGGCACCACAACGAGGGTCAACCTACTGCAACGGCCGTTCATAACAGTCCACATTTCGGGGACCCCCAGTGGGCAGGGAAAGTTGCAGGGAACACTCACAGGGAGAGCAATGCATTGGGCAATTAGGATGATGACAAAATGAATTATGTGAAACGATTATATTTTATTGTCATAAACAAAAACAGACATCACAAAAGGTGGAATGTTTCTCCTATACAGCAATCCCCCGTCATAATGAAACCGCTCCTTTCGAATTATCGCTTTTATCAAAGTTTAACGTGGTCCCGACCGAAATCCACACATTGTTAACCGGATTATTCCCAGTGTATTGGCGGCCGACCAAGCTTATTACGAAGGCCACGGTGCCAAAAGCATGCAAACGTACACGGGGGCGCACAGAGACCCCTGCATTCCCTCCCCCTTCTCCGCCGAGGCAAAGGGCAAACTGGGAAAACAGCAAACAAGAAAATGAAGTAACCGGGCAACGGAGGGCAGAGCACACACGGCGCCGATGCCGATACGCCGACGCGGGCAGGGAGCAGTCGTGGCAGGGAGCAGCGTCCACGTTCCGACACTACTCACGACGCCCACGGCCAACGCTTCTTGACTTCTGTCGGAACGGGTCAAGGGAGCGATGGAGCCGGGAGGAGATCATCCCTTCAAAAGCTCCTGACACGCGCGCCTGCAGTGTACTACACGCACACTTGCATCGAATGGGAGCGTTTACCGAAACTCAATTACATCTGCGAGGTTGAGAAAAGTGGCTGGCGCAAGTCCAAAAGTGCCAAAGAATTCAACATTCCGGCATCGGCTGATTGACACTGTCCATTATTTTGCAGAACAAGCGAGACATATTGGATGGGTTCGAGAAGTTTCTCATGCAAGAGAAAGCGTGCCTGCGACCCGAAGATGAAAGATCGCCAACTGCTTTGCGACCGTCGGATTTTCTCTCGCGAGCATTCTTGCCGAGTTGGCACACAATTCCAGGAGCTGCAACGATCTCTACAGGGGCGTGTGAAAACATGTTGGCAAAGCCACCAAGGATAACTTTGATTCGTTTGTGCTTGTCGACGCAAACGTTCCCGTTGCTGCTCCTGCCACGGATGCTGCGATCATAGACTTTGCGTGCGGCCAGGGTAAACACAAAGCGACGTTGGAGAGGCAGTTCGAGAAATGCCAACTGTGGAATTGCAAAACATCCTACGGCTGCTTCCAAACGAAGTGGAGTGCAGCGGCAGTGACTGCGTTCTTGCAATGCCTGGAGTAGTTCGGGGAGAACTGGTGCCCACATGAAATTGTCAGCGAACTCCACTTAATTATATTTTTCCTCAGTAAAGCTGCCGCGAGATGTTCACAACCAAGGTTTGTTTATTCTATACACGAACTCATCTCTGTTACGTCATGGCGCGGTGGTGGCGCGTCAAGCGCACTTCCGGTCTGGGGCTGTGGGCGGAAGTCCCCATGCGAGATGTGTATTCCTGTGTTGTTTTGAAAGGAACCTGACAAAAACCTGCCTTCTCTTCAAAACGCCGCGACTGGGGCTGTACCTAAAGAGTCGAGAAAGGTTTGAAGATCCGTTTTCATGTGCTCGGTTCGTCCGAGAATGTGGATATGTGCCGTGAAAAAGGTTAAATTCACAGATGCTTGCGGTCATCAGATTTATTTGTTTTGTTCCATTATAAACGCTGGAAAACCGTCAAGTTGTACGGGCCACCCTACGGACTACATTCAGTTCATCTTCAAGTTTGAACGGCCGCCTGATCGTTCGAAATGTCGTCTGCTCTTTCAAACTCTTCTGCTTGTCGTCTGCTTTTTTAGACGACACCGGCCCAAAGACCAAATGTTGGTCTAGTACTTGCGATAAGAAGTAAGTGCAGGCCTCAAAAGACTTAAGTTTGAAGGTTGGTGAGCAGGCTCGATGTAAACAGT
The DNA here is from genome assembly GCA_013358835.2 of Ixodes persulcatus. Classification (NCBI taxonomy): domain Eukaryota; kingdom Metazoa; phylum Arthropoda; class Arachnida; order Ixodida; family Ixodidae; genus Ixodes; species Ixodes persulcatus. The sequence goes on from JABSTQ010010437.1 coordinate 113,324, forward strand.
GGATACAAGAAGATGTTGATCATTGTTACCAGTGGCCATCACTGACTTGTTATGCCTAGGGTACCTTCATGTGCGCTTTGCTTGGGGTGATGACATCTGGCCATTTTGTTTCGAACGCTTATTTTTATTTTTTGTTCTGAAGCGCGTGGAAGGGCGTGTCCTTGCACGCGCTCGTGGCGCTGACTGTGCTACGGCGACATTTTGTTTCCTGCGATTTCTTTGTATTTTCCCCATGAGCGCGTGCTGTCGGCATCGGGTACTACAAACGATGGCATCACTCTAAACAGAAAGACATTGAGGCACTCTAGTTATGCCCGATTCACTTGGCCCGATTCTGCTCGCAATTTTCAGCATCGACGTCGACCATCTCAGCAACGGTTCATGCTTTTGCAGCCCGAGCGACGTCCCGACTGAAAATTGCGAGTGAAATCTCATCATGCGAATCAGGCTTTAGCATACATTCTGCGGCGTCCACGCGGAATGAAACGCCGCATGTCACATTAGTCACGCAAAGTTTTGCGGTGTAACGAGCCTCGGTAATTTCACTGAGGCCGCTCAAGTAGTCAGGCATTACCAGGATGACGCAGAATCAACAATTCGAAGGCGAAAAAGGGCACGGGGACTCACACCTACGCCGACAACATTGCATTTCAATGGTTTGTTTATGGGTGACGGCGAGCTTCTTGCCCACACTGCATGCACGGCGCTGGTGATGCATGCGCGGCGCTGGTGGCGTCCACTAGGCGCGCTCCGGTTTGCTTGTAAACATGAGTTGGTTTATATACAGGCAGAGTGTACCGTAGTTTTCCCGTCCACCTTCAAGGCTCCTGGCACTGTTTTTTTGGCTCTATCGCTTTTATTGAATTATAGCTTATATCAAATTTTTTGCCGGTTTGTTGACTTTGTTATAACGAGGGATTACAGTTTGTGGTAAGAAAAACAGTAGGCATGTGCGTATAGTGTAGTTCATGTTCAAAGCGAATTCAAAGCTAATATTAGTTTTGGTTGAACATTTTCTAATCGAATATCAAATAGTTTCTCCAAGCCCTTCACTACTGTTGCACAATGTTCAAGCAAAAAGCCAGCTGAACTCGAGAAGGTTGTTTCCAAGCCTCCATTTGTCCCACCTCTAAGCTAATTTTAATCTAACTGTATTTTTATACTGTGACCTAAGAAAGTCCAATGCCTACTACATGTGCGTGGCAAGTAAACAACAGATGTGACATCAGATTAAACCTATAGAGCGGTGGTTCTCAGATGGGGGTCCACGGACCCTTTGGAGGCCCTGAAGGCATTCTCAAGGTCCCCAAAGCCCTCAAACATCAGTCGAGGTAAGCAATAAAATAATTCTATTCGCGATGCAGGCTGTCCCACAAAGCTGAATGGACCAAACCATGTGCGCCAAGTGAGTGGGGTTGATTGTTCTCCCTTTTAGAGCGTCAGAGTTGTTCCTTTTTACATCGAGTTTTCTTCATTTACACATTGGTCGTTGTAATAGTTCAATACTCCCTCTCCTGGTAGACGGGGTTCCCCCATCACCTCTGCCCATCCAGAAGGGGTCCTCGAAACGTCAGTGGTTGAGAACCACTGCTCTAGAGATTCAAGACAATGTTACTAGGCAGTTGGTTGCTGCCTAATAACTGCGGAGAAGCAACACCCGTGGAGCTTGCTTTTGCAGGCGTTGCTTCTCTGCAACGCACCGGCGCTAGAAGCGCGCTCAACGGGGCTCACTCACCGCAATAACCACTTAAAGAAAAAAAAAAACGAATATCGCAGTTTATCTTGAAGTAAATATCAAACAGTGTATTATTCTAAACTATTGTTCAAAAATTCAAATACAGTAATCCCTAGTTATCACGAAATCGCTTTTTACAAATTATCACACTTTTCGAAGTTTGTTGCGGTCCCGATCGCAACGCATACATTTTGAACCAGATTATTCGAAGCGTATCGATGGCCAGACACGCTTATTACGAAGGACGATCCTTACGAATTATCGCATTTTTCTAAGTTTGACGCGGTCCCGATCCCAATGCATGCATTTTGGATGGAATTATTCAAAGTGTATCGACGGCCAGACATGCTTGATACGAAGGACGATCCGCTGAAAGTACGGTATGTAAGCCAGCGCAACCCTTCCAAGATGTGCGCAAAAAGCCTGGAGCTGCCAAAGGTAGATTGTCTTTCAGCCGCTATAAATGCACGAGGAGCGCAGAGCACGTGCTTTGCATGCGGAGTGTCTGTCGCGCCCACCTCTTTGGAGCCGCGACGCACCTGCCCCTTCATTCCGACTTGTCGAGTCAAGGAAGCTCAAAAAACGGCCGGAGTACCCCTTTAAAATAAGACAAAAACATTTCCTCGACTTCCAGGTGTCATATCTTGCTCTTAATCGGGACTTCTAGTCCTGATTTAGAGCAAGATATGACACCTGGCGTCACACTGACGTGCAGACGCCGAAGTTGACGAAATGCTTGCAGGATTCCCATCAGTTTCATCATTCCTGTCACTGTTCATCAAATTATCGTCAGATTCCTAAAAATCGAAAAGGCCGGCGGATTCGTTGTCACACATGCCCGGACGTTAATCCCTTTCAAAAAGGTTTTGTAGCTCTTCGTCGGCTAAATTGGACCTCTGCGCCAAAGCCACGTTGTTTTAGCACGAACGCTCACAAGCAACGTTTTTTTTTTTCTCGGCTAAATGTAGTGTTCTGTCTCTGCCAAACAGCGAAACGAACGAGCAAACTACCTAATGTAAATGGAACGACAAGGGTGGTTTTGCCATCTGCTAGAGAGCGCATAACACAAGCGCCGAAACTGAGATGCGAGTCGCGCTTGTGGTCGGGCTTTATGGTCCGTAAGGGGTGGCAAGAGTGACACTCGTCATTAGTGGGCAAGGGGTCAAAAGTTACCTAGATGCCCAGGACACATATTTATATGAAGAAACCACACTGTAAAAGTAATTTAAGTACAATAACAAAACAAAAACAAAGCTTGAACAGATTCGGTTTTGGAGCTAGTAACCTCAGCCACTGAAAATCAGTGACAGTTCCTCATCGTATGAACGAGAATAGAAAATAGACGAGTCATTATTAAATTTTTTTGACAGCTTCAAAAACACTTTCACACATCTCTCAAAAATAAAATAAAAAGTGATCGATCAATATTATTCTAATGTTCATTAATAATTTTTTTTTAATTGGACCTAAAAAGAAGGAAGAATAGATTTTAGCTCTCCGTGACATTACGTCATTGAAAAATAAATAACAGAAAGTATGACTATTAAAAAATGAGCATCAAGAGTCCCATTCGGGTATTTGCAAGTTCTTTTTAGTTACTTCTTTGCACAAAATCACACGTTTCAGTGCAAAGTGTGAAAACGGGCAAGTTTCTATTCTAATTGATAGGGTTGCAGATAGAACACCACTCTTGATGGCCGTAGTTCAGCTGCTTTGAAATGTACAGTCGAATCTCGTTAATTTGAACTCGAGGGGGACCAAAAATTTGTTCGAATTAAACGGAGTTTGAATTAAAGAAAGCTCATTAAATGGAGTACTTACGCGCAGCGCTGCGTTGGACGCCGCATGTGCACTGAGCTAACGCACGAGTGATGAGTTTTGGGACATTTATTTACACCGATCACCAACGGAAGTAATCCGTGATGCGTGCCTGTGCGTGGTTCCTCAGTCGTGAATCAACAAGCATCGCTTGGAGCTTGGAGACCAGCTCTAACGCGGCATCCGCATTCTCCTGCCAAGAGAAGTAGCACGCGGTTGTGTCCAGCGCCGACGCTACGTCAGTTGCACTAGGTGGGGGCATTTCTTCGCTGGCATCAGAATCTTCGCCACTGAGGGCTGAAGGGTCTTCATGTGTGGCCTGTTGAGGGCAAGTAGCCTGAATGATCTCGGCATCAGTTATCCATGACGCTTGGAATCCAGATAACGTCAGTCGCGCGCCCACCGAAAACATGCCGAAGCGCAGCAACGCGCGAGTGCAAGGCAGGCAAGAAACGTAACTGTCGCGCTCCTGCCGAAAACACGCCGAAGACAAGCGGCGCAGCACCGTCACTGTGCAAGAGAGAAAAGGACAACAGCCGCTGCCAGCACCGCATTGCAGCATTCAAGGTCACCAGGTAATCGGTTGTCATGGTTACTTGGAACTGAAGTCGGGAGTAGCAGCTGGCGCACGGCGTAGCGCAACCACACGGCCGGGTCGGAGGCACTGCCGCGTGAGTTAGCCCGCTCCTGAGGGCATGGTCGGCGGCACGGGATGTTCAAATTAACCGGCGCAAATGCTCGCACGTTCGAATTACCGCGGGTATTTTTGCGCACTGAAATACATATAGTGAAGACTGGACCACAGCGTCAGTTCGAATAAACCGAAAGTTTGAATTAAGCGTGTTTGAATAAACGAAATTCGACTGTATTTTTGGTACAACTTCTTGCAATTGTGCATTTTCAAAATTCGGACAAGAAAAGCTCCAAGTAGCGGTGGAAAAATCATTGTGAACAAAGCACGCAAAAGCCCTTCGCAGGCAAGCAACAGCTTCACACCTGTGCGAGCAGATGACACGCAAGGTGGAAAGAAAGCGGTCAAGAAGGAAAGCGTGCCAGGAGGCTCATTTGTTGCCCGCGCAATCGGAATGCGCAGCGTGGTTGCCCGGGCAACCAAACTTGCGACCAGTGGCAGCGCGCACTTGGAACACATGCTTGATGAAGCCAACGAGCGTGACCGCAGTGCATTCCGGATTTCGACATTCTGTGCACCTTCCGATGATGCTACAGAAAAATCATCATCGTCATTTAAAGGGGTGTCCAAACAGGACACTACAAAACGCACGACTCCGACAAATCGGGAAAATTGAAGTGTGAGGCGTCCGCTTCAATTTTCACGATTTGTCGGAGTCGTGCGTTTTGTAGTGTCCTGTTTGGACACCCCTTTAAGAGGGAAGAAAACGGCCTTTCGAACGCGCCCGAGATCGCCATGCTCAGCCGCTCCGTTTGCAATAAAAACTTATTTGAATTTTTGCATTTTCTTTTGCGTTTTCGGCAGTTTTCGGGGTACAATTATTATTTTGTTGCTAATTTTGCGTCAATTAAGAGCCCAGCACAGTAAAGAAATTTTACTGGTTGGTTCATTATAACAAAGAAAATAAAAAAAAATAGTTTCACAAAATATTTTTTGGGGATTTCCAGATTTTGAATTTCCTGGCCACTTTCCGATGTGACCCACCTAAACTGGTGAATCTGGTTTTCTAAGTGCTTTTCCTGGCCACTGACAACGTGACCCGCCTAAATTTGTGAAGCAAAGATTCCTACAACGATTGGTAATGGAAACAGTTGCATGCCAAGCTTCAGTGTCATTCTGACCACATCCGGTTGAATGAAGGGAAATCCAGCAAAGCTGGCGCTCCGGTAGGATTTACTATGTTGGACTGCCAGCAGCGGCAAGGGCGGTTCTACGTTGGATATGTGCACATTCTCGCTTCTGGGCGCGCCGACACTCCTCATACTACTGCTGCTCCTCTTCGCAACGTACAACACGGGTGCGACCCATGTGAAGTGTGAAGTCCGGCTGATAAGGAGAGTGGTGCGATCTTCAGCAGGTGGCCGCCGAAGAGCGTGCGGCATTGCGCAAGGTCAGGGTGGGAGAGAGACAACACGCGTAAGGAAGGCGCGCGCGTGCGGCACTGGCGTCTGCAGCATTAACTGTACAAAATTGTTGGTCTACGCTCGGTCTGACCCCGGAGACGATCTGCCAGAACCTAGCCATAGACAGCTTCGCTGTAAAATAAAGCGTTGATGAACAAGCGTGCAAGATGCCATTTGTTGTAGGCTTTCGCTTTAAAACTGTTACTGCTGCAGACGCCGGCACGTGCACGTGCGGCGCGTGGAACACCATTCCCTGCATTCTCCTTGATGCTTGGGTAATTTAGCAATAGGTCTATTTAGTAAATTAATTATAAATAGGCACCATTTTCAAGATCAGTAGACTCTCAGGTAGATAATAAAAGTTTCTCAAAGAGTTGCCGCTGTGCGACCTGCGTCGGCCGTGTCTATGCTCGCACCGCCCTCTCTTTGTCATCGTTCCAAGCGCTTGCGTGCCTACCGTAAAATCCTGTAAGAACGCCAACCCAAAATGAAGAGATAAATGGTGAAAAACATGGGGTGGGCTATCTTTGGGACTTCCACAGCAAAACTGTATCGAAAATTAATGATAAGCACCGAGCACCTGCTATAAACCACAAGACGCGGGAACCGATACCGCAGATCGCGGACAGGGCAAATTCGCATTTCACAATGCGATAAACACGCGGGAAGGCACCCTTTTCAAAAATCCCAACGAATAATGGGAGTTCTCGGTACGCCCCTCCCAACGTCTCTCCTCCCGCTACCACGTTGCATATGCGAGCAGGTGCAGATTACCACGGCAACAACATTTGAGCAGCTGAGTCAGACGAACAAGGAGCCAACGGCTGCCTCTTTTCCATCCCTCTCCTTTGTACCGGCTCTGTCGTCTGCTGCACCAACGCTTCGTCGAACCCGGTCGAATTCTGGTACAATTGCGGTGCAAAATAAGTGGATTCAGTGACACTTCAATACATGAAGGTAAGTTAGTTACGACGAAAAATGTATTCAAATAAGTTCAGCCGTCACGATGCCTTTACGCTGCCACAGATACGGTACGCCGCCAACGACGTACACTCGGCGGATGGCTGCAACAGCTGCTGGCAGTAGCTGCCGGGACGCGCGTGCAGTCGCGGAGGCGCCACGAGAAAGCGCGTGATCTGTATCGAAGGTTCCAGAAATTCCCTGCCGTCGTGGCGCTGTACGTTTTGCAACAGGTCTATTCGCTACAAACTCCTGCGTCACGGGAAAGGATACAGCAGGTTGCTGACACGGCATATTCGAGTCTCACGGTGCGAACGACCCGCAGAAACCCTCCGAGAACTTGCATTTCCTAGGAACGGATACCGCAGATCGCAGGCGCAGCATATTCCAGTTTTATGGTGAAATAAACACACGGGGACCCGCGACAATCTTGCCTGTCATGAAAACCGATATCGAGCACAGAGATCGCGAACGCGGGAATATGATACAAACTCGCATGTCACGAAAACAAATACCGCAAATTGCGGACGCAACGGGATCGCATTTCACGATCCAACATACACGCGGGAACAACTTCCGTGTTATGGGAGCCAATATCACGCGTACATGTGCCGCAGATCACGCTGTTGATGCGAGATTCCTGCCGGACATAGCTTGACGTCTGACAGGAATTGAGGGGTGGGCAATGTTTCGGCACAAAATCTTTTACCACAACAACCATCTAAAAGATTCTCTTCTATCACCTCCCTACCGTATTTTCCCTCGTTTTGACCACTCATGTAAACTGCGCTCAATTACTTCGTCATCTGTCTCTTATAAAATGTCGACTCTACCATCTGCTATTGACGATTGGAACTCATTACCTGACCTCATTGTAAACATGACTGACACTAACAAGTTTGCTGCAGTCGTTAACCTCTTTCTTTCTGAAATACAAGTACAGTTGAACCTCGATCTAACGAACCCCGATCTAACGAAAATCGCGATTTAACTAATTTTTTTATGTCTCCCTATTTTGCATTCATTGAAGACAGTGCATTTTATCTCTCGATTTAGCGAAGTACTTTTGCGCCGAAGTTTCGATTTAACGAAGTCCTTGGAAATCGCATTTGCACACATTGGCGGCTTCCGCGAGAAAAAGAATTATCAGAAACAAACTTTATTGTCGAAAACTAACATACAAATGTGCAGGCATTACCTTTTTTCACAAAATAAAAAAAAGTACACACCGGTGGTGGTGGTGATGATGATGACGAGTAGCCTCTGCCTCTCGTGGGAAATAAGTTCGCCATTACGTGCACCTACGCCTAACGAACAACAAATATTGTTCCGTGCATCGAGTGTGGTCTTCCCGGAACAATGAGTGGCCTACCGCGCAAAAGAAAAGTTCTAACTCTCGACATCAAGGCGAAAATAATCGCCAAGTGACGAATGGAGAAAAAAAAAAAAAAAAGACTGTTGCCGAGAGGTACGGCATTTCGCAGAGTTCACTTTCGACAATCTAGAAATTAAAAGATAGCATCATAGCCACCGTAAGTGCCAGTGGTTCAAGTACAGCAAAAAAAGAACCTGAAGACTGCTGCATACGTCGACGTCGAAAAGGCCCTGTTGGTTCACCGACATGCGCACAGTAGTCATAACATACCAGTGTACGAGAGCTGACGAACAGTTCGCTTTAATGACTTTCTGAAAGAGTCGCGTCTCACTTTCGGTGACGTAACGTTAGGACGTTAGCTGCCACTCGCACCGCGCAAACATAAATGAACGAGACCGATGATGGTGGCACCATCTGTCGGCAGGGTCGGCAGTTACAGGCGCTAGAAAGTTGAAAACGATGATGATAGTGACAAGTTTTGTTTTCCCACGTGGCGCCATCTGTCGGCAGTTACGAATGGTCCGCTCCGCGGTGGATGTATTGGTTTAGTTTTGCTTTCCCGTCTGCACGCTCTCCTACGGTGCTAGGCACTGCTCCCATAAACGTACAAAATGCGGGTCGATGAACTGCATTCTTCTATTACCGCCACATTTTGTACTGGAATCTTATTTGTAAACGCTCACTTGCTAGATGTGAGGCAATTGGGGAGTTTTGGGAGCCTAGCAGACCACTTGTAATGCTAAAAAACCAAAACCTCGGTCTAACGAAACTCGCGATTTAACGAAATTTTCGGCTCAAAAGACGACTTCGTTAGATCGAGGTTCAACTGTATAGGTTACAGCGTGTTTTTATTAACCAGTTTTGTTGATGTTTTTATTGTGTTCACTCCCTTGTATAATGCCCCCTGGGGCCCTCAAGGAAAATAAATGATGATGATGATGATGATTGTTATGTTACAAATATTTAGCCAGAAAAACGGGATGGGCGATCTCTCGGGGGAGGGCGTCCATACAGGATTTTACGGTAGTTTCCTTTCCTTCCGCTCTCCCGGGGTGGGGGTCCCGTCGCGCATGTCTAGTTTCCTCCGGCTTCTCAGGGTAGGTCTGTGTTGTGTGCTAAACAGCTTCGATGGTCATCTATCTTCACAGAGTGAAATGGCTCATGATTTTTGTACCAATTTCCTTTTCTCCTACTTCTCTAAATAAAAAAATCAACCAATAGCATTTTTTTTTCTGCTTCGCGTCTTTTGGCACACGTGTGGCACAATTCTTTGCAGAAAAAAAAAAGCACTTTGGTGCAAGATGTAGCAGACTTTTGTCCATGGCGCGACTTGGTGCAAATGGCGCAGTAAGCTTCCACCACTGGTACTGCAGCCAACCTTGGCCGTCCAAAGTTTTGTGTACTCAAGGTCCCGGTGGGGGGCAGATGCAAGGGGGCAGAACAAGCCTCACCTTTGAGCACTCCAGCAGCAGCCTAGCCAGAGCCTGGGTGACTCCTTCGTTGAACCTTCCCTCGTGCTGCAGCGTCCTGAAACGGGTCCCCCCAAAATGCGACACCACCGTGCATCTCGGACGTTCGTTTATCTCCAAAGTTTCTCGCAATCAACACACACCCCCCTCCTCTGTGCCACTACGCTAGACACGACGCAGGAACCAACCTCAAGTTTGCTTCTTTACTTTCCTACCTGTCAGCCATGGCGGTTCCCTTCCGGTCGTCATCACTGCACGTTCCTCGCAACATTCTCTCTTGCAAAGCTTTATTAGATCGTGTACTACACTTCAATTCACAGTTTTCTTTCGTTACGTCCCCATCTTCACTACATACATACCTGCCAAATTCGGAAAATCCAAATCCCAAAGAGTTTCTACGCTAAAGCTTTTTTTTTTTTTTTTTTAAAGAAACATTGACTATGAATTCACACAAAAACATCATTATACAGTCTAAGCTCATTACAACAGACCTGGTTACAACTGATATTTGGATATAACATACCGATTTGTGAAGTTCGGTTGGTTTTCCTCTATGCACCATTGACTCAACTTCATATCTGCATACAACATACTCCTTTCACAACAGACCAAAATCTTGGTCAAAACCAAGTCTGTTATAACGAGCTTACACTGTATTTGTACTGCACCGCTCGTGCCAGCGAGATGCAGCTGGGCCTCGCTATCATCGCTGTCGTCAGTTGCGATGGCAAAAACTCCTTGTTTGTGTGTGTTCGGGGCATTTTTCGGTCAATCGTACAACCGTACGAAATGGTTGAAATTCGGAAATCTCCCGGGTAATATGGGAGGCTTAGCAGGTATACTAAATGCAGGTTCACTATATTGAGTGTCTACCGTAAATACTTGCACGAAACAGCTACTATTTTTTCGAAGCTAATTACGTCAATTCTTTGTTTCGCGAGGAATAGCATTCAACTACTCTGGCTATAAAGCTTTGTACATGAAAGCGTCTCCACTCTGGACACTGGGGTTCAAATCTGCGGTATGGAAGGCTCTGGAAGATTGCCAGGTTTATCAGCCCGATTAGTGGTAGTACTGCTTCATTCTAGGAACCACTATTAAGGGAAGATGCAAGTCGAAAAACGGCAATTATTTTTAAAAAAAAAGTTATTTTGCGTTTTTTTGTGTTCTCTTACTTTTGAACCTTCCTCTTTTGCGTATAAAAAAATCTAGACCAGATATCATCGCGAAATTAGTCAGATATGAGTTAGAAGCCCTTTTCGCGATGGAAAACAGCGAAGATTTGAGCCATCTTCGAGCGCGTGATTTTTCGGATCACGGTGTCACCCGCCAACGTTATTAGATTAACTCAGTTACGGAACTGTTCATAGACGCTGCATGCACGAACAGTACCCCCCCTCACTCACCACGACTCGCCCGGAGTCGCTCGACGCGCCGCCGGACGGCTGCTTTGGTAACTGAATCGGGATACGTTCGTTTCAACGTTACTAAAACGTAAAAACCAACGGAAAAAAACTCTTTTTGTAGCCATTTTTATTGGAGTTTAGTACAAAATGGGGGCCGCGTGATGTTTTGTAAAATTTTAGTTTTTCAAGGTTTTGCAGCACAATTAATATTGTTTTTATACAACCATGCCTCAGCGGGGATTTCAGGTAGCGCGTCCCGACCTAGGCGCATTTTAACTTCGGTAATGTGTCGCGGCGCGTCCGCTGGGGATACGGTGGTGGCACCCCTGTAACCCTTTCCACTGTACTGTTACGGCTCCGAAATGGCCGATTGAAGCCAAATAGATGTCACGTGCAGTTCCTCGAGTGACCGCTGCGGGAGAAAAGGCGGCGTTGTGTTCGCCATTTGGCGCTTCAGCTGTGCTCTTCAGAATGCACAGTTAAAACGAAAATATAGATGGCGCTTCGAACGACTCCAGGCGGATTGAAGTGAGTGAGGGGGGGTACCCCCCTCCGCGGGAGTTCCACAACTGAGGTAATCTATTAACGTTGTTGCCCGCCCGCGCGTTTATTTCGGCGCATAGGCCCATCCGTTTTCACTCCGAAACTGTCGTCAATAGTTCGTATTCTGGTTGCAAATAAAAGAAATAAATGTTTTTCCCACTGCAAAACGCGCGTCGCCACCGGCCTTTAAATCACGCAATGCGATTGTGGCCCCGCCATTGGCCGAGAGCAACGTGCTGCGCGGCAAAGCGTGCTTGCTATTTTAGCGTCGCACTGCATCCTGAAATCAGAACCAACGACTTGTTCGATCATTCCGCTTTCTTTGCGATGGACGTCGACCGAAAACGCAACTTTCGAGCTTGGAAGTTTTGGACGACACACAAGTTCAAAGGAAATCGCAAAAAGGGCAAGCGGAAAGCTTCAAAGAAGAAAAGTTAATCCGCGGAAACTAACCCTAACCTTGGTCAAAGCGACGTGGCGACACTTCCGAGTTCGATCGCTCGAGTTTCATCGGCAGCGCTGACGACTTCGTTAGTGCACCGGAAAAGAAGATCAGGATGTTTCAAAATGGACAGAGAGCTGCAGATGAGAGTGGAAGTACTGCGATTGGAGAGATCGGCACAATGGAAGCTCTCGTCAGTGGCGCGGCATGCTCGACTTGCGGAAAGTGCAAACTCGCTGACCAGGAATCGATTGCTATGTGAAAGGGACTGGCATCTTGTCTGGAGCTGTGCTATGCAGCGGGGGAATTCTAGTTTGGTGGTCCAGGCTCTGACACTTGGAACTATATTACCCCCAAGTTTCGTGTTGTTCGAGTGAGAATTTAGCTATGTCACATAAAACGAAACTTTCATTTGCGTTTTTCTCAAATTGGTATTTTTGTCAGTTTTCAGAGTTTGTGCACACAATTTTCACCGTTTGCGGTTACTGTATTGCAACCAAATTCTGCACAGGTGTTCCTGGTGATGTGTAGAGTGAGCAAATCTTGCTAGTTATGCGATTGGCACCACTAAAATTTTATAAGAATTATAAAACTAAAAGTGAAACATAAAAAGTGATGACTGAATAGTTCACAATTTTATTTTCTCTCGAGGTATAGATATTTTTTTTTCAGGTGGATTTGCACATTCTTTGGTTCACACAGAAGCAACCAAGTTATTTTAGGTAATGATTATAATGCAATTAAATGCAAAGGTGCAAGCGAGCTGAACAAGAATGACGTATCAGCTGCCACCAAGAATGGTGGCAGCTGATAAAATTTGTTTGCTCTACTGACGTCTAACCCCTGGTTAGCTAGTTGGTAGAGCGCTCCACCTGTAATCGAGAGGTCCCGGGTTCGATACCCGGACCAGGCGGATTTTTTTCGGTCGCGCACCAGTCACCTAGCTGTGTTTGGAGATATATGTTTGTCCTTTGTCCCTCTTGTTCCCCTTCTCTAGGGATTATTTTCGTTATTTTAGGATGCTCTCTTATAGTAAATTTGAGAGAAAAAGGGTGCACAAAAAAGGCATTTATATGCCTTCATACGGCACAGATATTTCACCGAGGCAGATATAAAAAACTGACTACATATATGACAAGAGGAGCTAAATAAGTAATAACTGTGCAAATTTCAGCCTCCTACCTTCAAAATGTAAAACAAAAATATTCTCGAGGATCATGTTTCCTTAAGTGCACATATGGTTATGGTATGCATTAAACTATCTGATGAAGAAGCACCATGAACATAGGCATTTGGCATCTGAAAAAAGTACAGTAATCCCTCGTTATAGCAAAATCACTTTTTCAAATTACCGCTTTTATAGAAGTTCAACGAGGTCCCGACCGAAATGCACGCATCATTAACCGGATTATTTTAAGTGTATGGGCGACCGACCATGCTTATTACGAAGGCCGAGGTGCCGAAAGCATGCAAGCCTACACGGAGGTGCAAGAAGACCCTTGCATTCCCTCCTCCCTCTCCACTGAGGCAAACAGAAACTGGAAAAACGGGGTAAACAGGTGACGGAGGGCAGAGTGTGCAGAGCTCCCAGAGCACCGCTTCCGATGCCGATGCGCCAACGCGGGCAGGGACCAGCGTCAGTGTTCCGTCGCTACACACGGCGTCCACGCCCAACGCTACCCAACTCCTGTCGGAATTGGGTGAAGAAAGAGATGAAGCCCAGAAGAGATCATCCCTCAGGAAACTGCAACGCGCGCACCAGTGCGGGCGCACCTGCGGCATACTACACGCACATGTGCATCGTATCGGAGATAGGGAGTATTTACCGAAAGCCGCTTAGATCTGCGAGGTTGACAAAAGTGGCCGGCCCAAGACCGAAATCGCCAAAGAATTCAACATTCTAGCTGTTTGACACTGTCCACCATTTTGCGGAACAAGCAAGGCATACTGGACGACTTCGAGAAGTTTCTCATGCAGCAGAAAGCAAGCCCGTGACACAAAGATGAAAGATCCCCAACTGCCTAGCGCATGTTGAATTTTCTCTCACAAGCAAGCTTGCTGAGCTGACGCACGAGTTCCATAGCTGCAACGATCTCTATAAAAGTGTGTGAAACGGTTTGGCAAAGGATAACTTTGATTCGTTCGTGCTTGTCGATGTGGACCTTCTTGTCGTTGCTCCTGCCACGGATGCTGCGAGCGTAGACCTTGCATGTGGCCAGGGTAAACACGAAGCGACGTCGGAGAGGCATTTCGGGAAACGTCGACGACTGTGGACACGCGAAAAATCCTACGGCTGCTTCGAAACAAATAGAGTGCAGCGGCGGTGACTGTGTTCTTGGGATATCTGGAGCAATTCGAGGAGAAGTCATGCCAATATGAAATTATCGGCAAACTCCACTTAATTATTCGTTTACTCGATAAACCTGCCGCGGTATGTTCATAACTGAGGTTGGTTCGATTAAATATACGGTCGGAGTGTTCCGCACTGGTCCCGTCCAGCTTCAAGGCTGGTAGCACTGTTTTTTTGGACTATCGCTTTTATTGAATTACTGCTTATATTGAATTTTTTTGCAGTCCCGTTGACTTTGTTATAATGAGGGATTACTGTATAGCTAAACGTTTGTGATGCTAGAATGTAGCATGTAGAAATCACAATTGCCTAGCAATTTGCCATAAATCAATCTTTGGACAATTTGAGCAGATTTTGCCTGCCCGACGTACAGTGAAGTCACCAAAACCAATCCCCCCTGCTGCTACACTCGCCTGCCACAACCCTGGGAAGATACTAATCCTTGAAATGTCTACAGAACCAAGTGGGAAACCAGGTCGTACACACGGCGACATCACTCAAAAGATGCTAGATTTGTTTCATTAGTTAAAATATAAACTAGCGCGTGAGAGAAAAAGTGGTTTTCTGTTCTTTGTTCTACGGGTGATACAGAATAATTTCCAGAGTTAGCCCGTAAAAAGCGGAAAATTGTTGTCTTTAAAGGACGAGACCCAGAGTTGTGAGCGCAGGTTGGCCAGACAGGCCAGTCCCTGGGACCCCCTTACGCATAAGCTGTCAGGATGACGAGGAAGCAGTCCCTGGGGTTGCTGGCTGCGGGACAGGCGTCCAGGGCCGGCAGGACGCTGGCCGAGGACAGGTCCAGCAGGGCGGCGGCCACTTCCAGGTGCCGGTGCTGAGCCTGCGTCAGCTGCCTGCAGCCACAGGGTGGTGCCATTCTCACAACTTGGGCTGTGCTTGGATGCCCAAAAGCTGACACTGCCAGTGGCTGGGAGAAACCTCCTCGCCGATCGGTCATAAAAGACCCTCTCCCCCCCCTGGACATCAGTGTAGGACTTGGCCAGGTGCAAGGTCACGTAGGTATGCTGTTTCATAGGATTGAGCAAATATTCAAATGGTAGTTACGAAAAATACGCTATTTGATATTGCCGCGAGCGCAGCTAACTAAGTAGGCAGCGCGCTCGTGGCCTAACGGTTATCGCGCGTGCCTTCCACGCAGAAAGCCCAGGGTTCGATCCCTGGCAGCGCCGCGTCTTTTAGTTATTCTTCCAATTTAGATTTCTGGTAATTTCGAGAACCGTGTTGCTCGTTCTAGGTTAGAATGTTCTGCGCGCCGAATGTTCCAGGCCGAATGTTCCAGAAGCCCACGCGTGCACAAAAGGGGCTCCGCGTAACCAACCGGACTCAGTTTTCGCCCCAGCGTTCGACTCTGCTGTCACGCCGACCTCGACGCCCGCGACGCTCTATTCTCTTCTGCTGTTATCGCTTTTCCTTTTGTTTCTGGGCACAAGTTCGCCCCATTAAACGTTTAGTTTCTTCAGTTATTTTCGCCTCATCAATTGTCATTCGTGACAATATTAGCTTCGAGAGGCAATGAAATACCGTATTTACTCGCAAAATGAACGCACTCGCATAATGAACGCACTCCTCATAACAGGTACCAATATGTGGACTTTCATTTCCCCTCGTGTAATGAACGCACCTACAATTTTCGGCTCCGCAAGTCTCGAACTGCGTCCAACCATAGCCTCCTTTATACTGAAAATGCCTGCCCAATGGTTTCTTTGTCGTCGTCGCGCCTACTTCACATATTTGCTACTAGGGGCGCCAAAACCCCATAAAGAAAAGCAGACGACGCTTGTCCGCTGTCTGCTACTACAGTTCACTGTAGCTAGTGTAAGCTACATTATCACGTTAAGCTATGTGATAACGTAAGTTTTCCATGTTAGGTTACGCGGTAACGTTACCTTGCGTGTTTAAATAGGTCACGGGATCACGTGATATTTTTGTGACACGAGTAACTTCTTTCGGTTGTTCGATTCTCAGAGCCCTAGAGCGCTTAGCCATAGCCGGCATAGCTCAATAGCCCGAGGCTGTCTGCGGCTCCCGGCACGCACACCGTGACGCTACACGGTGTGCGTGTGGCGTCACGTAGTAGTTGGTGGATATTTGGCACGGGTGGTAAAGGAAGCAGTCAACTGCAGTGACTGCTTCCTACTGGTTATTAAGCAGGCTTCTACGGCTCACAGTGATTCCATCATCAGGAACCAAGACAGGGCAGGACAATATACTATCCATCGGAGAAGCTAGTGAGAGTGCTGTATGCGTTGAAGAACTTCGTAGAGGTTTTACTGAAAAAAAACGAAATATGCTGAAAAAGCCTTTGTATGTAGCTGTTGAGACTTTGGTAGATACACTTATGCACCATGGCGTTCTGAAATGCGCAAAGGCAGATAAAGATGTAAACCATTACAAAGATACCCTGCAAATTCTGTGCACTAAGTATTTCAGGCCAATTTCCACAAACTACTCTGCATCCGTGTCTGACAAGCATGACCTCAAGAAGATCTTCTTCAACAAGCCACTATCTAGGAAATCGTTAAAGCTCTAGAACTGCATCCGTGAAAAACAGTGCAGACCAAAAAAAGCCGGTCAAAACACAAAAAAAAACTGTGAGCTTAAAAAAAAAAAAAAAAAATTGAAAATGTATTTTAAGGTTCCCGGTCAGAGCGTTGCCGACGGGTGCGCAGGTTTCCGGTCAGCGAAGGCTCACTCGCGGTCCTGAGAAAAATCCCTTGACTGCCGCATGTGGTCCGCGGGCCGTATGTTTTCCAACTCTGCTCCAGAAGCAATAAAAACGCCAAGTGGCTGCTGTTGCAACGTCGTGAATGTCCACCAGCCTCTCTGTCTCCTTTTTAATTTGGAATGACTATTACTGTTGTCGCTGTGACAAGCACCAGAGGTCTGGTAACATTTCAGCATAGAAACAAAACCAAGAAGTGAAAGCTAAAAGAAAGGTTAAGACTTCTTTTATGTATGAAAACTATACTGACGGTTCCGTGCGCTAGCTATGTAGCACAGGTTACAAATGTATTCAGTTCACAAATGGCGTCACAGTGGACTGTAGCAGCGGGCAGCGGAGAAGCGTCGTCTGCATTTTTGTATGGGGTTTTGGCGCCTCTAGTGGCAAATAAGGGAAGCAGGCGCAACGACGACGAAGCATGGGGAAGCCAACCATTGGGCAGGCATTATCAGTATAAAGGAGGCTATGGTCCAACTTAGCTAGCCACAAGCCCACCGAGCCAATTTTCTTTTGCCGCCAAACAGCCAGGACAAGCCAAGTCAAGCCAAGCCGCTCTCGTAATGGCTTTAAGTGCGTAGTTGCGGAAGTGATCAACCGTGAAACCGAGCAGCGCGCACACTTGACGAAGCTTGGGTCGAGGAATTGCCCAGCCCCGGACATTCTTCGCTTATCAGATGCATTGATGTCAACAAACATGCCGTTGTCTGTGGTCCGCTTTCGGACAGTGAAATCGTGAAAGTGGTTAGGCCTAAGAACGGTTGCGTTGCTCTCTGTGCCGAGTGAGCTTCGTAGGGCACTTTTCCTTCGGCAAAAGACACGCCGAAAGCGCTCTATAAAGGTTCGCAATTTCTAAAGCATGGTTACTGTGGCGTGCCCACAACCAGCCATGGGTACGCCTCCGTCAGTGGAGATGTGCCCCAGTACCTTGCCGTGTCATATTGACACCAAATATGACATTTGCACGAAATGTGTAAATGCAAAAATTTTACCCTGAGTAATGAATGTTCCCCCCAAATATGTGTCAATTTTTGGGGGAAAAAAAGTCTGTTCATTATGCAAGTGAATACGGTATTCCTATTTTTCTAAGAGCCCCGTTGGGGGCACTTCTTACCAAGCACCGGTACACTGCAAAGAAGCAAGACCCACAGAGCTTGCTTCTGCAGGTGTTGCTTCTCAGCAGTGCACGGGTGCTCAGTAAGAAGCACGCTCAACAGGGCTAACCCACCGCGCTCAACACTTCAAAAAGTACAAATTTTGCCACCATGAAGATAAAAGCACACTTTCAAAGTGGCCTGGTACATACACGTGCATACCTGGTGCATTTAAAAAGAAACAGAAACTTTGTGAATGTTCATATCTACATTAATATAAACATTTTCTAAATTGAACTGTGGCTATTATGCAGCAACATCCAGAGAATCTGCGTTCATCCTTCAAGATCCTCTTTTTTTTTTTTTTGCTTTTTTAATATTCAAGATTTAAGGAAGAATATTTGCGTATATAAATCCCGGTTAGGTATAGCTGAACATTTCTATAGGTCTAATTTTATGTCATATGTATAATTTACTTGCCATCCCAATGTGGGCACTGGTCTTTCAGAACCCACAGTCCATAAGTAAAGATAAATTAAAATTAACTTAGCTTAGAAATGAACAAGCAAAAGCTTGGGAACAACCTTCCCGAGTATAACTAGGTTTCCGTTTCAGTGTAGCACAATAGTGCAAGGCTCGGAGAAACTTCAATATTTTATTAGAAAATATTCAACTAAAACCCCCGTTCGCTTTGAATTAATTTCAAACTCACAATCCACTATTCGCACACGCCAAGTGTTTTGATGGCTAGCACTGAGGGTATGACAAGCGCTGTCCTACATATCATTATGCAGCAATCATTAACTAAAAGTTAGGATCCCCCATTGCAGCACATCTACTTTTAACGCCCGCCACAACAGATGAACGACTGAGCAGTGCCTCCAGAACCTCTACTTCTCGCTTAAACGCACTGTGAGGCACTGGTTTGAGAACCACGAAGTGTCCTTTACTTCATAGGAGTCCTGTACCGCCGATTGAAGCGGATGTTGATCAACTATCACCGTCGGAAGAGAGTGGAGGGCCTTCTTCAAGCAAGGATGCAAGGCCCCAACGAAAGCCTGACCAGCTTTGTTGAGGATGTCCTGCACCCAAGTGCCCGAGCCGATCCGGAGGCCGCCGATAAAGAAAAAACTTTGTGCCCTCGTGTGTATGAACTATTGGGAGGCCTAGTCCGTACTCCCCCGACGACTGTCCATGGTTTTGTAACTGAAGCCACCAATATCGAGTGCACATTGACGGCTCGTGCAAGCCATTACCACCGACTCGCCGGTGCGCCTGCTACTCCAACCATCGCATCTTCCCGACTGGACCTGAACACTGCCGGTGTCGACAGCCTTCGGTAGATAGTCCGCGGCATCGTGAGGGAAGAGCTTCGCAAAATCCTACCCGCTGCTGATAGCGCGTCCTCACCCTCGCTCACGAGGTCGTCCGAGAGAAGGTTCACTGAGCCTTCCAGTCCGACGCTCCCGTCACCGTACCAGCACCAGAGGAGCCCGCTCTAAACAACGCCGCAATGGTCCCACAGCCAACACTAGCCCTGCGTCTGTGCAATGGTGGCCCCCCGACGTGAACCTCCAGTGCCGCAGTATTCCCGACACCAGGAAGATTGGGCGCACATCCGGCCAGAACAAGCTGTGCCAAGAAAGATTGACGTGTGGAGGATGGCCGACCGACGCCCGTTGTGCTACCACTACGGGGAAGCCGACCATATCTACCGTCGTTGCCCCTACCGGCAAATAGGGCTGCGCGGTTTCTACCCAAAGGACCCACGCCCACGTTACGGGGAGTGACCACGGGAGACCCAAGAGTACCTTCGACGACCTCAGTCTCCCCTGCCTGCACCTCACCGCGGGTCTTGGTCGCTGTCACCGCGACGTCCAGCTTCGCTGCTGCACCGACCCCCGTCCTGAAAGCCTGTCGCCCTTGTCGCGCCAGGAAAACTAAGTGCGGCAACCCCCGGAGGTGGAGTTGCCGAAGACTGACGACGTAAAGAGCCTCCAAGAATGCCAGAGACCTCCCACTCAACCGAGGCCATGCATCGGATCGATGCTTCTGCAACGGTGCCCAACAGCCTCAGCGTGACCATCGACGACCACGACGCGTCGGCACTCGTGGACACCGGAGCAGACTACTCATCTGAGTGGGAGGCTTTCACGCTGTCTTCAAAATGTTACGACGCCATAAGATGGTCTGCAAATACGAACCGCCGGAGGCACCCTAATACCGCAGGCCGGAATGCACACTGCACAAGTTGAAATCCAAGGAGAGACCAGCCCCGTGAAGTTCGTCATTCTGCAAGACTGTGCGAGGAACATTATCCTCGGAATGGACTTTCTATGCGAGTAGGGCCCTGTAATCAATCTCGGAGCAAACCGCTTGATGCTACAATGGCCTGCTCCACCATGGGAGTGACCTAACGCGATGTTATCCGCGGTCCGAGTCCTTGCAAACCACGTGAACTTACCGCCACGGTCGAGTGTTTTCGTACCTGTCGGGACCGATCAAGCTACCTGCGGCGAATTTCTGCTTGAGATAAGCCTCCAGCTGATTCTAGAAAGAGAAATCGGTGTCGTAAGAGGCGTAATTGAACTTCAAGATGGGCGTGCCATGGTCCTGGTTACGAATTTCCAACAAGTGCCGCAACACCTTACGAAAGGTGTCTTCATGGGCCACATCGATGAACTCTGGAACTCAGACCTAATTTCCTGCACTTTCGAAAGAGCCACTTTCGAAAGAGCCAACTTCGTCGCACTACGAGGGAATGCCGCCCTCGCAACTTGACATCGACCCGGAGCTTGCTGCGTTACTGAATGATGAAAGCTGCTTGAGCTTCTCGGCGAATTCAGCGAGTGCTCAGACAGGTCTTCAGGGGTTCGACAAACAACGGTAAAAAAGCATTGCATTGTCACCGACGACGACACCCTTCCTGTTCACGAGTCGCCGTACCGAGTCTCTTTAAAAGAGAGACAGGTTATTCAACAGCAAGTTTAGAAAATGCTCGACGAAGACATCATCCAGCCCTCAAGCCGTCCTTGGGACTTTCCACTTGTGCCCGTAAAGAAGATGGATGGAACTCTAAGGTTCTGCATGGACTACCGTCGACTGAACGCCATGACCAAAAAAGACGTGTATCCACCCCCGCATCGATCACACATTGGACCGGCTGTGCCACTCCCGATATCTTTCGTCGATGGACCTCAAGAGTAGCTACTGGACAATTTAAACTGACGAGTGCAACCATGAGAAAACTGCTTTCGTCACAACCGATGGACTGCAAGAGTTGAAAGTGATGCCTTTCGGACTTCATACAGCACCAGCCACCCTCCAGCCTATCATGCACATCGTGCTAGCAAGTCTGAAATGGCAGAACTGCCTCGTCTACCTCGATGACATCGTCGTATTCTCACGGGATTTCGACGAACGCCTGAGACGCCTTCGGACCGTGCCTCACGCCATCGAAACTGCAGGACTGACGCTCAAGCCATCAAAGTGTCGTTTCGCCTACCGCACACTCAAGTTCCTGGGTCACATTGTGAGCAACAAAGGTGTTCACCCTAACCCCGAGAAGACGCGCGCAGTGGAAAAATTTTCGCAACCATCCAACAAGAAGGTGTGCGAAGATTTCTCGGACTTTGTGCATACTACTGCAAAAAACCTGGCAAGTGCCCACTCAAACTTTGAAGATAATCGCAAAAAATGGGGGATGGGTGCTTGTCCGGTCATCAATTTTACATATAAATGTACTGTGCATATTTTCTCAGATCTTACAAATTTGGAAATGGGCGCTTAGTGTGGAATGGGCGGATGCGCGGTATTCTACGGTATAGGCAGCTTGTTCGAGATTTTGCAAAACTGCCTGCACCACTGACACATCTCACAAAAGATGCCGTAAGCATACCTGCCAAGTTCGGAGAAACCAAATCTGGAAGAATTTCTAAGCCGAAGGGGGGGTTGCGGTTTTTAAAAATAAATATTGATCACAAATTTAAATGGAGGCAATTTCATTACATTTATATTGCACTGCTTATGCTAACAAGATATGGCTGGGCGTCGTTATCATTGCAGCCACTTGTTGCAACGGCAAAAACTCCTTGTGTAAGGGCGAGGATGGGAAGTAATTTGCGTTTTCCGGAAGATTTTTCTGTCAATCGTACAACCGTACAAATTGATCAAAATTCGAGAGTCTCCCGGGTAATGCGGGAGACTTGGCAGGTATCCGTAAGGTTTGAGTTGACAAAAAAAGAGCAACGGTGACGAGCTGAAGCGAAGACTCCAGACGCCTCCCATCCTCGGACATTTCGACCAATTTGCGGAGACCAAAATTCGCACGGACGCAAGTAATACGGGACTCGGAGCGGAGCAGGCCCAACTGCAGGAGGGCACAGAACGAGCAATCGCTTACGCCGGTCGGACACTTTTAAAGGCTGAGACCAATTACTGGACGACCAAGAAAAAATGCCTTGCCGTCGTCTGGGCGATAACCAAGTTCCGCCCGTATCTGTACAGGAGCCCGTTCCGAGTGGTAACAGACATTCCTTTGCGCTGTTGGCTCGCCAACATTAAACACCCGTCAAACACCTTGATCGCAGGAGGCTCAGATTGCAAGAATTCGACATGACTGTTGTGCATAAGTCCGGCCGCAAGCACAGTGACGCCGACTGTCTCTCGAGGGCCCCCGTCGAGTCAACTCCCGCTAGTACTACCAATGACAAGGATGAGGTTTACATCGGTGCCGTAAACATGAGTGACATGGCAGCACTCCAGCGGGGCGAACCTCAACTCCGCGGGCTCATCGAGCACTTGAAGAACCGAGGAGGTTCAGTCCCCAATATGTTCTCCAGAATCCTGCCAACCTTTGAGCTGGTACAGGGTGTACTCAACAAAGAGAACTTCGGCACCAGCAACTCAGCGTGTCTATTGGCGATTCCCAGTGGCGTTCGTGAAGATGTTTTCCTAGCCTGCCATGACGATCCTACAGCTAGACACTCGTCAGGATTTGCGAGAAGTACCGTATTTACTCGCATAATAAACATACTTTTTGTAGCGTGAGCTACACTGGCCGAGGTTGAGCAGTTTCGCGTGGCTCCCAAAGAGCCGTGCTGCGCATGCGCGAGGAGCAGTGACGTCACACGGCGCACAGCTGGCGCGCCGGAACCGCCGCCGCCGCGCGCGCCTCATTGGTCTGCGCATTTTACAGGAGTGACGTCATAGCCGCGGCAGACGCACTGGCGCCGGCGCGTGTCCAGCTGTACGCCTCCGTTGCGCAGTAGCCAAGTCTGACGCTGCACCGGAGCCGCTTGATAGCGCCTCTCATTTTGTGCGCATAAGCTCACGCTACGTATATCCTGGCATAGCTGAGCTAAGCCACCGCAATTTTTTCCCGAAAAATTTACATATTTGGGGGAGGGGGGGGTGTTCATTACATTCGCCTCAGCATTTTCTGAGAAGCAATCCGCCGACTCGAGCAGGCACTTCAGAGGTTTCTGGAGTTTCAACTAGAGAAACACAGTGTTTTGTCTCAGCGACGAAATCTTCTCGGCGGGCTGGTGCATCGTGGAACAGTGAGTACAAGCTGGATAAAAAGCTGTCAACATGCCAGTTTGTAGCTTGCAGCCCCGTTTTGTAGGCGTTGTGCCCAGTGTGCAGCCCACACGATCCGACATTCAAACAGTGTACTCCAAAATTGCCCCTCAAGTGCTGCTGTAAGTCACGAAAAAGTTTCCAATTCCCATTGGGGCCATCCTTTGAAAGCTGCATGACCTTGTTCAACGGAAGACACGCGAGGCTCTCTGTTCAACTTCTCAAAAACGTCAGCTGCTGTGCTATGACCCAGAAATGATGACGTAAAGTATTTGGTTGCCACTTCACCGTTGTTCCAAAGCCGGACATGAAGGTCCAGCTGCTCTTTCTGAAGGTACTCGTTCATTGTTTCGTCGAAGAGCACCACAGAGTGTTCGGATTGTTGAACCAGATCGTGCACTTGTGAGGCGAAAAATGGCCGCAGTCCGTGGCATGCTGTGTAAAAACACTTTTTAGATGCGGAGCATCTCTTGCTCGGGTCTATGTCCCGTGGCGTCGGCGTCGTAGTCCACACTCACACTACGCATGCGCAACTCTCCTCCTTCCCTCTCTCCAACAGCTGCACTTTACTCTCTCCGCTCTCTCTCTCTACCAGCTGCGTGCACTTCACGTGCGTCTCTACCAGCTGCGTGCACTTCGCGTTCTACTCACACCGTGCGCGCATGCGCAACTCTCCTCCTCTAGTCTCCTCTCCTTCAAGTGTGAATATAAGCAGCGGTAGCGCGCTGCGCGCGTTCAGTTCAGCGCTGTTGACTCCACTTCACTCCGTTCTTCCGATGAAGTGTGATGGAAGCAACAGCCCCGTCAGTTAGTGGGTTGCCACAAGCAAGCGTCAGCACCACCCCACAAACTAACAGCAACCCTACGTCCACTGAAGACAAAGCTGCGCAGCGAAGGGCACGCGACGCTGAGCGCAAACGCTTGAAGCGAGCGGCAGACCCTGAACTACGGCAACGAGAAGCGGCGTCCATTCGTCAACGTCGAGCGGCGGATGCTGAACTACAACAACGTGAAGCAGCGGTGGTTCGAGAACGTCGAGCAGCAGAACCTGAGGTTCGGGACCGTGAAGTTCAATGTAAACGTACAAAGCGAGCGGCGGAACCCGACCTTCGAGAACGGGAAGCCGCGTTGGTTCGTGAACGTCGAGCAGCAGAACCTGAGGTTCGGGACCATGAAATTCAACGTAAACGTACGAAGCGAGCGGCGGAACCCAAGTTAACAACGTTACTAACAACGTTACTAACACGGTTAATAACACCGTTAATAACGATCCGCATCACCCCATAGTTCCCCTCGGGAAGATGGTGTAATTTTTTTTTCGCTGCAGCTGGCGCTTCTCACAGTTTTGCTATCGGGAATCCTTCTTTAAAAAACGCTGGCAACGTCCCGAGAGGAGTTGTAGGAGTAGTGAGACGACACAGCCTTTATTGTCCACAGACTCTCGGCTTCAACAACCATTTCGTGCTTCCGACAATCCGTGTCAAGGGTCGCGGCACGTGAGGTACTTGCATCTGCACGCTGGTGCCTGGGCGATAGTATCCGGTGCCAAGTCCGATGCTGGTAGATAGGTGATAGACGAGCTGGATAGCAGCTGACTCCGCTCCAGATCGGGCACTTTTCAAATGACTCTTCAAAGCGCTTTCACCCATTACAGTGATGTGATTGGCCTAAGCCATTTTGGCGCACGTTTCGGAGCAACCAAAACAGTGTTTTGGAGCAGCAAATGTGGCTTTTGGAGCAACCAAAACAGTGTTTTGGAGCAGCAAAATCGGCTTTTGGAACAGCCAAGACAGTGTTTCGGAGCAGCAAAAGTGGATTTTGGAGCAGATATTCTTAGGAAAATAAAAATATTTGTTTTAAGTGCTGTACAAACGAAGGGCACTTTGTGTTGTGCTGTGTTCTGATGTGACGGAACTCGCTACTTCTGTTTTTACTGCTCAGACATCCCACAAGTGTACAGTGCTGTAGGCATTGCCCAGCAATTTCGAAAAACCGCTTGCCACTGTTTTACTGGTTCCTGACGTGCCAGATTTTCGTCAAAAGTAAGCGAACGTAAAACAATGAATTGCAAGCGTCCCGGCTGGTGCCTCAGTCAAGCAATCATGTTCGCATGCATGTGACACCAACTTCGGCAGGCTTGCTCTGGGGCATGCTTCGTCGCGCGAGCGCAGGCGACGGCTGTCCGATCGAAACCGAAACCATGCCCCTCAGCTCCGTCGCTAACTTATCCCCAAAATTGTACACAAAATGTAACTTTCGAGCATGCGACAAAAACAGTCCAGTGGCGCGTGCTTGCCTGGCCGGCAAACAAGGTACAAGCTAAACACACAAAAAATAAAGAACCTGAGTGCATCGATGCAAGACATTACAAGCCAGCTTCAAAACGTTCTTGGAGATCTTTGTGCAACGACTGACCTCGAGACAAACAAGCACGCTGCGCGGGTTCAGCGTGCAGGCATTGCCTGCTTTGCTTTAGCTCACTTCTCTTCACCAACTTTCTTTCTCGGCAGATTTTTCACGTACCGAGGTCCCTCTCGAAAGAAGGCCCACCGTGAGGAATCTAGATAACCAATACTTTGACAGAGCAGTCTTTGAATTAAAGATGGATTTTCGTAGTAACGCATAATTTAAACAAGAACAGGAATGTTGATGAACATGCGGCGTTACTTAGTTTTATTTTAGAAAGTACCATATCTGCAGTGATGTGGGGACGGCAACATTCAACGTCACGCGACCACGGCGACTGAAAGGCAGTGACCAAGTATAGTTTTCCCACGGCCGTTGCTTCAGCTCACAAAGTAACTCCTGCCGCGCAAAAACGTGGTTTCGTTTCACAGCATGACGGCATGGCTGGCACCCGGCACGCTAGCGTCGGAGCGTCTGCACACATCCGCGTCTATCGCTGACAATATAAAAAAAAAGAGACGAGACCCCCAAGACGAGAGCGCGAAACGCGAGACGCCGGGAAAACCATGCAAGACCGGGGGGACAATTGATGCACGGTACTTTGTGTCAGGCGGCCGCTTGCGCCACATAACACACGCCTGCTCAATTACAGTACTCCGTTTAGTTTCGGTTTTGAAAGGTGACCTAAATTGGTCCTTTGGCGCAGGCTTGGCGCAGATTACCCATATTTTGGCGAAATGTAGCAGGATGTAGCAGGGTTGGCCCCTTGGCACAGTTTGGCGCAATTGGCGCAACAATCACATCACTGACATTATGGCGACATGAATTGACTTTCGACAGATCGCGCACTTCACTCGGAAGGAGTCATTCGTATCTGGTCTCACCCACTGGCGATAGTCTTTCTGTTCCAGCCAAGAAGGCTGCAACTTACACTTTCCACCCGGCATTTCGGCTTTCAATCTCGATTGAAAGTGTCTCACGCTCACCATCTTCAATACACTCAACACAAAGCAAAAATGGCGATGACACGGGACGCCTTGGATTGGATTGTCTATATCCTTTAGAACAAACGACATAGCATGCTGCCAGACGACGCGGCCCCATTTACACATTTGGTGGAGGATTCTGAAAGAATGCAAGGATTGTTTTAACTTTCAAGGATATTTAAGGGCCCTTAAAAGGCTTTTAACGAAATCCCGGGTATTCAAGGATTTCGAGGAGCTGTACGAACCCTGCCAACAAAGCTCACTCAGCACGGAAAGCAACGCGACCATTCTTAGGTAATATATATTGCTAGTATCCGGTGGCACGCTCAGGTATATACTGCGACTATGCGTATAAGAACTTGTACGAAGTCCAACCACTGACCGCCACGCCCGCTCGCACGGTTCAAGTTTCGTTCACGAAGAGAAGACGGCTGTTACCAAGGGCTACCAGACACTCTCAACTATGACGCAGCATACACCTCACTGCGCCGTTCTGTTACGGATTAAACAAACACATTTACCCGGAGTATGTGAAATTAGGCCTAACCACCTTCACGATTTCACTGACCGAAAGTGGACCACAGACGATGGCATGTTTGTTGACATCAATGCATCCGATAGGCGAACAATGTCCGGGGCTGGGCAATTCCTCAACCCAAGCTTCGTCAAGTGTGCGCGCCGCTCAGTTTCACGGTTGATCATTTTTGCAACCACCGCAACTACGCACTTGCGGCCATTACGAGAGCAGCTGGGCTTGGCTTGACCTTGTCTGACCGCTTGGCAGCAAAAGAAAATTGGCTTGGTGGCTAGCTAAATTGGACGTAATTCGAGATTCGCGGAGCCCAAAATTGGGGGTGCGTTGATTATGCGAGGGGAAAAAAAAAAATGGACGTCGTTTCCAGTGGTGGGAAGAGCCCATAACAGCTATCGCTGTAAAAAGATGACCGCATCTCCACGTGGTGAATGATGTTGATTGGGGCGAAGCTCGGGTGGTGCTGATGATACTGATTTCGGTCATAGGTATTGCTGCTTGCTGTCGGCGTTGACGCTTTGCCGCCGCTTCCCGAGCTCTCAACTCCGGGTCCGCTTGGCGTTTTTGACGCTGTGCAGCAGCTTCTCGCGCCCTGGTCTCCGGAGCAGCTTGCTGTCTACGTAGACGCTGAGGCGCTGCATGCCGAGCTTTTCGGTCCTTTTCATTCATGTCAGTAGGAGAATGTGTGGTTTTCTTCTTTTTCTTTTTTTAAGCAGACAGATGGGATGGCATCTCAGAACCCCCTACTCTTTTTTTTCTTCTTTTTCTTTTTTCATAATTTTTTTTTCATAACTTTTGTTCATCTTTTTTTTTTTCAATTTTTTTTTTTCCCTACACGAGCACATGATCTCACGAGCAGAAGCACGAGCACCCGACGCCCGCCTACGGCGGACGGACATACGGACATGGCTAGTCCCTAAGGAGCTTCGCCCCTAAAAACTTTCAGCCTTTCCACTCTGGTGAAGAAGGAAGACCAGCGAAGGTGTGCTATGATGGGATGATCTCAAGCACGACTCTTGGACGACCTCAAGGACGACGCCTAGAGGACGACCTCAAGGACGACGTCTAGGACGACATCAAGGACGACCTCAAGGACAACCTCAAGGACGACGTCTAGGACGACATCAAGGACGACTTCTAGGACGACCTCGGGGACGACATTTAGGACAACGCTGAGAGTAATTCAGCCTTTCCACTTGGTGAAAACCAGAGTGGAAAGGCTGGAAAGGTTTCCACCATCTATGAGCGAGGCCGGGAAGCCAGTTGACTGGTTGCCGCCGTCGCTCATAGATGGCGGTAGCTGTCCAGAGTTTTGTGTCAACATTTTTTTGCGGGGGACACGATTTTTGGGGAACTTGGACTTTTTACAGCTCCACTGTAAAAAGTCCAAATATTGGTCCCCGTTGCGGGGGTGTGTTCATTATGCAAGTAAATATGGTACTACTGGCCCAAGCTCCCGGAGACTGTCCTGCAGCTAGCACACCAGGCTAGCGGTCATCACCGCCAGTACTGCCACTGGCAAAGTTTGTCATCTACAGTCGAGACACCAGGCACCCTTTGCTGAAGACTAACTGCCCGCTGTCCAAACTTCCACGCAACAAACTGAATTGACTTATCAGAATATGAATTGCAACAAACACTAAGCACCGATATCGACCCTTGATCACGTAGCAAAGGCGTTCACTGACCGTGTAAGTTTGGCCTTTCCTAAATCGGGCGGCGGCTTGTGCTGCCCTATGTCGTTCAGAAGAGGCTCTCAAAGTGGCTGCGCTGCTTTCAGTTTAACGTATAGTCACTAGATGCCGTAGGAGCGGGCACGGCAGCATATGGCAGAACCAACCAAGCACACAGCACACAAGGAAACGTTGGACATGGATATGCCTACTCGGCGATCCCGGCTCAGCATCCTCAACCACAATCCTCATACGAAAAGATTAACCGTAGCAACTGCGTGGCTGTCACGCCAACACCCAAGCTGAAACCAGAACCCCAAAATCCCAAACTACTTGGCACAATAACATAGAGCTGTTAGCTCTGTCTGCTTCCCCCCCCCCTGCCTAGCTTTCTCTTCATTGCCACACACAGTTGTCCCCGAGTATAACAAATTATATAAACCCAAAAACCAAGAACGCACGGCGTGGCAGCGGAAGCGGCGCGGCAGTGGTTTCAACCAATGCTGCTATCGCAGTAAATCTCTTCTGTACGTGCGATCACCTGAGAGCGACAATTTATGCGAAATAGATTACTTTTCACCTAGAAAATTCGTAATACCGGTCATTTTTGCTTCATGGATCCGCGAAATTGCTGCGTTAACAGAATATTTGTTAAACAGGAATTTGTTGTAGTCGTCAGAGAAACGCGTTGAACAGATAGGAAATTGAACGGAACTTCATTGTATTTCGTTAAACGGCCGTTTTCATAGTAGAGACGTTTGTCATAAAGGCGTCTGACCGCATATTCAAACATCTGTTGGTGTTTTGGGTACTTGCTAGATCACTAGGGACCGCGACTAATGTCTATCTCATGGTCAAAGACGCCGTATGTTCAGTAAATAAACCCTGAAGCACCTTAAAAAAAGAAAATATTTTCCATATCAAAGGAACGAAATTGTGCACAAACAAGATACTCACCGGAGTGCATCAACAAGTGCAAAGAGTTCTTCCTCGTCAAGAAGGTCTGGCTTCTCAAAGAGTGTCCTCAGAACAAGGAGTGCCTGGAGAGACAGGTTGCTGTCACACACTCGTAGAACATCCGTCACTATGCAAGACCTTTTCATTGTACCAATTTACCTCGAGGGCGCCAAGGATGCATCGTAAAAACAACTTAGAAACGAGCTTAACTTAACACAAAAATACGCTGCAATTAGAATGCGAAAATCATGCGCCAATAAACGGCAAATACGCGAATCACACGAGGAGAAATTAAACGTTTAAAATAGAAACTCAACGATGTCATTGCTCTTACATTTAGGCTCTTTCCTCCTTTGGCCGCAGCCATCGTCAGCCCTGGCAATATTACTGCCAGACGATTCGGCTTTCCCTTTTTTTTCAGCCTCTTAACGCTTTCCGTAGACCCGCTTAGGTCATGAAGGAGAATAACCGAGTCGGGCTCAATAGACCTGTTGCAAAACGTGTAGCACCACAACGGTAAGGAATTTCGGGAACCATCGGCACAGATCACGCGCGTTGCGACAGCTACCGCCAGCAGCCGCCGCAGCCATCCGCCATCCCGTCCATCCGCCAGAATGTCGTAGGTCGTTGGCGGCATACCGCATCTGTGGCAGCGTAAACGCATCGCGAACAGTAATTTGAATACGTTTTTGGTCGTAACTTACCTTCCAGTCTTGCAGTGTCACAAAATTCACTTAATTTACACCACGACCGGGCGAGGTTCGACTAGGTTCGACAAAGCGTTGGCGCAGCAGACGACAGAGACGGTGTAGTACAAAAGAGGGGGGTGGAAAAAGGGGCAGACCCTCTCCCCCACACGCTCATCGCTCGTCCGACGATCCAACTCGGCTCTACAGTGCTCGAACATTGTCGCTACAATAACCTGCGCCTGCTCGCGTAAAATGAGCTGGAAAAATTGGTACCTGCATGTAGCGAGTTCAAACTTTCCCCAAAGGTGACTTTCAGATGTACATTTTAAATCAAAACATTTTGAGGCGTAGCTCTCTATTCTTTTAATGGTGGGTGCCGTCGCAGAATGCGGAGTTGCCCGAGAGTCACGTTTTCGGCGCCGTCTCTTGACAGGCAGAAAGCGCTCGGTCGAAAGCGGATGACGATTCCGTGGCGCTTGCCGTGCCTACAGGGAGGTGGCGCCACTAACGCGACGCTCAGATGACTCGGTCATTTGAGTCGGCACTCGCCGAAAGGAGCTGCTTCTCGAAGCTTCGCGAGGTAAAATCTATCGCAAGTGTCACATAATTAAACAGTGTTTGTCTTTGTTTTTTTTTGTTGGTTTCCGTTTTTGAGTGGGGTGCGCGAGCGCCAAAAATGTCAACTAAAACGGAAAAACAAAACAAAAACCTTTCAGTTTTTTATTTTGGTGAAGAAGGAAGAGCAGCTTCTGTTCTCGATGGTGGCTTTCCAGGCGAGCGATCTGCATCTTCTTTCACAAGGGAATCTGAAACGCTCGATGCACTGGAACTTAGGCGATAGCGGCCTTCCGACAGTTGCGGAACCATTCGCGCTGCTGCGCACATCGCCACTAGTTCCGATCCCGCTCTTCTTTCCTCCGAAGAAATGTTGTTGCCATCTATGAGCAACGGCAGAAACCAGTTGTCTGGTTGCCGCGGCTGGAAAGGTTGCCGTGATCTATGAACGACAATGGCAAGCAGACAAACGGCAAACACAACACTCTGGACAGCTACCGCCATCTATGAGCGACGGCGGCAACAGAATGCTGTGCTGACATTTGTTTGGTACCGGACACGATCCTGGGAAAACTAGCCCTTCACAGCTCCGCTGTAAAAGGAAAAGCCACGCGCGTGGGGTCTTGATGGAACGCCGAGCTAGGTTTCAGCGAGGTTGTTGGGTGGAACACGAAGCAAGGCTTGGGCGGTAGGGCGTGGATGGTCGAACCCCGAGCAAGGCTTTGTCGGGATGGTTGGTGGGCCCCGAGCAAGCCTTCAATGATGTGCGTGTGCTTGTGAGTGAGCGCTGTTCGGGCACCATACGCACCCAGGCCACCAGGCTTCTCAACCCCGACTAGCGGCGCAAGGGACCGGCCACCACCGACATCTGGGACCCTGATTGGACTCTTCTCCTCCTCCGAACTGTATGACGTCTTTGATTTGGCTCTTGATCTTTTTGTTACGCTTTTGACTCTTTTGTGTTTCTTTTGTGTCGCGGTTACAAAGAGCAGAACGCTCGCAAGGTATGTCCTATTCCTTTATTTTTTTTTTACTATCTGTGCGCCCTGTGCACCTTTACTTTTGAATTCTGTTGCTATTAAATAGTGTTTTAACGCCAGGCACGACTCGCTCTCAATTTCTACCGCCTCTCAGGAAGCCCGTCGCCAAGGTGTGGCCCTATCACCTGGACAGCGTTCCAATTCAAATTGCAAATGTGTTTATTAATGGGATCTTTTCCACCCGAACATGTGACAGCCACGTTGCACAGTCGGTAGAAGTTTGAGCTTCGTCGCATGCAGGCACCGACTTTTACGGATCATTCGACGGCAAGCACCTCGACTTCCGACACCCTACACGTGGCTCTGAAAGACGCTCCCAGAAGGCCCTACCGTCTGGATGGACCACGGCGACAGCTGGCTCTGGCTGCCGCGACGAAGCTCAGCAGGGCGTCGAAGGTGTCGTCTTCCGCAGACGCGCCTTGTCCCACGGCCGTACGCAGCAGGCGGTGGTGGGACAGTGCAAGCCGGAGACAGGTCATGCTCTGGGCCTGGTCTTGCTCAGCCGTGCCGGTGACAGGATGCTCGGCTTTACCCACTGGCAGAGAGCAATCGGGGAACGCCTCTCACTTAGTGTTGTGTGGTAAAACCTCGCTACACTAAATAAAAAGGAATCGTTGGAGGGAAATTTAAGTGCATCTTAATCCTACCTACAGTAAGCCTCCTTATAATGAAATCGCTTTTAAATTATCGCTTTTATAAAAGTTTAACATGGTCCCATTCCTTATTACGAAGGCCGCAGTGCCGAAAGCTGGTGCCGAAAGCATGCAAGCTACACAGAGACCCTTCAGTTCCCTCCCCCTTCTCCAGTGAGGCAAACGACAAACTGGGAAAAGGGCAAACAAGAAAACTGAAGCAAACAGGTGACGGAGAGCAAAGCGCGCAGAGCGCCGCGTCCGACGCCTGTGGCGTAGCGTGTATAGAATGTACAATCTCCCCGTCTGTTGATGGCCCGCAGACTTCGAGGCTGGTGTCAATGTTCAAGAAATCATTCACATGCACGTTGCCCAGCACTGGCTCCAGGCAAGCCGCCTCCGCAGGCAATAACTCAACGTCATCGACAACAATAGCATCACTCTGAAGTGTTTTGAGAGTTGGAGTCACAAACCCACACTTACGAAAACAGTTTGCGATTGTTTCTTGCTTAACGGCATTCTACGCTCGCTTCAGCATGCCAAAGGCACTAAGAAGACCGACGTCGCAGTCTGTTGCAATCCATAAAAAGAATCATGCGCTGTAGCAGATGTTTCCGGTACAGGATCTTATGTTTTGGATAACGCTCTGGTCCATGGGCCGTAGAACAGAGGTTGCATTTGGCAGGAAGAATTCAAGATGCACAGCTATCAAGCCCGAAATGCCAACGTGAGCGCCGCAGCTGTCAAAAAGAGCAGC
The DNA here is from genome assembly GCA_013358835.2 of Ixodes persulcatus. Classification (NCBI taxonomy): domain Eukaryota; kingdom Metazoa; phylum Arthropoda; class Arachnida; order Ixodida; family Ixodidae; genus Ixodes; species Ixodes persulcatus. The sequence goes on from JABSTQ010010437.1 coordinate 147,154, forward strand.
ACTTTGCGCTTCTCTGCCGCGAACTTTGCGTCAAGCTTCCGTAGCCTCTTGGAAAAACGCAGTGGTCATCCGAGCCTTTTTATTGGCGGCGTACAGGGTGGAGAGAGTTTTCACTCCTTTAAAACTTAAGAGTTTTTCTGCTTTCCCCAAAACCAGAAGCTTGCATTTTTTGTTGCCAATTCCGTTCGCTGCCACCATGACAGTGACACGGTCCCTGCGTAGCTTTCTTCCAGCGCACTCATCGCCCTTAAAGGGGTTGTGCAACGATGTTGGGTAGAAACGTTCCTTCTCTTTACACCAGCTATAGTGGCACTGGTGGGACCCAAAAATACTCAAACGCAACGCCACTAACCAAGAAACGTCTTAGTCGCGGTGAATCTCCAGGGATAGAAACGGACCTTTTTTTTCAGTCTCTCCTTCGCCAAACTTGATGACGGAGCTGTGGGGACAATGACAACAATGCGACATCAGGAGTGCGTCATCGAGCTTTGCAATCCCCGCTGTGACAATATTTAAATGCTGCTCACACAGTGCGCTCGAAGACTGTGTAGGCATTCGATTTTGGCTCGTGACAATCAATGCCTCGACACGCATTAGGGTAGTGGCTTGTGCCCGATTGCTGGTACGGTGGGAATAGCCGAACCTTAGCAGTGCGTGGAACTCAGCGTGTGCCTTGTGCTTTGCCAACCCCAACGCTGGGGGTATGTTAAAACATTGGCGGCATATAATGGGCTCCAGATCATGTGTCCGCCTTTTCTGGCTGCAAGCTGAGGGGGTAAACGGTGCTAATTTTGTCAGATTTTTTCTGCGACTGCCACTGCGTAGAGAACAAAAGCAACGTGTATTTCATATGTCATAAATGTCGAGGAATAATTTTAACCTGCGTTTATTGAAAATAGAAAAAAATGAAAGACGTTTACTAGTCCCTGTAATGCCAAATTAGAGTGCAGCTCTTGAGGAGGAGGAGGGGGGGAGGGTACGCAAGGGACAGAGTGCCTCTCCTCCTCCCTCCTCATTTACTTCTCCCCTGCTCATCGGCAACGTTGCTGGCGGAGCACCAGTGCAGTGGCGGTAGTTGACGCGGTTTACAGTTTACGGCCCGGCTGGTGGGAGAGGAGGAGCGGAGCTCCTCCGAACAGCGTTGCTGAGTTGCGGTCGCAGGCTTGGCTGGCTTGGCGGGCTGCGCAGCAGGTTCCGAACTTGCGATTGGTTGCGTGTAGTTGCGGTTTTCTGAACGGGATTTCTCTTGCTGCCCTGCCCTCTTCCCGTGGCCGCTGCTCGCGCGCATACGCAGCACGCATACATCGGATTTCGCGCCTCCGCTGCCGTGCAGCACCCGCGCAGCTCCTGCATGCCCTCGCTACGGAAGGGGGGAAAGGGAGGGAGAAGGATGTGATGCGCCATGCCAGCCATGCACCTTGCCCCCTCCCTTCTCTCCTTCGCAGACGCACGCACACATGCACAAAAATAAAGTTTACTTTTGTTTGTTGCTCACGGCGACTCGCGGTGTTGCTCGCGTCTCTGTTTGAAGACACAAACATAAACCGCTAACACCCCCGTCGGCTTCGTGGCCGATCTAGTATTGTATATCAGAAATAAATGCCGTTCTGTGTTTAATTTATGGTGTTTTACCGTTCCTTTCTGATCGACCTAGAATCAAGGATTTTTTTTTTTTTTTGGCTTTGCCGTTTTAGAGGGTCGGCCTAGAATCGATGACGGCTTAGAGAATCGAGTAAATACGGTAGGTGGTGTGTATTTGTCATTTCCTCTTTAGCCGTATTACCGTTTTGTGCATACTTTATCCGCGTTCCCATCGAACTACGTCTTATCGAGGTTTTACTGTAATGATTTTTCGTGACGCGTCGGCGTCGCGTAGCGCATTGGCGAAACGCTTTTTCGTGACGCGTCGGCATTGCGTAACGCATCGGCGTAACGCTTTTTTGTGATGCCTCAGAGTCGCCTAACGCTTTTTCGTGATGCCTCGGCATCGTGTAACACGTCGGCGTAATGCTTTTTCGTGGTGTCTGGGCGTCGCATTACGGTTATGCCGACGGCGACGCCGCTCAAGCCGGGAACGAGCGCCTAAGGCGTCATTCACACAGTCGGCGTCTCGCCCCATCCTGCCGAAAGCGCCGTGGGCGCCGTGCCGAAAACGGGACGGTGCGGGGACGGAGGAGTGTTCGAACCAGTGGCGACGGAGCTGCCGGCGGTGGCTATAAAAATAGAAGGATGCTGGCAGCTGTGTCTCCTTATATTGGGCGGTACCTTGCGCCACCTAGCCTAGAAATCTTTCTGCACCTTTCAATTCTGCGTCGAACGTATGTTATCCCGTAAACTATATAACCGGTATAACCTATTTTTCGTGCGCAATTTCACACTCACTCGATCTCTGCTACCAATCTTGTAATCGCGTATTGTGGCTGCTTTGTGGCAGCATCCACCGCCAAATGTAGCGAACTATCGGCGTCGATGGGCGCAGCCACAACTGTTTTTGTTCCTTGGAGCTTGCGTTTGAATCGCCGATAATGATCTTGCATGTTTCAAAACATTTCATTTGCCTCCACGTTTCGAAACAAAAATGACAAGACCCGCCGCAAGCATGTTTCACATCAATCACTTCTCACGCCGCATTCGTCCCCGATGATCGACAACCGTATTTCTTTCTTCGGCTGTCTTCCTTAAATCGCATTTACGTCTATCGCAAAGGAACCGATGTGGTCTCAGCATTTCAAGCAGCAGCTCAGCGGTAAATCCAAATCTCTGCATGCCTGTTGTTCAAGAGCCGTAAACATCACACAATGCGCCCGTCGTCTCGCTGGCCTCCCTCCTTCCCGAAAAGAGCTTTGTTGGCTTCGTCGTTAGGGCACAGTACGGTCAATTCCCCCTGCCGCGGCCGTGCCCATGGTCACCCAACTTTTGAGAATCCGCCAGATTTAGCGAACGTTTCCTATTTTGTGATTGGCTCGATGGGGCGGGGCGCCGGCGTTCCCGGTCTCCCGCCGGTGCCGGGGACGTTGGACAGCCTCGTTCGGCTCATCTCGGCTCCAGCGGCCCGATTTCGGTCGGAAACTGGTCCCAACACCCTCTCCCCCGGCAGAAACGACGGCCGGCGCTTTCGCCGAGCCGGGAAAAAAAACGGCTGTGTGAATGAGGCCTAAGAGCTGCGCTCTAAACGTTTTCTATCACCCCTCTAAGCGTAATAGTTTTCTCGGGAGCATCTTGTAAAAGGGTGCGGTTTCATCTGCATTGAAGACATCCTCGGGCCTGTTGCTTTGAAGGTACTCCCACAGTTTCCCACTGATCCATCCTGAACAAAGTTGGAGATCCAGATCCGCTCATTCTCCGCAGACAGTTTCTACGATCGCAGCCTCCATGGGAGGAGCAACAACGAGAATGTCCGCATTGACAAGTGCAAACGAATCAAAGTTATCCTCGGTGGCTTTGCCAACATGTTTTCACGCACTCCTGTAGAAATCGTTGCAGCTCTGGGAATCGTGTGCCGGCTCAGCAAGCATGCTCGCGAGAGAAAATCGGACGGTCGCAAGGCAGTTGGTGATCTTTCATCTTCGGGTCGTGGGCGCGCTTTCCTTTGCATGAGAAACTTCATGTCCTGCAAAATGGTGGACAGTGTCGAACAGCCGAATGCCGAATTCTTTGGCAATTTCGCACTTGGGCTGGCCACTTTTCTCAACCTCGCAGATCTAAACGACTTTCGGTACCTTGCAGACCTCGCAGACCTACCGTAAAATCCCGTAAGGGCGCCCTCCCCCGAGAGATCGCCCATCCCGTTTTTCTGGCTTAATATTTGCAACATAAATTGCCCACCCCCCGATTCTCGTTAGACGTCAAGCGATGTCCGACGGGAATCATGCATCCACGGCGCGATCTGCGCTACCGGTGTGTCTGAGAGGCGAGTTCATAGCAGGCTCCCGCGTTTTTGTCTGCGCTTTGCCCGCGATATCAGCTCTCGTAACACACTAGTTGTCCCCGCGTGTATATTGCATCGTGAAATGCGAATCTGCTGCGTTCGCGATTTGCGGTATCCGTTCCCGAGTTCGTAGCGGATTCCCGTGTTTTTGTCCGCGATCTGCGGGCGCAATATCGATTTTTAGCTGTAAGCATACACGCGCGAGTTGTTCCCGCGTGTATATTGCATCGTGAAATGCGATTCTGTTGTGTCCGCGATCTGCGGTATTTGTTTCTGTGACATGCGAGTTTGTAGCGTGTTCCCGTGTTTTTGTCCGCGATCTACGCACGCGATATCGGTTTCCGTGACAGGCAAGATTGTAGTGGGTTCCCGCGTCTTTATTGCACCATGAAACTTGAATCCACTGCATCTGCGGTATCCGTTCCCGTGAGATGCGAGTTCTCCGCGGGTTTCTGCGAGTCCTTTGCACTGTGAAACGCGAATCTGCTGCGTCGGCCACTTGCGGAATCCTTTCCTGTGACACAGGAGTTTGTAGCGAATTCCCGCGTGTTTATCTGATCGTGAAACGCGAATTTGCCGTGTCTGCGGTCTGCGGTATCAGTTCCCGCGTCACGTGGTTTGTAGCGGGTGCCCCGGCGCTTATCATTAATTTTTGATAAAGCTTTGCTGCGGTATCCACAAAGATAGCCCACCCCATGTTTTTCACCATTTATCTCTTCATTTTGGGTGGGCGTCCTTACGGGATGTTACGGTAAGCGACTTTCGGTTTTCTCTCTTCGCAATTCGGCGCGCGCTTAAAAATATAAAAACGGGCTTTTTTGCTGATGAACGCGGCCGAGCGCGCTTGTAACTTGCCCATCGCCGGTTCTCTCTAGGTTGAATTACCCGATGGTTTATATTTCAAAATCACGAGTTTTTTTTCTATAGAAATGTATGGGCTTTTGCCGGGACCTCTGAACAGGGTCGAACTAAACAATAAGTCGAATTAACCGAGGTCGAATTGACGCCAGTCGACTGTAATGACTTTGAGAACAGCCTTTCAGTTCTAAAAAGAGGCAGAAATCATGAAAAAGCAGCAATCATTGGTTTTTCTTATTGTGCTGCCTCCTATACTCAGGGACAACTTTTTTTGGCAATGCAGCAGAAGGTACAGGCACGTGTTTCCTCTCCCATTTTGAACGCTGAATAAAGCTGTGCGCGGGCTCTAATTCTCTCCCAAAAATGCCAAGAAAAGTTGTTGCCAAGTATAGTAGCACATTGACAGTTTCGTTTGTGATTAAATTTTATCCTAAATATTGCATTTTATTTCCTGTTACGACGTTTACAAAAAAATACTTTCAACCTTTCCACTCTGGTGAAGAAGGAAGACTAGTGAAGCTGTACTATGGTGAGACAACCTCAAGAACCACTTCTTGGACGACCTCACGGACGATGCCTAGGGGACGACGTCCAAGACGACGTCTAGGACGACCTCAAGGACGACGCCTAGGACGACCTCGAGGACGACGTCTAGGATGACCTCAGGGACAACGCCTAGGACGACCTCGAGGACGACTCCTAGAGGACAACGTCTAGGACGACCTCAAGGACGACATCTAAAATGACCTCAAGGACGACCTCGAGGGCGACTCCTAGAGGACGACGCCTAGGACGACCTCAGGGACGACGTCTAGGACAACCTCAAGGACCACGCCTAGGACGACCTCAGGGACGAAGTCTAGGATGACCTCAAGGATGACTTCTAGGACGACCTCGAGGACGACGTCTAGGACGACCTCAAGGACGACTTCTAGGACGACGCCTAGAGAAATTCAGCCTTTCCACTCTGGTGAAATCCAGACTGGAAAGGTTGCCGCCATCTATGAGCGACGGCAGCAACAAGACAACCGGCAAACCGGTTGTCTGGTTTCCGCTGTCGCTCATAGATGGCAGTAGCTGTCCAGAGTTTTGCGTTGACATTTATTTGAAGATGGACACGAAACTGGGGAAGCTAGCCCTTAATAGCTCTGCTGTAAAACATTTTCCACCCATGCCAGCTGTGAGCTGCGCACCCCGCATATTTATGGCCTCTCACTCTACCCGCTTCTTTCTACGCTAAGGCATAGAGACGAGCCCGTGTCCAGACGCGTAAAAATTAGGGATGGGCGAATATTCGGTTATTACGGATAGTCAATCGAATTCTGTTCTATTCGGCATTCGCTTCGAATTGAATTTAAGTATTCGACAATATAGAATTATTCTACCTTTTTAAATACGTCAATCCCGACTATATCGAACCCGTTTACATCGAATTATTCCTCATATCGAACAATTTTTGTGCCAATAATGTTACAGTGATAATATATAGCAAAAACTATGGTTACATCGAACAAAAATAGCAGCCGCTACCGATATATCGAACTGCCAAGAGCGCCGTTTTGCTCTGCAAGCTTGCTTTCCCCCAACGCGAGCGGCCGCATTGGGGGAAAGCCAGCTTGCAAAGCACGCTAGCTTCTTTTTTTTTTTTTTTCCGGGCGGTTGCATTGATTGTTTGGAAGAAAAGAAAAAATATCTTTTGTGGAGGGAGCGGAGAGAGGGTGCTCCATGCTCCCTTTCCCCGCTCCGTCCACAAAAGAGAATGTTATTTTTTCTTCCAAGCGGTTAACGCAACCGCCTAGAAAAAAAAAAAAAAAAAAGCCAGCTTGCCACCTGTCTTAAGGGGAAAGCCAACTTACAGAGCAAAACGGTGCTCTGCGGAAGGTGCTCCTGCTCGGACGTACTCCGTTCTCTCGGCACAGTTCGGCGCTAATGCGCGAATATAAAAGGCAGCGGCCTCAGCATTTTAAAGTCCGTCGATACCGTAAAAAAATATCGTTATAGCGGATGCAATGAAGAAAAAGCAGCAGAAGATGCAAGACTACTTCACTGTGTAATGCGGAGGGCAAGTTCGTCTGCTCCTTGCGCAGGGGGTAGCGGTGACGTCAAAACGCCGAGCCCTGATTGGCTGATCGCGACCCCTATCTGAGCGTCGTCTGCTCCTTTGCAACGTCGTCTGCGTCTGTCTTACCTTTCCTGCTACTTTCGAAAGTGCAGAGGCCAGATTCACGAAACGATCTTACGCCAAAAATGTGCGTAAGACGAAACGTAAGAAAAAATTTGTATTCACGAAACGAAATTATCGTAGGTTTTGCGCAGGTTCTGACGGAATCCTACGACAGCTCCGAAGCTGTCTTACGCACTTCTTACGACCAAATCAGCATGGCCGACAGCGTCGCCCAGTTACTTGGTCGCGACGACCAATGGACGTTTATTTTTGTACGTGCTCTTCTCACGTATCCCGACTACAAGCAACAAGAAAAAAAGTAAAAAGTACTTAAAATAAACCACGACGAACAAGAACGCTGGATCCACAAACACCCGGGAAATGCTCAAACGGACACGATTCCACGGACCCCGACCAAGCGGGCTCGGCAGATAGGCCTAGCAGGCACTCCGACTCACGCGCAGCGGTGCTCCGACGGTCCTTGGCCAAGATCGTCTGCCCACGACTGGCTGGCGTGCTGAATGGAATATGCCCGCGCGACCTTGTGAACCCTTCCCGTATTAGACTTTGATCGCTGACCTCAGTTCTAGATTAAGAGGTCAATCTCTTCCTCTTGTCATCTCCTTGTTTTCCGAGGCAGCGGTGACTCTCGCCGGTGAAAAAGCGGTGAATCTCCGACACACACAGGAAAGGTAAAGCAGCCATAGCTTGACTAGCAGACGTAAAGCAGACGACGTTAACTGCGCCAACCCGCCGACACCGTTAAAGAGTGAGGAGTCTCGCCGCACACGCAAGGAGGGAAAAAGTATTTGGGAGGGAACTTGCGGACACTCTCGGTTCTTAGCAGACAAACCTCGGCGCCTCGGGACACCTAGCCAGTGAGTCCTTTGACTTCCCTCCTTGATGCGCGTCTGCTAGTTGTTAGACAAAAGCAACGTACCGCTCGAGGTATTTCGTCTGCCCTCTCTGAAAGGCGAAGTCAAGCTCGCTCGTAAAGACCTGCACTTCCGAAAGTCGCAGGAAAGGTAAGACAGACGCAGACGACGTTGCGAGCAGACGACATTGCAAAGGAGCAGACGACGCTCAGTAGGGGGTCGCGATCAGCCAATCAGGGCTCGGCGTTCTGACGTCACCGCTACCTCCTTTCTCGTGCGCAGAAGACGAAAATGAGCCCACTTGCGAGGTGTATATTTCAGCAGAGAGTAGACTTTTGAGAGTCAAATTCATTAAAACTTTTATATTGAATTACCCGCTATATCGACTGGTAGACGTTTTTTTGCGAGTTCGATATAAACGGGCTTGACTTGCTCTGGCTTGGATTTCCGGACAGGTGGCGCAAGCTTCCGACCATTTCGTGCTCCCGAACTCAATACACATGAAATTAACAATTACAGTACTTCTAATACCAAATAAGGGCAAATATAAAACTATAATTTTAAACATATCTTGTGGTATTTGTTGCTTGTACTATCGAACTATTCAATTCAAAATTATTCGGCCAAAATCACTATTTGCTTCGAATTCGAATCGGACCCAAAATCCTCTATTCGCCCATTCCTAGTAAAAATGTGCGCCTGCAAGTCGTGTATCGAATTAAAAAATAAATGAGGCGTTATTGTAGGTAGCTATCTTGAGCAGAAAATTAAACAAATAAGACGGCGACTATTTAATCATCTTTTGCGCAAGACAATGACAAGCCGCCAGCATATAAAAAAAAAATTGAAATTTTTCTTACGCCCCAGGACAAGCGAAATATTTTTGTATAAGTAGTGGTGGCAGATGATGAGGCTTTAACAACAAAAATTACCGCACATTTCTTAAAGAAGCACGGCACCATGCGATTCTTTGAGTCGGACAGCAATGGGGCAGAAGCTGAGGGAGACGAGAGGGGACGTCAGAATGCCGAGCTCTGGTTGGAAGGATTAGTGGGGAGACATTAAAGGCCAGCTGCCTTTGTCTCCACCGCACACGTCAAGCATGTTAGAACGCGCAACGCCGGCATCCACCGTTTGGCTTTCGCATTCCAACGGGATCGACATCTAAGGCAGCTATAGCCTTAGATCTACCCAGTAATCTTTCCAACCAGAGCACACATTCTCAAGTCCCCGCATGCTCTGGTCTCCTTTACCTGATTTTCTGCCCACATTGCACCGTGACATTGTCGTCATGGGCGCCGACAAAGGTTCTGATGCCTTGGAAAGCGTCCTTTACCTGGAACGCGAGAGCTGGAGTTTATAGAGTGCTGCGCAGCATTGTCCTCATAACTTAAAGAATTGCGATCGCGAAAGCTTTTATTTTGTTAACCTTTTTTTTTTCGAACGATCACATCTTTGTGGGCGTCAATGCCGACAAAGACGTGACACTTGCCAATAACATGTGTGCTACTATTCGAGAGAAAGAAAATTTCTATTCTTACGTAGCAGCACTTTCCAGTTGCATTTGCCGGCGTTTGCCGATGAGAACGACCTGTTTCTGTTTTAAGCCGCGCCAAATCGTTGCAAAACATCACGTGCCAACTGCTGCTAACTGACAACCACGCACTACACGGGCTGTCAACGCACCACTGATGCCATCTTGTACGAATCTGACTCGGTATGGCTCGGCTCGACTCGAGCCCAAACATGATGCAAATCAGTCTATGCAAGAAATTTGGAGGCCTCGAAGTAGTGTGCTTTCGAGCTTCACTGTATCGTCAACAACGTCAAACAATGCTTATGTTTCGTTTCCTGCCCCCGAGCAGCAGTTTGCGTGGTACCTGCGGTTTCTTTGGCCGTTCCACAACATTGCGAGCTGCAAGATCATGTGGAAAAATGATTCTATACTTCTTTAATTCATGCAAATTAAATAATTTATGTTTAGTTTCTGGTTGCAAAAAACTTGTTGAAGCAAGGCGGCATTCTCAAAGTTGTTTGTTGTGGAGAGACTCTTTGTACGTCATCTTATATGGACAACAAAGGGGAAATCGAAAATACCTTGTCGCAAAAATTTCGTTGAAGCGGCGGTCGCTCTAGTGGGATTCGACCGTATAATAAATTCCGGATATAGCGAACATATTTTTGATTGCCGTCTCGTCAGAGCCGGGCTCGACTGTATGTCATCAGATCCGATCAGCTTCCGCAAACCAGAAATGTGTAAAGCATCGAAACTTATAAACTATCGATCAGAAGGACAAGAAAGCTGGTAAAAATTTAATTAGGCTAGCTCTAGTCATTATAAAGCTTGACCCCAGATCCAACCAAGCCCCGCCCTTTGTGCACCGCACAAAGCGGAAATGAACCAAGCTTCCGGATTCCTTGCACAGAACCCTCGATGCAGAGACAGCCGTGGAGGTGCTCACCGTCCTCGCTGGAGAAACCAGCGCCGGGCTCGACGGCGGCGAAGTCGGCGTCTCCGCCCTGCTGGCTGCTGCTGAGACCGCCCGGGGCCCTGGTCGCAGAGCAGGAAAGCCGGTCGTCCCCCCAGTCGTCCTCGCTGCCGTCGGAGAGCAGGTCGTCCGAAGGCAGGGCGACGCCACTCAGACGCCCCGTGGCAACCACCGCCTCCCCAGTCGTGTCCTAAAACAGACGGCAGTAGTGCAGTGTTGCACATTGCTTCGTGGATATTTTGTTGCACAGACAAACTTAATAAGCATTTTGTGCCTCGACAGCACGAGCGCTGTCGTGCACAGCGTTTCTGAAAGTCTCACCAAAGCTGGTGCCCCGGCAGGAGAGGAACGCAAAATCACCGCCTCTAATGGTCATGCAGCCTAGGTTTCACGCAATTGTCAGAAGCTTCAATTGTCACACCGAAAATGAACCTCTTTATATTTTGACCTCTTCAATTGTCCATTTCTGAATGGGATTCCTTTCCCGATAGCATTGTCATAAGTCGGGAATCATCCGGCCTCGGAGGCACACCCGCAACTTTCCTAAAAACGTAGCAACCTTCCTATTTTTTTTTCTTTTTCATTTTTACTCTTTTGAACTTGATGTGTTTTCTTTGCCACCCCCTTATGTGAAGGCCTATGTATAATACTGAATCAAATATGAAATACTGTTGTGCATCGCTTTCTCTCAAGCCCATGCTCCTTCTTTCCGGCACACTCTTCCAATATATGTGCGAGCACTTTCCACACCACACATGATAAAGCTGTAGTGCTGGATCTTCTGTCCCCTGCCAGAGGGCAGCATGGGAAAGAGACACATGCTGTTCTTTCATTACAAGAACTGTGTTAGAGGAAACTGCTAGTAAAAAATCATAACACACACTGTGATAGAAACCTCCAGAACCCTTCTTTTTGAGTTTGTATACCACAGCAGCCTCCTTATAATTCAATCCTCAGAAGAAAGAGATTTTTAAGAAAACCAACAAGTTTTAAAGGGTAACTGCAAAGAAAAAAAAGTTTTTTTTTTAAACAGCCTAATCGGAACAAGCATGTCAAAAAATAATTTTTCCGCGAAAAAAACAAATTTTTACTGCAATATTTATTGCGTGAGACTGATTTTTTTTATTCTCGGTGGGTTCAATAAATAGGGGTCGACCTATTTTCGTGGTCGACCTATATTCGGGTAAATACGGTATTTCGTACATTTTAAATCGCGCGCCACGAAGTTGGGGTTCCGTGACGTCACAACCCCAATCGGCTGCTATACAGTTGAACCTCAATCTAACGAACCCCGATCTAACGAAAATCGCGATTTAACGAATTTTTTTATGTCTCCCTATTTTGCATTCATTGAAGACAGTGCATTTTATCTCTCGATTTAGCGAAGTACTTTTGCGCCGAAGTTTCGATTTAACGAAGTCCTTGGAAATCGCATTTGCACACATCGGCGGCTTCCGCGAGAAAAAGAATTATCAGAAACAAACTTTATTGTCGAAAACTAACATACAAATGTGCAGGCATTACCTTTTTTCACAAAATAAAAAAAAGTACACACCGGTGGTGGTGGTGATGATGATGATGACGAGTAGCCTCTGCCTCTCGTGGGAAATAAGTTCGCCATTACGTGCACCTACGCCTAACGAACAACAAATATCGTTCCGTGCATCGAGTGTGGTCTTCCCGGAACAATGAGTGGCCTACCGCGCAAAAGAAAAGTTCTAGCTCTCGACATCAAGGCGAAAATAATCGCCAAGTGACGAATGGAGAAAAAAAAAAAAAAAGACTGTTGCCGAGAGGTACGGCCTTTCGCAGAGTTCACTTTCGACAATCTTGAAATTAAAAGATAGCATCATAGTCACCGTAAGTGCCAGTGGTTCAAGTACAGCAAAAAAGAACCTGAAGACTGCTGCGTACGTCGACGTCGAAAAGGCCCTGTTGGTTCACCGACATGCGCACAGTAGTCATAACTAGTGATGGACCGAATCTGCCGAACTTCAGATTCGGCAAAGTTCGGCAAATGCCGAACTTTTGAAGGAAAGTTCGGCAAAGATTCGGCAAAAATTCGGCAAATGTCTGCGCACGCGCGAGAACGCGACGGAGCCATGGATTGCAAATGGATGCCGTGCAGTCGTGCGGTTACCATCGTGGATTGTAGAACAACCAGCGGTTACGGCGCAGTGTGGTGTAGGCAACACAGTAACTGTGCGTTTGTGAGCGAGTGTGGTTCTCTTCAATATTTTCTGCCTCAAGAGTACCTAGAAGATGGACCAGTAATTTACGCAGTCCACTGCGCAACTGACATATGATGCGGTGCGTTCTGAAACATTGAAGCACTGGCCGGCAATTACTTTAAAGCACTCCTTGCAATTATAACAATTCTATTTTTGGCTCAGGAGTAGTGTGTTACAAAACAAAATAGTATTGCTTTTTCAATTGTTATTTTGCGATTTTCATGTACCTGCATAAAACTAAACACAGAGCTATAATGCTCGACGTTGCACATTTGACACTCCTAACTCTCCCTATCTTCCGAAACGTTTGTGTGTGTCCTAACACCAGAAATTGACATTTTAAAGGTTAAAAACGAGACGTTGCGAATATGGGACGCACGCTTTCATGCAAAGCTGACGTCAAGTGACTCAAATCGAAAAATATGCACATTTACAATGTTATTATCATCTCTTCTGGCGATGGCTCAGCAACCGTTGTATTCGTTTTAGCGCACAAAACGGTAACTTCCAGAGAAAGCAAGAACGCAGCGTTATTGCCTTCATTTTAACAATGTACACACACATGCAGGCTTGCGCTGATGATGCCTCAAAACCGAAACTCTCATAGCTTGATTCGCCACGCTCGCTTCTACCCAACCTCGTTGTCACGCCACTTCTGCAAGGAGTCACTAAAGTTGCCAGTAAACACACAAAAACGACACCGATACAATTATCTTGTAGAATATCACCTTAATTAGTAATAACTATGTCAATATGCATTAGATGTGGCATATAAGTTGAGAAAAAAGTAACAGAAAACCCTTTTTCGCCAGAGAAAACGAAATATCAACGTTAAGTCTGGTAACAATGTATTTTTGCCGAATCTTTGCCGAATCTTTAGAAAAGTTCGGCAAAAATTCGGCTTTGCCGAATCCTGAGATTCGGCGCCGAACTTTCGATTCGGCAAAAGTTCGGCCCATCACTAGTCATAACATACCAGTGTACGAGAGCTGACGAACGGTACGCTTCAATGACTTTCTGAAAGAGTCGCGTCTCACTTTCGGTGACGTAACGTTAGCTGCCACTCGCACCGCGCAAACATAAATGAACGAGACCGATGATGGTGGCACCATCTGTCGGCAGGGTCGGCAGTTACAGGCGCTAGAAAGTTGAAAACGATGATGATGATAGTGACAAGTTTTGCTTTCCCACGTGGCGCCATCTGTCGGCAGTTACGAATGGTCCGCTCCGCGGTGGATGTATTGGTTTCGTTTTGCTTTCCCGTCTGCACGCTCTCCTACGGTGCTAGGCACTGCTCCCATAACCGTACAAAATGCGGGTCGATGAACTGCATTCTTCTATTACCGCCACATTTTGTACTGGAATCTTATTTGTAAACGCTCACTTGCTAGATGTGAGGCAATTGGGGAGTTTTGGGAGCCTAGCAGACCACTTGTAATGCTAAAAAACCAAACCCTCGGTCTAACGAAACTCGCGATTCTTTACAAAAGGTTTACAAAACGGGCACTTCCGTTTGGATTCATACCATAACAAACAAAAGCTTCGCCATTCTTTCATGGCCGCCGAAGACTCTGCTCCCGCGTGTCTCGCCTACCTCGACTAGTCGTTTCGCCGAAGTGATCAGTGTTTCGTGTTGACCCAGGTGCTTGAGTGAGACTTCCTGAAGTGAAGTAGTGTGTGATTAGCAGCTGTCGCCAGTGTTAGTGATAGGAAGCGACGCGGGCTTTTGGCTTTCATAGCGCGGTTTGTTTCTTTAGCGTGTTTTTTTTTTCCTTGCTTGCGCGTGCAAATGCCAACCTTTTTTTAGATGTCAGCTCCTGTAAGCAGCGCCGTTGCTCTGTAAAGTGCTGCGAGATGAGTGATCGCGACAGCGAGTCTTCCCGCAGCCATGTCGCCCCGAAAGATCACAAGCTGAATGCTATTTGGCTGCAGGCAATCGGGCGTTCGCGTAGCGACAAACGAGTCCAGGTATGTTCTCGTCATTTCGCTCCGGAGGCCTTCGAGATTCGCACCGAGGCACTTCTCAGGTCACATTTTCGCGACATGTGCTCGCAAAACCCGGAGCTTATCGCGTCCCGTCAAACCAAAACAATACCGGCGCCATGTTGAACGTCCGTTGTTGCCACATTTTCCCCGACCAAACAAAAACAACGAAAGCAAACCGGCTCTAGCTTCCAGCGTACATGGACGGCACCTTCCCCTCTTCCCATTCCCAGTCCCCTCACCCCTCACCCCCCCCCCCCCCCCCCTCCCCCGCCGATCCGCGGCCGGGAGTCAAGACGCTGCATACTCCGCAGCCAAGTCAATCCAAGAGGGAGGGAGGGGCGGGGCGTAGTTCTCCGCGCGCAGGTCGAAAGAGCGGGAGTTTCAAATGTGGAGAGGTTGTGACTCCGACTAAATTAGTCCTGTGGCGTAAATATTGCTAAAAGAAATTTTTGTTTTCGCGGAAGATTTGTTTTGTGACATGCTTGTCCCAATTAGGCTGTTTAAAAAAACACTTTTTTTTCTTTGCAGTTACCCTTTAAGAGCTCTGTTTTATTTCTCTATTTTCACAATAGAGATGGGATTTGGTTCAGTCGTCTACGCATTGCACCATCTAGAAGTCACCAACTCAAGTACCCTAATATCCCGAGTCATTGCCCATTCCCAAGCTATTGCCCACCCCCCCTTTTGGACAAATAGCAATTTCCAAAAAAACACCGAGGGATCGCCCAACCCTGCAAATACCCCAATGCAGACTGCGCGATCCACAAACATTCATCCTACCCGAATGACGCGGCCGCGGACATTACAGTTGAGGTCAGTGACAAAGTAAAACGAAAAAGGAAAAAATACTTCACTTTGTTTACGCATTTTCTCCCCGATTTCTGTGTCCCCAAAGTCGGAGTAGAGGCGCGCGAAAGGAAACGAATGGAGATAACAAAATGAAACTTTGTTTTGCTTACCAAAAAAGTTTGTTTGGACAAAAAAAAATTTGGAAAGCTAACACAGCAGTAACCCATTCAGGGATTGCGACGTCAGCAAACAGGCCATCTCCTGGAATGTAACTGCGGAGTGTAAGGTGAAAGATGTAAGGTCAAAGTCCGTCTCTACCGAAATACAGTCCCCACAAACTCGCTCCTTCTCCCAAAACATCACAACCACGGTTGGTAAGGTTGTGCAATGTTTCTGACGCAAAGCCAACGGGTAAATAAAGATGTGCTGGAACGCCCCATAGAGACATTTCCCAAGCGTCCCATTTCGAGGTCCGTGTTCACGATGCCGTCCATGCCACGCAGCAATGCCGCCTCAACCCGCGTTGATAGCATGCCGCGCACATGTATGCTGCAAATAAGAAAGTTGGGTAAGAGCCTGCTCCTTGTGATTGACAAGGTACCCAACTTGGCCCAATGCCAAAGTATTTGCCATCGTGATCTCCGACTTTCCTGCTTCCCCAGCATACCCCATTCATTGTTTATTTCGCCCACTCGCTCGCTCGTTGCACCTCATTTATTTATTTTTGCGTTGGCTCTTTTTTTCTTTACTAACCAAGAGAACATAGTGTTGTTAAGAAACGTGCTTTCATGAAACTAACGTGCGTGCTGTATGCCAATCGGCGGCGTTGATCGCACGTATGGAAGCAACAAAATTTGCAATTGTAAAACATTCTTTCATGGGCATCTCTCGCATAAAACAATGAAACTGATTTGAGTTTTAAGTTTAACGTATCTCTCGTGCAGTCACACTAGATATGTACAGAAATATGGCAGTTTTTTAGCTTCTTCTAAACTTTTTGCGCTTACCCACCGAGACATGGCCCAGACCGCTTATTTTATGAATTTCACGCGACAGGGGGGTGGGCAATGATTTATGATATTATGGTAGACATCTTTAAAGTACACAATAAAGTTAACAGCTCCCTGAAGCAATAAGTAGGCAGCAGCATTCACTTTTCTTGTCACTTAATGCTTTGTGCCAAATTTACTGCTGAAGTAAATTTTCCACATCATGGACACGTTCGGTGCAGAGACTGAAACGGAGTATGCATGCCCCGAGGAACATTGAGAATGAAGTGGAACTGCCTAACTACATTAAGACCTCTTCATCCTCTTCATGGGCAGCGGGCGGGAAAAGCAGAAACATAAAAAATAAAGAAACAAGCACCAATTTCTTGGTTGAGTGAGTGCCGTGACCCAAACTGCAAATGCTAAGTAGACGTCCCACATATTTGGACTACAGTCGACTCTCGGTAATTCAAAGTCGCATAATTGAAATTTTCGGTTAGTTCGAAGCATGGGCCTGGTCCCGGCAATCGTATGTACAATGCTATGAGGAAAAACACGCGGTAATTCGAAGGCTAAATGTTGGGAGCTGGTTAATTCGAAGGATTTTTTGTCTGCGCCTAAAATCCGGAAACCCCGGGAGCGAAAAAACAAATGCCAAGCGCCAAGCGCAATACGCAATGCCACGACCCGCGGCCGCGTCACTGGCCGTCGCTGCACTAGGGATGATGCAATCTGATGCAATGTGCGACGGCGCCACGGCGCACTGCGGCTCTGCGGCGAGGAAGCAAACAAACAGCCTTGCTCGCGCGGCTGTTTGCTTATTTGCTTTGGGACTGCCACTCTGCGCTCTCCCCTCGAGAGGAGAGAGGGAGATAGGTGGCGAGAACGTTGGGTTGCGTTTGGCGGAACGGCGGAACCGCGGAACGGCGCGAGCGGGAGTTTTGACAACGAAGATCCGAAAGTGTGTTGGCTCGTTCGTACGTGCTTTCGCACAGCCCAACAATCGCTCCGTCGCGCTGCTTTGGTATCGCAATGGCTCAACGGAGTAAGTACCGAGCACTCGACTTCGCTACCAAAGTTAAGGTGCTGCAAGAAGTCGAAGAGAGTGCGTCGTCAAAGCAGAACATCGCCCAGAAATACGGTATCAAGCCGAGTACGCTCTCAACATACTTGAAGAACAAGCATTCAATAATGAATGCGTACGAGCAAGAGAAGTTTCAATCTTCACGTAAACGCACTGGTGCGCATCCAGATGTTGAAGCGGCACTCTGGATCAAGGAAGCACGAAGCCACAAACTGCCGTCGCCGACGAAGCTGGGCCAGAAGAGATACCCGCAGGTAGTGAACTGAGGGAAGCCCTTGGAGATGTTCCGTTTGATGAGTATGTCGATGTTGACAAGCACGCCGAGGTCTCTGGTCCGCTTTCGGATGTCGAAATAATCAAAGTGGTTAGGCCTGGTGTGGTGGTGCAAGGAAGTGACGATGACTCTGACGACGAGGAACTCTCGCCGCCGTCGATTCCCGCGCCGAGTGCCGCTGATGCGGAAACTGCATTGGACGTCGTAGAACGTTTTTTCTCGGGCGAAGAGAATGCCTAATGCCTTACGATGCATACGTAACTTGCAGAGCCGAATGACGGTGGCGCGGATGCATCAGCGAAAACAATCTAAGATCGACCAGTTCTTCTCCTAAGTGAGTACTGAATAAAATAAACTCAGTTTTAGATGTGCTTTTTTAATTCGAAGTTCCCTTAATTCGAAGCATTTTGCTGTCCCCGTGAGCTTCAAATTACCGCGAGTCTACTGTATTTGACAAATTGAGAGATTATCAAGCTCCTAGGAACTGCAGATGCTAAAAAAGCCCGATCGGTGTTTCAGCTATATTGTCCACGGGAGTATATTCTAATAAAATAAAAGTAACTGATCCTAAATGCATGCCTGTGTATCTTATTTAAAAATTGGTAGAGACTTCCGGATACTGCATGGAATGCAGTATGTAAATTTAAATGAATGCAATGTTTTAATTTTATGCCTCGCATCATGACGTCATGTGACCTAATGTCATGTCATGATGTGAAGTCATGACGTCACATGGTGTAATGTACTACCGTGACGTTTCAATGTCAAGTCATGTTGTCACGTGACATTAAAGGGACACTGACAGCCGCCAAAATGTTTTTATAATTTTTTGCCAGGTGATTTATGATGGTGTCGGTATGCTACCCAATTAATATTTCGCTACAGAGTCCTGTATTTTTTTTAATAAAGCGAAAAAACGCAACTGCTCGCAACTGAAACCAAAACCCCCGCACCGCACGGAGAAGAGGAGAGGAGAGAGTGAGTGGCGCAAGTCACGTGGCTACACCCGACCGGGCAATTTTTTTGTTTTTCTTCTGGGTGCAGCAGACAAAATGCGTTCGGGATTCGTTCGCCGTGCGATTCCTTTGCAGTTATGTTTGTTCCGCTCGCTGTTCTGTACTTCAAGATGAGTTGTTTCATACATTTAAGTGTTGACAATTAGTAGTGAGTGCCCGAGTGCCGTGGTGAATTCCCGTGATCGGCTCCGAAAAGAATACTCCCAAGATGTTGCGTGAAGAGCTGCCTCACATCTGCAAGTGGCATTGTGCGGCAGAGGTGTCAAAAAATGGAATCCCATACTATTTAATTCTGCGACGTATCGTCCACAACAATTGTTGTTTTTTTTTGTTTTTTTTTCAGTGATATTGTAAAAAATAAAGAAATGTAAACATCGCAAAATGTTTGAAAAACAAAAATGGTCCGCCCACACGAGGGATTGACCCTGTGCCCGCTGCGTGTGAAGCGGACGTCTTTCCACTGAGCTACTGAAGGAACTCTTTTGTTTGTAGTAATGCATCCGGTTGACTGTATGTCGGAAAGTTTGCTGCCGATTTCCCTCCAGTACATGCACTTCCGGCTTGAAGTCGGGCAGCACCACGCATTGGCCACATTCGCACCTTGTAAAGAAACCGTACGCGTGCGTGTTCAACTCGAAGTACGCACTTCGTACTTGACATTTGAGCGAGCGATGTCTTCAGCAACGAGAAGGGACGACGGCTCGGCGACGTCTTCGTGCAATCGGCTTGCTGGTCGGGCGTGTCGTACGGGATGAATATCAGTTCTTTCGATCGGTCCAAAATTTCGCTTTCGAAGGGAGACAGAATTCGCCGGTACCGTGAACGACAGTTCTGAAGTAGAGGTCCAACGCCCGTCGTCCGCTGCCATCTGCTAGTACCACGATACGCGAAACGACGCCATGTTGAGAATTATGCAGTGAACGCACAGAATGCTACAGGTTGCCTGTGCAACCTTTTTTTTTTTTTTTTTTCAAGCAACGTATTTGCAGTTTTTTGGAAGACACACAAAATGGGTTTCATATTTTTTTTTCTATTTTTAGTATTTACTGTGTGCCTTCAATGACCCACGACTTTGATTAAATTTGGTGGTCGCGTCGAAACCTTAGAAAATGGCCCGTGACCCCAGAAAAAAGAGTGAGCGCGACTCAAACCAGCCAGTTCTCGATCGGCAGTGTTCGGGTGGAAAGAAACCGAAATTCGAGCCACAAATTTTGTTCTGGGTAGTTGGGCTCTCATATGTCACGCACAACTAAAAACCTCGGCGAGCATAAATACCCTGTCAGTGTCCCTTTAAAGAAACACTGCAAGGGAAAAAAAGTTTTTTTCCCAAATGGCATTATTAAAAAACTTTCTTTTTTTAATAGAAGTTTCCCACAAACATAAAATATTTGCGCAATATTTACGTTGTTAGACGCAATTTAGGTGCAGACGGTGGAGGTTGCAGCCTGCTAAGCCCCGCCCTGTTCTTACAAGGTTTTTACATCTCTCGCTGGCTGGAGAGATGATTCATGTGTGAACGGTTCGTTGCAAATTTGTGTCTCCGTGCCGTAATAGTATTTTAATCGACTACTTTTTTATGTTTGAGAAGCAAGTAATCAAGATAGAGTTATTATTGTTTTCAAATGTATTCGGAGACTGCTTCTCCCACTTTGGTTTGAAACATTAACAAACATGGCTGCCGGCGTCTGCGGAGTGCTGAACAAGCGTAGCTCGTTGAGCTTGTCAATTTTTATGAGTGCGAGTCGATTTGACTTCACAGAGGTTTTTCGAGGAAGATCTCCTCAACTAAAGTACCTTATTTACTCGCATAATGAACACACTTTTTTCCCCGAAGAATCAACACATATTTGGGGGGTGCGTTTATTCTGAGGGGTAAAATTGTTGCATTTACACACATTGCGCAAATGTCATTTTAGGTGCCAATATGACACAGCAGGGTGATGAGGCACGTCCTCACTGACAGATGCACACCAAGGGCTTGTCGTGGGTGCGCCACAGTAACCATGCAGTATAAATTGCGAACATTTTTTAGGGCGCTTCAGCGTCCCTTTACCGAAGGAAAAGCGCCCTACGAAGCTCACTCAGCACGGAGAGCGACGCAACCGTTCTTAGGCCTAACCACTTTCACGATTTCTGTCCAGAAGCGGATCACAGACGACAGCGTGTTTGTTGACATCAATGCATCCGATGCTTGAAGAATGTCCGGGGCTGGGCAATTCCTCGACCCCAGCTTCGTTAGGTGTATGCGCCGCTCGGTTTCATTGTGCAGCCATTACGAGAGCCTGTATTGCTATGTTTGGTTGGACTTGACTTGGCCTCGCCGCTTGGCAGCAAAAGAAAATTGGCTCGGTGGACTTTGTGGCTAGCGGAGTTGGACGCAGTTAGACACTCATGGAGCCGAAAATTGGATGGCGTTCGTTACGCGAAGGAAAAAAAAAAAAGTCAAAATATTGATGCCCGTTGTGTGGGGTGCGTCCATTATGCGAGTAAATAAGGTAGTTTGCAGCAAACAACTGCTACAAGTATGTGCCTTCGAAAGCACTGTGCAAATACTTCTTTACGTAGCGGGAATGTCCCAAGCCTAGCGTCCCAGATCAACTATTTTCATCGATCTGGCTTCATCTCTTTCTCTGCGGGCGTTCACGCTGAATAAAGATGTTGGTTCCCTTAAAAGCGGCTCTGCTGCTGTGAATTGTGCAACCATCGTAATTGCGACTATGGTTTCCACATCGAGAAGATACTACACAGGTAAGAATTTGCGAGCCATTTAGTTGGAGGCAATCGGGCGTTTGGCTAGCATCAAGTTTGTCTTGGTATGTTCCCGTCATTGTGCCTTCAAGTTTTGCAATGTACCTGGACCAGAGCGAATATTTTTACATCGCATTTTAATTGTGCGTTATGACGCTCACCCACCTTGCTCGCGGATGTCACGTGAAAATAAATAACAAGAACAGTAAACCCGGAAAGACTGCATATTTATTTTGTTGATTTTTTTAGTTCTCTCGGTTACTTATTACGCACATCGATAGACGTTCACACACGCTCGTGTTGGACCATGGCTTGTGCATCCTGGAACGCTAAAACGCGGCTTTTATGGTCGCAGTCTTCTGAGCGTTGCAGAAGTTTTTAGACGGGGATGAATAGCAGACGGACAGAGGCAAAAACGGATGCCGACACGCAGCTTTCGTGTCTGCATCTCACAACATTGCAGACGACAACAGACGGCGGTGAAATAGCAGACGATACCGGAGGCGGCCGCTCGTCTACTCGTACGACTAGCAGGCGATGTTAAGGGCACTTCACACACTTGCGTTGAGTCCGACCGAGTGCCAGGGTTGCTATATGGCAACAGCTGCCAACAAAATTGGTTTTGATCCCGTTTTGTTGGAGCCAACGCAGCTGTTGTCATAGCAACCCCGGTCGGACTCAACGCAAGAGTGTGAATCACCCTTTAGACTTCTAGATTAGATGCACTGGATGGTGCGAAAGGGGGACACTACGCTTGTTTGCCTGTTCCGTCCAGCAGCCAAGCCTGTCTAGCAGTAATGGGCAGGGCCACTGAGCTGTGGGCAGGGCTTAGAGCGGGCTGTGACCTTCACCTAAATTGCCTCTAACAACGTAAATTTGGGCAAAAAAATTATTTTTCTTTGTGGAAAAATTACTTTAAAAATTATGTGTCCCATCTATGTTCTTTAATTTTTTTTTTCTTTCAGTGTTTTCTTAAAGGGGCCCTGCAATCATATTTAAGCGTCTGCCTTTTTTGCGGTTTCCACGTCTCTTGGGGTTCGGGAAAGCCAGCGGGCATGGAGAGAGTAACTAAATATCAGTGCGTCATATTTTAACCGGACGACGCGGAAACCTCCTCCGCCTACGAGGGCGACCCACGTTGCCGAAAGCGCGCGAAATGTGACGTCTTTGGTCCTGGGCTTACTACTGGTCAGAGCCGCTAAAAGCTTTTTTTTTAGTCGAGATACAAAATATAAGTGTTGCGAACCGTTTCAATTATGTATGAAAGTAGTTTTTGTTCAGTATTTTAGATCAGAAAAGAAACAAATGCAGTTTGTAAAGTACGGAAACAGGAAATGACCCGTCGACATACCCACCACCAAGCGGCGGAAAAAACGGCGCATACTAGAAAGGGCTAGTGGGATGAGGCCCCGAAGAACGGCCAGCGTAGAAAAATCCCGGATGTATGCGGCGGCGCTGCGATCGTATACCGGCTCGAGCATCCGACCGCTTCCGAGCGTTCCGAAGTCCTTCGGCGCAGGCTTCGTTGGTGATTTGGCCATTTGGCGGTATTGCAGCGCGAAGTGGCTCCCGTTCTGAACTGATCTTTACCCCGTGTTTGCTGTCGTTTGTCACCAATGAAGTGTTATGCCGAATTAGTGTTTAATTGCGCAGCAAATGCAATGCGAGCCGCCCTGGCCGCCCGCTTCATACAGCCTATCCAACACATGCTTTAGTGGCGCCCTCTCGAGCCGTCGACACGGAGTGCGGCAGCCGTGAACGCTCGATGAGCCCACTACCCCTCCTCTAGTTCACGGCCACTCAAGCCAGGACCTACGACGTCATGAAGGAGGTTATTTTTTGCTTGTTTTTGTAATTCTAATTTGCCTATAACTTTTAAAATAAAGCGAAATTTGAGAAAAGAAAAGTTTCATTAAGTTACTACGTTCAGTGCGCTCAGGTTCGGTGCAAATTAAAAACCAGTAAAAAAGTCATTGCAGGGCCCCTTTAAATTACCGTATTTGCACAAATATAACGAGTTTTTTTTTTAAATTCCGTACTCCAAAACGGATTTTGCGTTATATTTGGAATCAGTTCAGCCACGAGGGGCACGAGTCTGGAGAAAGCCATCCTCCGGCTCAATGCAGGAGATTGAGAGGGAAAAGAAGTGGGGGTGTGGGAGGGAATTCATTAGCTACTGGGCCACGTAAAGGGGCAAATAGAAAACATAAAAAGCATTTTTATCGCTTTTGTGTTTGTACAACACACGCACGCAGGAAAGCATTCCGCAAAAATGTAGCGCGCCACGCGAGAACGCGGGCACTGGCCAATTCAAGCCAAGTCAAGTCAACACAAGCCAAGCCAAGACCACCGACCGTGTTTACGGAATCGTGCAACCCGAGGTGTTTGTTTATGCGAAGGAACTAGAACAAGAGTGCGTGAGATTATGTATCAGGTCCAGAAATCTTTTTTCTGCTTGCGCATTTCTTCGTTTCTGCTCCAGAGTGGTCTGTTTGTGTGTTGGTGCTTCTGCTTCGTGCCTTCCTTTGCTTGTGGGCTGCCGAAAAGCTCACGCCGAAGAAAAAGGAACAATTAGACTAGCGGGCGCCTTGCTGCTGCATATTTGCGGCTCCCCACGTGGATTGTAAACGGAAGGACCTGAGCAGTGAGGATGAGTGCAGTCAAAACATAAAATGATACTTGTTCGATTTTCCTTGCCTTTTCACTTCTGCTATGCCCCCAAGTGCTGTAAATTTACATGGCCTCGACTCGCGTTATAACAGTAATTTTTTTTTTTCCTTTTGAGTGCATCAAAACTTGCCCTCGCATTATATTCGTGGTCGCGCTATATTCGTGCAAATATGGTACATGGCAGTGTTATGTGACACCATATCACGTGAGCTGATGTCACGCAAAGTAGTAGTCACCTAACGTAACATCACATCACAAAACTTGACAATCAACTTTACTGTTATGTATTGAGTGTTTATGGTCTGCCGTCTGTTGCTAGATAACGACGCCATACCACTCAATACATACCACTGAGTCAGTTGCGTCGTTCATGGTGGAACTATGGCGGTTGGCACAATACTGTAACTTTCCAAATCTGAAAGATGCTGTGCTGATGGACGACGGCCTTCAAAATCATCTGTTCGCTAGATGGCGACACCAAACCACTCAATACATAATAGTTACAGACGACTCTCATTAATTCAAACCACAGAAACATCAGAGTTTGGATTATCGCGAGTTCACTATACTATCCAATGATGTTGACCGGTTCGCTGACATGCCCTGCCATGGCATATGCACATATGCATGAAGGAATGGTAGAACACAGAGAGGAAAATGACCGACGTTCCGAGGAGATCCGATGGTATGTTGAGTCTCCACCATTCCCGGGACACCTCACGTAAGCTACTGGCTTCTTTAGGACCGTTTTCGTCAGAGATGTGCCTTTAGAAAAAAACACGAAGTAGTCTGTTCGACATACAGGTGCGACATCGTGTTGATTTTTATTAACGTTTGTGTTCCGAATGTCGTTGATGTTATTTTCTGTCCAGTACAACATCGCTTCTCAAATTAGGTTTCTAGGAACACGGGGATTCCTCGAAGTACCCGCATCAGTTCCCCCAAGTTCCCAAATTTCCTCGGCCCTCCGTGCGGCTAAGTGAAGTTCTTACAGTTTAAGCACTTTTTTTGACTGATCAGAGCCATTTTTTCCACTCTGCAATGCCATCGTGGCCCTAAAAAGATTAAATAAATAAAAGAAATAACCATCAGGTTGTTTAGGAGCACTGCAAAAGTAGATAAATAAATAATGCACCCTCGTTTGTGCGTCTTCCACTAGCCCGTCTTTTTTTAGCCGTTTTATTTATTACTAAACACTTCCTAGAATGAGCCTCATTGTTTCCGAGATCTGCGGGCTTCTCCGTTGCTGCTTCATTTTATTTGTGCCGGCACAGGCAGGGATCCCTCGGCTTTCAGTCGGACTCGAGATCGGTTGAGGCCCTCTGCAATACCCGGTTGCAAGAAGGCCAAGGAGGAGACCACCGACCTGTCTGGGAAGCTCGTCCAGAAGAAGGGCCCCCAGCGACCGGGGCAGGGCCCCCGAGAGCCAGCGCCAGAGGGACCGGCCCTCCTCCTTTGGGGGCAGGCCCTCCAAGTACGACAGTAGCCCGTACAGCAACTCCGCCCACAGGTGCTGCTGCTGCTGCCTCCAGGGGGCGCCAGCGGAGGCCGGGGGGCTGTCCCGGCCTTCGGCGAGCCTGGACACGCACTCCTGCAGGCAGCCCTGGAGGGACCAACAGAGTGTGAGCAGCCAGTAGGTACACCCCACGGCGGGGTAATCGGACGACAATAAAAAAAACTCCCGCAAGAACAAATGAACTGCCAAAATTGCTAAGCGGATTATCGTTGAAAACCGATAGCATTTTGCAACATCGTGTAAGGCATTGTTGCGAGACAGGCTAGGAATCACAAACCAGTCTACCAACTTGTCAAGGAATACTTTGAATGCAGTCTCGCAAAGCGGTGCTTTCACAATGCTCGTGTCCGTCTGGAACCACAGGTAGTCACACGCCGCACGTCATGATGAACGAGTCATTGAGAAAATGCTCCTCAAAGTACTTACTGGTCAACAAGCATGTTTGTATTCGCTCGTAGTTGCACCGGTCCATTACAGATGCTCGTATCTCCTCCACTGTGTCTTGCTCACACTGTAGCCAAAAATGGTTTCCTCATCCGTTTTGCGAGACGTCTTCCCACCTGCTTGGCGTTCCGCTTGCATTGTAGCCCAAGTTGCTTCTTTCCTCCAGTTTACAAAGGCTTTACCTGCTCGGCGTCCCACTCGCATTGTAGACAAAGTTGCTTTCCTCGTCTCTTTCGGGAAATGTCTTCACCTGCTTGGCGTCCTGGTCGCGTACGAGCCGATCTCCGTATTCATTATAATATCAGTCAATGTTTCTTCGAAATGTCAAAAATTAAGGGTCAATCTATTATCGTGACTAGAGAATTTCTACCTATATTCGTGACCAAATTTCGCGACCCCACCAACCGCATGGAGCTATCGAGTGACTGAGCCGCGTCGCCGTAGTGCCACACCGCTTCCTTTCTTTTGAAAAGCTTTTGGTGCACGAAAACAAACGAAACAGCAGCAGCCGGCAGCCTGCCATGGCTGCCGCTCGTGCGCATTCCTCAGGTGTTACGTTTTGCGCCTTTCTGCAGCAGGCGCCGCTCATGCATGCCCCTCACAACTCAAGGGTGGAAGGGGAGAGAGGAGGATGCACACACCATGTACCCCCCCCCCCCCCTCCACCCTTCCCCTTCCTTGCAGACACGTAGCAAAACAGAATACAGAGGTTACCTTCGCTTCTTGTTGCTCACGGCGGCTCGCAGTATCGCTCGAGTCTTTGTATTTGGTTTTCCGTCACTTCGCCCATCTCCACCTTCTTTCGTTTCTTGTTGTCGTCATTTTCCAACAGTGTCAGTGAGGAATTGTTGCAATTTATGAGAATGAGCGGGGACCATTGGTCGCCTCCCCTCGACGGCCGGTATAACAGCCCGCGGTTCGGAACGCTCGGCCTGGGTTGCCGTGAGCTCCAACCTGTTCGTGAGCAATAGCAGAGCCACCTGGCTTGGGGGACTCTCCTCCTCACTCTCACCCGGGGGTACCCCTTTCCGTCCCCCCACTCATCCGGGAACCTAGTTGTTTTGGGTGAGGACGACACCCGTGGGGGGAGGAGGCCGACGCGCGTTTCCTACTTCGGGAACGTTGCCAAGACGTCTTCACGTGCTTGGCAACCACTTGCATTGAAGCCGAATTTGCTCATCTTTCTCCGTTTTGCGAGACGTCTTCACCTGCTTGGTATCCCGCTTGCGTTTTAGCCAAAGTTGCTTCTCTTTAACCCTTGAGACGTCCTCATCTGCTTGGCATTCCGCTTGTGTCGTAGCCAAAGTTTTCTTCTCTTCGTTCATTCATGGCCAACTCACAAGACAGACCGAATAGCGATTTTCGTCCGCAGACCGCACACCATGCGACCGTCACATCACTGATTCCCTGTGATTCCGCACCTTGTCTGCGGACCGAAACATGCTCGAACGCCTTTTCACTAGTGGATTTTTGGCAGGTGTAACTTGAAAAGCATTAGTCTGGCAACAATATGTTTTCTTTGTTTCTGGAACAAGCGAAACACAGATGGTACATCACTGTGTTTAGTGCATTCACTGGTTCATTCTATCACATGATTCTTGGTTCCACACACGAAAGGAGCTACAGAAACTTTGCCCAACCAATGCAACGCAAGGTCCAGATTTCCATCAAGAATCTTCTGTCAAAACTCCGTCTAGCACGCCACAATCTTTTTTGCACATTCAATCATCCCTTTCATTTAGTAAGACTTTTTTGTGGCTGTTTGTGTAGTGAAGTATTGTGAGCAAGAGTGGAGAGCGTGAAGCATCTTTAAATGCCCCTCCGCAAGTTCGAGACTTCGTCGCTTCAGCGCCGAAGCCTCCTCAAGCACAACCATGCTTGTGTGACTGTCATGCCTTGGGTTAGTAAAAGCGAGTGGCACTTCACGCTAAGCTTACTAGGATGTTCTGTCTCACGCTGTATGTTAACAGCGGCACAAGATTCTTTTTCACGGTAGACGACACATACAAATTTTGCTCTTGGACAACGGTGCCGCACTGCAATATTGGAGTTTCGCGGCACTGTAAGGTTGCGAACAGGTTTGATCCATTCTTGCTGTTATCTGCTCATAATCTCCTTCGTGTAGATGTGCTTGGGAGACGGACAATCCTGTGAACGTGTGGTTGCAGAATCAATTCGTCCGAGGATCAGTACATTGTCAGAATCGGCCATTAGTGAGACGTGTCCACCTGCTTGGCATCCCGCTTGCATTGTAGCCGAAGTCGCTGTCTTCGTCTGTTGAGAACAGAGGTTGGCGACCTGTTTACTGCCGCGGGCCAAATTGTCGCAAAGCAGAGAGGTTGCAGGCCAGATGAAATCCGGGGGGAGGGGGGTAGAGTGGGCGGGAGGCGATAAGTTCACAAAGAACAGATAAAACGCAAAGTCAGCTGTTTTGCTCAGTGCTGGACGCTATATATTGCGTGGCTCTTAAAGCTGCAGGTTCTGTCTCCATCATTCATGAAGCTCCGATTCCAAGGTCCAATGACCGAAACAAACTGAAAACCTCCAGTGTTACCATCCAATTTCTCTTTGTAATGGGGAATATAAGACTCTTGCTAACAGTTCTTGGTCAGAATCCCCATAGCGAGACCCTGAGTGCGACAAAAACTGTTGAAATTCACAATGGTATCAACCGCGATTCCAAACGAAAAGTATGCTAAATACGGCGACGTTAATTACTGAATTCCAATGAATCACTGTGGTGCATAACAATTGCTAAGGATAATAAAATGATTTGCTAGTAGGCCACTTCAGAGCCAGTACGTCCTAATTACACCAGGCTTGCAGCCAACAATAATCCTTGCTCCATTAGTCCTGGGGCATGTGTCTGTTGGGGGGGGGGGGGGGAGCGGCTGGTCTGGTAGCGTGTGATATTCCCTCGCAAGCCGCATCTGGCCTGCGGGCTGCCGGATTGCCGACCCCTGGTTTAGAAAAACTGTCACCTGCCAAGGCTGCTTGGCATCCCGCATGCGCTGTAGCCAAACTTGCTTTCTTCGTCTGTTTGTGAGACGTCTTCACCTGCTTGCTTTTGCAGGCACTTGCCACTTGCGCTGCAGGCCAAGGTTGCTTCTCTTTGTCAGTGTTGTCTGCTGCTTCCAAAACAGTCACCCAACTTGGCCGACGCAAGTGCTCTGCTCTGAACGCATTCTAGGATGACTGAGTAGCCAAGATAAGAAGCACGAGCTAGCTTGCATTCCTTACCTGAGACGAGTCTTTCTACTGCGCGAGTCAAAGGGATTGTTGGCCATCTAAAGGGACCGCAGAAACCGGTCCCTTAACATATCGTGCTAGGATTTACTAAAGAGGTGCTTGAAGGTGGTGGACCTTGTGTATCAAAATTTCACTCAACAAAGTTATCCGAGTAGAAAGTTAGAAATAAAAAAAAAAAAAACATGTTCAATACCTACCTATGGTGTCCGTCTGGTAACGAAAGAAGTCTGATTAATGCAACAGCTGACAGATGGCACCCTGTGAGATTGCAGGCATCCACAAGGGGGCACTTCCCTCGACCTTGTTAGAGAATGATTCTGAGCCAAAAGCGATGCACTCTTTGTCTGTGCCAATTGTCAGTGCATGATTCTTTTATTTTTACCAATAAAACATAAAAAATTAACACAAAATGAGAAAAACAAAACAAGACAGATGTATGTTGTCTAGTTTCTTTAACTATTATTTTCAGCTATTTGTTATCGTCTGTTTTGCGCTCCCTTCTTGCTACCGCATTCATTTTCTTGTCTGTAGCGAGGGTGAAAATGATACAGCGAAACACAAAGTAATGGCACTGTTTCGTACGCAGCCAGTGTTTGTTTTCGTGGACTCAGCAGCCATCATAATTTGATATCGTCGCCAATGAGTAAGTCCCGATTGTACAGAAGTCAAAGCAAAAAACGATGGGTCTGTCCCATTTTAACGGCTGTTTGTCGAGCTCCTTCACGTCACCTTAACATCATTCACTGCATGCACAAACAAAAGGAAGCAGGAGCACTTCGTCCTCCTCTGGAGCTGACCTGGAGTTGTCCGGTGAGCACTGTGGCAAAAAGAGCCTCCTGTTGGAGGGCATTGAGCCGCCACAGCTGAGCCAGCAACACAACCCCCAGACCGCACACGTATAAGCAGGGCACCATCTACAATGGGACAGACAAGAACACAGGCAGTGCAAGTAAATGCTTGTAGGTCATCTTCCACGACATGACAACTTCACCATCACGTCAAAGCTCCATTCCTGAATTTGGAGGCACCAGAATGAACAATTTCATTTAGTACTCAGTGGAGAAGCGGCTACTAACGGAGCATAGACTCTTAAACAAGGTTCTCCAAAATATGCTCCGAGGCTCTTTGAACATCAGCATTGGGAGCATGCGACACCGAAAGGGGGTGCACCGGTCCCCCTTAGCAGCCGGTTGGCTGTGGCCCATGGCCGCAGCCAACTGGCCGCCACCGACGTGGCCAGGACACATGCAAAGAAAAAAAAACTTTTTTTAAACAGCTTAGATAGAAAAAGGATATCATAAAACGATTTTACAACGAAGAAAAAAAATTTTTAGAGCTATATTTATGGCGCTATACGAATTTGTAGTTGGCGCCCGCGGGCGCCGCGGAAAAGTGGCCCTTATTTATCACGTGACGGGCCCATATTTGTCACGTGGTGCTCGCGCTCTTTCGGAAGCTTCCTATGGCCTCTAAAAGTAACTTATTCATCTTTGTTTGAAGTATAACAAAAAACTAAGATTAGTAAGTAACTTTTAGAGTCCAAAAGAAACTCCTGAAAAAGCGCAAGCAGACGTGATAGACCTGTGCACCGGTCAGATGACGGCGGCGGCGCCCCGAACCAGACGAACTTGTGCGGCGGCGGCGACGGCGGCGTGGAGAAACACTTTGAAGCGGCGTTCACACAACGCTCAGCGTGCGGCGGCGGCGTGGCTTTACGGCTTCGGCGACGCAGGGCGGCGGCGCGCGGGCCTACCACGTGACCAGCGGCGGCTCCGGCGGGCGCCAACTACAAATTCGTATAGCGCCGTAAATATAGCTCTAAAAATTTTTTTTCTTCGTTGTAAAATCGTTTTATAATATCCTTTTCCCATCTAAGCTGTTTAAAAAAAATGTTTTTTTTCTTTGCATGTGTCCTTTAAAGGGACACTGACACCCCCCAAAAATGCTTTTTCATTTCTTGCCAGGCGATTCATTATGGTGTGGGAAGACTACCCAATTAATATTTTGCTACAGAGTCACGTATATCTTTAATAAAGCCAAAAAACACAACTGCTCGAAACCGAAACCTCCGCATGGAGGTCGGAGAAGTATAGAGGATGAGAGAGAGAGCTGGAAGTCACATAACTACACCCAACTTAAGCTTTTTTTTTTTCTTCCCGCAAAATGTGTTGTGGGAATTGTTTGCCGTGCGATTGCTTTGCAGTTATGTTTGTTCCGCTTGCTGTTCTGTACTTCCAGATGAGTTGTTTTGTACATTTAAGTGTTGGCAATTAGTAGTGAGTGCCCGTGGTGAATTCCCGTGATCGGCTCCAAAAAGGATGCCCTCAGGATGTTGCGTGAAGAGCTGTTTCACATGTCCTGCATTTGAGAGTGGCATTGTGCGGCAGAGTCTGCACAAGTTCTTCAAAGATCAACGGGATTGGGACCAATGGCTGGCTGAGATTCCTGTAGAACAGTTACGGGCACATCCGAAAGGGGACGCTACCTGATATAAATGCTCCTAGCATTTTGTGGAAAGTGACTAGAGTGAGTTTGCACGTGTCAAAAAGGGAATCCAATACCATTTAGTTCAGCGACGTATCGTCCACAACATTTGTTTTTTCAGTGATAATTGTAAAAAGGATAGGTAAATATCGCAAAATGTATGACAAAAAAAAAAAAGGTGTGCTTACACTACGGATTGAACCTAAGCTTGCTGCGTGTGAAGCGGACATCTTTTCACTGAGCTACTGGGGGAACTCTTCGTGGTAATGCAGCCGGTCTACTGTACGTCAGAAAGTTTGCTACCGATTTTCCTCCAGCAAAGGCACTCCCAACCCAAAGTCGGGCAGCGCCACGCATTGGTCGCATTCGCACCTGGTAAAGAAATCGTACGTGTGCATATTCAACTCGAAGTACGCACTTTGTGTTTGACGTTTGCGCGAGCGATGTCTTCAGCCACGAGAAGGGGCAACGGCTCGGCGACATCTTCGTGCAAATCAGCTTGGTGGTCGGGAGTGTCGTACGGGATGAATACCAATTCTTTTGATTGGTCCAAAATTTCTCTTTCGAAGGAAGACAGATTCCCCGGTAACGCGGACGACAGTTCTGAAGTAGAGGTCCAACGCCCATCGTATGTTGCCATCGCCGTCCAGCCCGCGAGACCCACGATACGCAATACGACACCATATTGAGAATTACGCAGTGAACGCACAGAATGCTTCCGGCTCTCTGTGCAACTTTTTTTTTCAATCAACGTACGTATTTGCAGCTTTTTGGAAGCCACAAAAAATGGGTTTCGTATTTTTTTTATATTTTTATCGAGTGTGTGCTTTCAATGACCCACGACTTTGATTAAATTTGGTGGTCGTGTCTAAACGTTAGAAAACGGCTCGTGACCACGGAGAAGAGAGTGAGCGCGACTCAAACCGGCCAGTTCTTGATCGGCGGTTTTCGGGCGGAAAGAATGTTGTGTCACGTACAACTATATGTTGTACGTGACACAGCATTGTCACGTACAACTAAATACCTCGGCGAGCATAAATACCCCATCAGTGTCCCTTTAAACGTCTTGTATAACGCTGTGCAGGTAAGCCAGTGGTTCTCAAATGGCGGTCAGCGGCCCCTTTAATGTAGGACTTTTGGGGCCCTCAGCTGAGCCCCAAAAGTCCTACAACTGAGCAATTAAAATACTTTTTTTTTTATTGATGCTGGTTGTTTTTTAAGGCTTAATAAACTAAACCATGCGAGCCGAGTGAGTAGCGTATTTTCCGGGCTATAAGTCGCACCCTTGTATAAGTTGCACATCCGTATATTGAGCCGCTTTCGTGGAAAAGTTGGTATATAAGTCACACCTCCTTGCATGGTTCATGCGATGAGTCCTTTAGTTTACGTGCATTCATATCACGAAATCGGAGTTTCGCACTATTGCTAGATCGCACGTACCATTTGATGCGCATTTCGACTCGCTAGAAATGCCAATAGTATGGCGATGTCTGGCGGGGGCAATCGAGTGTTTTGCAGCAAAAGGACGTAAAATGCGCAAAATGAGAGGGTAGTTTACTTGATTCGAGTGAACGCATGCCGAGCGAACGAAAGTTTAAGGAGCTAGACACTCGCGAATTAAGCTTTGGAGCACTAGGCCTAGCCTAGGCCAAGTCCCAGAGACGACGCGAGCATCAATGCGCAGGCAGAAAGAGAAATCTTGACATACTTTTTTTGGTACCTCTAAAAAATCGACTAGCCACAATCCTTCCTTTTACATGTAGCAACATGGCTGGAGCATGGCACAAAAAAACTGCTCATCAAGCGGAAACTAAGAAAGACGCGAGAAAATATTCTGCAATGCATCTATACCAGCCCACTTATTTTTCAGTGTTACTGGACTGAAGCATGGCCGAACTATACTTCATGTCACTAGTTGCGTGCAGTACAGTTGAAGGCAGCGCCAGGCGAGAGGAGAAAGGGCAAGCACTAGGA
The DNA here is from genome assembly GCA_013358835.2 of Ixodes persulcatus. NCBI lineage: Eukaryota > Metazoa > Arthropoda > Arachnida > Ixodida > Ixodidae > Ixodes > Ixodes persulcatus. The sequence goes on from JABSTQ010010437.1 coordinate 180,922, forward strand.
AGGCTGGGGAGGAGGAGAGAAAGATCCTCTCCTCTCTAACATTCCTAGTGCTCTCCCTTCCTCCCCTCGACCTCGATTTCCCTCCACTCCCGTCCCGCCTTCCTAGTGCTCGCCCTTTCTCTCTTCGCCTGGCATTGCCTTCGCCTGCACTGCACACACTAGTGACACAGAGTATAGGCAACATCAATAACATGCTGTAAAAGCTTTATTCTCACTGCCTATCCACATTGAGCCGCTTCGGGGAAACCATAAAAATTAAAATATCTCGCATTCTGAGTCAAAAGAGTGCGGCGACAGCAGTGCCTCCTGGAGGGGGAAACACCACCTATGGCTACGTAGTTACGGTCCTCTACAAAAAAATGGCGCGCGGCGTAAAAAAAAAAATGGCGTCGCACCTCGAAAAAAAAAAAAAAATTGTATATAAGTTGCATTGTTGTATAAGTCGCACCAAGAAAAATGTTCGAAAAAAACCGCGACTTACACACAGGAAAATACGGTAGGTTTGATTATTTTCCGTTTCAGAGCTTCAAAGTCAATTCGCAAGCCTTTCGTTTTCGTTTTTTTTCATTTAGTTTTTTGTAATTGTAAACATCTAATACCCCCCTTCCCCCAGTGGATGGCATCCCCCATCACTTCTGCTGATTCTGAAGAAGTCCCTGAAACATCAGTGGTTGAAAACCACTGAGGTAAGCTGACATTTATCACAAAGTAGGCATGCTACGCACTATGTATATGCAGAACACTTCTGTTAGAAGCCGCATGAGGGCACCACTGTCCTGTCACATGCTTCCAATTATATCAATGACCCATAACTCGGGTTTAGCGTTTTCGCTTTTTAAAGCACGAAATGCTTTCTAACGAAACCCCCAATCCCAAAGTTTAATCCGTCTGCGCATTTTCCGCTAAGTTTAGTGGAGAAACTGAATTGGTGTTTAGGTAGATCACGTGACGTCAACTGATATCACGTGACCCGCATTATCTATACACCAACTAAGTTCCCCCGCCAAAGTCGGCGTGGGGAAATCAATTCCCTGTGACCTACATATACACCAATTCAGTTTCAGTTTCCCCACTATATTTAGCGGGAAAATCAATGTCACCTGACGTGCATCCAAATTCAGTTTCCCCGCCAAATTTAGCGGCAAAGTTGATTTTACGTGGCCTGAACACCAAATCAGTTTCTCCACTAAATTAAGCGGGGAATTGGATAAAAATAAAGGCTGTTGCCTCCCCAAAACAATGATTTAACGTCTTCTACATCATTTTAAACGATCGCTTCTCAAATACTGCATTTCATAAATTATAGGACGTTGGAGATAAAGGTCGCTGCCAATTTTTGTTTTAAAAATTGGCATACTTTCTTTTAGATGCGGAGCATCTCTTGCTCGGGTCTATGTCCCGCGGCGTCGTAGTCCGCACTCACACTACGCATGCGCAACTCTCCTCCTTCCTTCTCTCCAACAGCTGCGCGTTACTCTCTCCGCTCTCTCTCTCTACCAGCTGCGTGCACTTCGCGTGCGTTCGCTTCTACTCACACCGCGCGCGCATGCGCAACTCTCCTCCTCTAGTCTCCTCTCCTTCAAGTGTGAATATAAGCAGCGGTAGCGCGCTGCGCGCGTTCAGTTCAGCGCTGTTGACTCCACTTCACTCCGTTCTTCCGATGAAGTGTGATGGAAGCAACAGTCCCGTCAGTTAGTGGGTTGGCGCAAGCAAGCGTCAGCACCCCCCCACAAACTAACAGCAACGCTACGTCCACTGAAGACAAAAAAATTACACCATCTTCCCGAGGGGAACCATGGGGTGATGCGGAGCATCGCGGAGTTTCCAACGTTCACGCGATGTGTGGTAACCAACGCAAGTTAACAACGTAATAACACGCAAGTTAACAACGTTACTAACACCGTTAATAACCCCGTTAATAACGATCCGCGATGCTCCGCATCACCCCATGGTTCCCCTCGGGAAGATGGTGTAATTTTTTTCAGGTTTTTTTTCGGTGATATGAGCTGCATCTCCATTCAATCCAAATTCGTTTAGGGTCTTTCTTCTACAGTGGGCTTTTTGTCAGCACTGGACAAATATCTTCAAATAGTCGTGCTCAGCACTGTGCTGTCCCGGGGAGTGTGTCATCTCCATTCAATCCAAATACGTTTAGGGTCTTTCTTCTACAGTGGGCTTTTTGTCAGCACTGGACAAATATCTTCAAATAGTCGTGCTCAGCACTGTGCTGTCCCGGGGAGTGTGTCATCTCCATTCAATCCAAATACGTTTAGGGTCTTTCTTCTACAGTGGGCTTTTTGTCAGCACTGGACAAATATCTTCAAATAGTCGTGCTCAGCACTGTGCTGTCCCGGGGAGTGTGTCATCTCCATTCAATCCAAATACGTTTAGGGTCTTTCTTCTACAGTGGGCTTTTTGTCAGCACTGGACAAATATCTTCAAATAGTCGTGCTCAGCACTGTGCTGTCCCGGGGAGTGTGTCATCTCCATTCAATCCAAATACGTTTAGGGTCTTTCTTCTACAGTGGGCTTTTTGTCAGCACTGGACAAATATCTTCAAATAGTCGTGCTCAGCACTGTGCTGTCCTGGGGAGTGTGTCATCTCCATTCAATCCAAATTCGTTTAGGGTCTTTCTTCTACAGTGGGCTTTTTGTCAGCACTGGACAAATATCTTCAAATAGTCGTGCTCAGCACTGTGCTGTCCCGGGGAGTGTGTCATCTCCATTCAATCCAAATACGTTTAGGGTCTTTCTTCTACAGTGGGCTTTTTGTCAGCACTGGACAAATATCTTCAAATAGTCGTGCTCAGCACTGTGCTGTCCCGGGGAGTGTGTCATCTCCATTCAATCCAAATTCGTTTAGGGTCTTTCTTCTACAGTGGGCTTTTTGTCAGCACTGGACAAATATCTTCACATAGTCGTGCTCAGCACTGTGCTGTCCCGGGGAGTGTGTCATCTCCATTCAATCCAAATTCGTTTAGGGTCTTTCTTTTACAGTGGGCTTTTTGTCAGCACTGGACAAATATCTTCAAATAGTCGTGCTCAGCACTGTGCTGTCCCGGGGAGTGTGTCATCTCCATTCAATCCAAATTCGTTTAGGGTCTTTCTTCTACAGTGGGCTTTTTGTCAGCACTGGACAAATATCTTCAAATAGTCGTGCTCAGCACTGTGCTGTCCCGGGGAGTGTGCAACTGCCATAGGTGGAAGGGTGACAATTCTCAAACTAGTATGTGATTGGGCCTAAGATTTAACGAGACAAATTTGGAAATAGCAACTTTTTGTCAGAGTAGCACACAAGGACAACTACAGATGAGGCAAATATCGACACTTGTGCTACCCAGGATGAACGAACCTTGAATTTCACTGGGAATCTAGACCGCAACTATGTTATATGATGATAACAAATCAACATATGTAATTTTCGAGGTTCCCTATATTAAAGCACTCTGTCACGTTCTTGGAGTGACAACGGGTTAGAGAAGTAAAAAAAAAGAAAAGGAGAAGCGCGAGCCGAAGACAAGCGGAGAGCACGAGGTGTGGGTCTCGCGCGGACATTCGACGACTGAACCTGAAAGGCGGCAGTTGACCCGCCAACGCTCCCGGCAGACCAGGCTTCGAACCTGGTGAACCCTGGCTTCGCTTCAGGTCTTTTCACCACCATCGAGCCGGAGCGGCGTCGGGCTTGCTGCTCGCATCAGAAGCTCGGAGCACTGGATTTTGAGCTCGAAGACGGACACGAAGGGGCGGCCTCGCAACGTTCCTGTCAACCCAGGCCGCGTACCTGGTTGGTCAAGCGACATCATCGAACCGGTGCTGGGCGGCCCAGAGCTCCTAGCAAGATTGGACCCACACCCGTGACATCGAAGAACAAAGCCCGGTTCCATCCCAAGCGAGATCGACGCTCGAGACTGTGAGTGTTCTCAGCTCCCATTTAAAGACGACCGAAACTGACTGTAGTGACGGTAGATATTTAATCACACTATTTTATTTTCATTCACTTCTTCTTTTTTTTGTGTTTGTGAGTAAATTAATTTTCATTCGTCTACTTATGTGTCGCTTCGTCTTTCGACCTGCCCTCGTCCCCTCGGAGGAACATGACAATTGGCGAGCTTGCCAGGATTCGTGGCCCATTTCTGACGTCTTGTTCTTCTGAGAGGTAGAGAAGCGTCGGAGGGCGAAAGGCATCCAGGGTCATGAAGGTAGAGAGATTAACGGCGGTCGGAAAGGAACTGGACTATGCTGGGCCAGAGTTGAGAAAATGGGTGGACGACGAAAGAGCGCGATTAAGAGAGGAGAGAGCTCACGAGCGCGAGTTGGCAAGGGAAAACCACGAGGGGGAACTAGCTAAGCAAGCTACCCTCCGCGAGGGGGAACTGGCTGAGCAAGCTACCCTAGATAAAGAAAGGGAGATATTGCAGTTGAGAATCGCTGCGCGAGGGGGTCACCCGGAACGGGCTGATGAAGGACTCGGAGACGCACCAATCCAAGCTTTGCGAGGGAGTCCTCACAAGTTGATCCCGCAGTTCAACGAGCGGAGGGACGACCTCGATGCATACCTGCAGCGTTTCGAGCGCACGGCAACAGGTTTGGGGTGGCCTCAGGACAAATGGGCGACGACATTAGGCCTGTGTCTGACAGGAGAAGCGCTCACGGTGGTTGGTCGCATGACACCCGCGGACGCGTTGGACTATACTAAAGTAAAACTGGCTCTGCTCCAGAGATTTAGGTACACAAGGGAGGGATACCGTGAGAGATTTCGGGATGCTAAACCCGAGGAGGGAGAAACTAGGAGGCAGTTCGCCGCTAGGCTGGCAGGTTACTTTGATCGGTGGGTTGAGGTGTCAGAAACCGAAAAGACCTTCGAGGCGCTAAGAGACACGGTTCTGGTGGAACAGTTTCTTGGGACCTGCTCAAGCAAGCTAGCTGTATTCCTTAAGGAGAGGGACTGCCGAACTTTGGATGAAGTGGCAGCAAAAGCTGACCTCTTTTTAGAGGCGCAAGTGCAATCGAGCACAGGTGGCAGACAGAAAGAAGAGACTGGAAAGAAACTGAGTGCAGGAGATCCAGCTAATAATGATAAAGGCGAGGCCAGAAGAAGTAGCCGCTGCTTTCTTTGTGGGAAAGCGGGTCACAAAGCAGAAAATTGCCGGAGCAAGGCTCAAGGGTTTAAATCGCCCGCGTGTTGGAACTGTGGACGCACGGGTCACAGGGCTAATCAGTGCAAGGCGGGACAGGACGGAAGACACCAGGCCTCATGCCTGTGGACAAGGCCTCCAGCTACCACGGACGAGCCAGAGGAATCCTTCGTCACGCTGAGGAATGGAGACAAGATTCCGGTGGTGAATGCAGCCTGTGGGAGAGCTCCACAGTTTCTGGCAGAGAATATGCCCGTGGTTGAAGGACGCCTAGGGAACAGGCGAATAAATGTGCTAAGGGACACTGGGTGTAATACAGTAGTGGTCAGAAAGGACCTGGTCCCTCCGGAGAATTTCACCGGAAGATCGAGTGCCGTTTTCCTATTGGACCGGACAGTCAAGAACCTACCAGAGGCGAAGATTTCGATCCAGACGCCATTTTATACCGGAACGGTTCTAGCGAAATGTATCAGTGACCCACTATACGATCTGGTGTTGGGGAATATTCCGCAGGTCCGAAGTGCGGATGATCTAGATCCTGGATGGGAAAACGCCAGTGAAGTGGAAGAAGAAAGTCCTGTTGACGACGCAGCGGTAAACCAAGGACCGGAGGTACGGGCGGACGCCCACGAGATGTCCGGTGCAGGCAAAAACAACGATGACTCACGTCACGCGAATTTGGCGGAAGTTGCTGCAACCCATGACACAAGCGTCCCACGAAGGGGAGAAAAGAAAAACGAAGAGTTAGGCCTGAACGTGCCGCAGGTATCAATGATCGATACGACTCCAGAGGCACTCGCTAGGGAGCAGAGAGAAGACGACTCGCTCAGAAGGTGTTTTGATGAAGTTGGGCAAATCAAGAGAAGGCCGACATCTAGGACGAAGTTCCACTTCTTTGTCAAAAACAGCCTGCTATGCAGGTCTGTTGAGTATTTGTCGGGAAGAAAGACGATTCAACTGGTACTCCCGAAGAAGTTCAGACCGGCGGTGATGACACTCGCGCATGATGGCATCATGTCCGGGCACCAAGGCATAAAGAACACGCTGGGCCTGGTGGCAGAGGAGTTCTTCTGGCCGGGGATCCAAAGCGAGATCAAAAGATATGTCAGATCATGCGACGTCTGTCAACGCACGGTGCCGAAGGGTAAAGTGGGTAGGGCTCCCTTAGGGAATATGCCCACGGTCGAGACGCCTTTCCAGAAAGTAGCCATCGACATTATTGGACCCATCACGCCGATGTCGACTGCGGGAAACAAGTACATCCTGAACATGGTAGACATGGCTACAAGATATCCAGACGCAGTAGCGCTGCGGGCCGTTGGATCTCAGCAGGTAGCAGAGGCTCTGGTTGAGATGTTTACACGTTATGGCGTGCCAACAGAGATACTCAGCGACCGCGGGACTAACTTCACATCAGACCTGATGAAAGAAGTAAGCCGTTTATTATCAATGAAGCACATGCTTACCACGCCCTACCACCCCATGTGCAATGGATTGGTCGAGAGGTTTAACGGTACTATAAAACAAATGCTAAGAAGAATGTGTCAAGAGAGGCCCAAGGACTGGGACAGGTACCTCCCAGCGCTGCTCTTCGCATACAGGGAGGTTCCACAATCAAGTTTGAAGTTTTCTCCTTTTGAGCTGCTGTACTGCAGGAGAGTGCGAGGGCCTCTGGCCATTCTAAAAGAAATGTGGTCAAGCGAAAAGGTGGGAAATGAGGCGAAGACATCGTACAGCTACGTGCTAGAACTGAGAGAGAAATTGGAAAACACGTGCGAGTTGGCGCACAAATGCTTGGAGGAGGCGAAAGCTAAATATAAGGGCTATTATGACAGAAGGTCCTCGAACTGCAAAATGAAGCAAGGTGACTTGGCTTTGATCCTTCTTCCAACAGATGCCAACAAAATGATCATGCAATGGAAAGGACCCTTCGCGGTGACGGCAAGAAAGAACGAGGTCGATTACGAGTTGGACGTGGGAGGGAAGACGAAGGTCTTTCACGTCAATATGCTAAAAAAGTATGAGGAGAGGGAGACGACTCGACAAGAGCAGACTGCCTGTCATGTCGCAGCTGAGATCAAGGATGAAGCTCTAGGAGAGCGAAGCATCGAAGATTCCGGAGAGATCCCCACACCGAGCTAGACGAAGCAACAAGGATGGAAGGACGTTAATGTAAACAAGAATTTGGACGCGAAAAGGAGTGCTGAAGTGCGTGCGCTGATCGAAGACTTCAGTGAGATCTTCTCCGATGTGCCGGGAAAAACAAATCTCTTGACATGCGACTTGGAAGTCACCACGACGCGCCCGGTATACGTAAAACAATACCCGCTGCCTCTTTCAGTTCAAGAGGTGGTGGAGCAAGAGATCGCAGAGATGCTGGCACTAGGAGTAATCGAGAGATGCTCCTCACCATACAACGCACCGGTGGTGATCGTGAAAAAGAAGGACGGATCGAATAGATTTTGCATCGACTACAGGAGATTGAATGACGTCATTAAACCCGATGCAGAGCCTATACCAAGGATCGACGTCACATTTGCCAAAACGGGGCAGAAGCGCTTTTTCTCAAAGCTGGATGTGGCCAAAGGTTATTGGCAAATTCCCATGGAGGAAAGCGCCAAAGAAAAGACTAGCCTTCTCATCGACGAGCGGGCTTTTCCAGTTCAACTTTATGCCCTTTGGAATAAAAACTGCTTCAGCTACATTCACGAAGCTGATGCGAAAGTTGTTGGATGGAATACCAGACGCGCATCACTACATAGATGACGTCCTCATCGCTACAAGTTCATGGAGGGAGCATATAGAGACGCTTAGCCGTATCTTTCAACGTCTGCGGGAGGCCAACATCACAATTAAGCCGACGAAGTGTGAAATAGGATTCTTGGAAATCAGCTTCCTAGGACACGACATCGGAATGGGCAAGATATCGCCGGACCCTAAAATAATAGAAAGAATCCAAGATGTTCCGAGACCTCGAACAAAAAGACAAGTCAGGTCCTTCCTTGGTCTTACGGGATTCTACCGAGAGTTTGTAGAAGACTATGCTCGCCTGACTGCACATCTAGTAGAATTAACCAAAAAGGGAGCCCGGAATGAGGTCGAATGGGGGCCAGAGCAAGAAAAGGCGTTCAAGGAGGTAAAGAGCAGACTGGGACAGCCCCCCATCTTGTTGGCGCCAAACCCAGAGAAGGAGTTTGTGCTAAGGACTGATGCTTCTGACGTAAGCGTGGGGGCGGTGTTGCTTCAAGAACAATCCGGTATACTACACCCCGTGGCGTATGCAAGCAGAAAACTCAACGGAGCAGAAAGGAAGTTCGCTACGGTTGAAAAAGAGTGCCTCGCGTTGGTATGGGCCGTCGCCAGATTCAAGTTGTTTCTCTACGGGAGAACTTTCAAGGTACAGACCGACCATCAGCCGTTAGAGTTTTTGAACAGAGCCAAACATACTAACAGCAGAGTTATGAGATGGAGCATGGCATTACAGGATCAGAGTTTTCATGTTGAATACATTAAGGGAAGAGACAACGTAGGAGCGGACTTCATGAGTCGAGTATAAAGAGCCAACCGACGGGTGGTTGGGTTTCTAAATAGTGTAATCTTTTGTACTCCAGGGAAATAGAGGCTCTAGCTATGCTCTACGAATATTGAAACAAAGTTAAGAGTGCGGAAACGGTGCCGCTGAAGGGCAACGCAAACTTTAGACAAGTTTAAAAAAAAAAAGAATTACCTAGCGCGGAGGGACGGGCAGAGACGACGAGCAGGACGTTCTCTGTGGCTGAAGGAAACCTTATGTGCAAGAAGTGGTTTGAACAGGAGGACACGGCTGTAAATATTATCCAAACTTTTGTCTTTTATTTCATGGTGCCTTTGGTGCGCGGATGTGTGTGTGTGAGTGCGGCTATGGTGCTCGCCGATGTCAAGGGCTACTCTTCGACATCTCAGCAGCACAACGATACTACGCCTCGTAAATCGAGGCTCTTCAAGTGGGGGGGAATGTCATGTTCTTGGAGTGACAACGGGTTAGAGAAGTAAAAAAAAAGAAAAGGAGAAGCGCGAGCTGAAGACAAGCGGAGAGCACGAGGTGTGGGTCTCGCGCGGACATTCGACGACTGAACCTGAAAGGCGGCAGTTGACCCGCCAACGCTCCCGGCAGACCAGGCTTCGAACCTGGTGAACCCTGGCTTCGCTCCAGGTCTTTTCACCACCATCGAGCCGGAGCGGCGTCGGGCTTGCTGCTCGCATCAGAAGCTCGGAGCACTGGATTTTGAGCTCGAAGACGGACACGAAGGGGCGGCCTCGCAACGTTCCTGTCAACCCAGGCCGCGTACCTGGTTGGTCAAGCGACATCATCGAACCGGTGCTGGGCGGCCCAGAGCTCCTAGCAAGATTGGACCCACACCCGTGACATCGAAGAACAAAGCCCGGTTCCATCCCAAGCGAGATCGACGCTCGAGACTGTGAGTGTTCTCAGCTCCCATTTAAAGACGACCGAAACTGACTGTAGTGACTGTAGATATTTAATCACTCTATTTTATTTTCATTCGCTTCTTCTTTTTTTTGTGTTTGTGAGTAGATTAATTTTCATTCGTCTACTTATGTGTCGCTTCGTCTTTCGACCTGCCCTCGTCCCCTCGGAGGAACATGACACGCTCCCATTATTTTCTGTTTATAACTATATAAGGTTCAAGAATGACTTCTCACCATTTACCACAGCCACCCGATACTCCCCTCTGGACCAGCATTTACGCTCAAAACTGGCAAACTGCCAATAGAAAGTACTACCACAGTAGCTAAAACTTACCTGCAAGTCAAATGCGGGCACCAAAATACAACCGGCACAATGTTCCAAAGCGCTGCATACTTCAGGTACTCGGACAACTCTACTTGCAATGCATGAATCCCGTAATTGATTCTGACAAAAACTTTGGAATCTGAGAAGCTGTGGGACATATTGGACAACGAAAACATTAAAAAACAATCTAAATTCTATCCTCGAAGACAGTGAACTCGGCACACAAACCCCAATTAGAAAATAACAAAAATTTAACCCCCAAACCACTGGCTACTCTTGATCCCCCCCCAGCATAAAATAAGACAATACCGAAGATAGCTGACAACTTCAAAGTACATTACAAGGTCACGCTTCGCCCGCAGTTTTTGCCACAACTCGTACGACCAACCACCAAGAAGGCGACACACGACGACGCAACGTGCCAACCCCCCTGCCGTCCTTTGTTGCCGCTTGGGGACCCCTTTGGACGCACGGGCGGCACGGGACGCCGGACGGACCGTTCGAAGCCGCGTTACTGGCACCGTGGCCTCGCGCAGAGTCCACCCACCTCGCCGCCATCGAGGAACGCACGGCACCGCTTGGCGAGCGCGTCCAGGGCCGCGTCCCAGGCCGGACCCACGAGCGTCGCCGTGGCCGGGGTCCCCCCCCGCGTTCCCGTTTTCCTCCAACCCCCGCGGGGGAAAGTGTACCAGGCTGCGACGGAGGAGGCCTCCCTCCAGGGTCGCTCGCCAAGGGAACGGGTCGGGCCGGGCTGCAAAGAGTGACGCGCCCCTTCGAGCCCCTATTTCACCTTTTGACTGTGCACGTTCGCTCGGACAACTATTGTTGCATCTTCGCGCGTCTCGTATTGAGATGCGCGAAGATTTGGTTGGGGTAACCTCATCGTGAGGCATATGGAAGTGTCCGAGATTCGCCCGTATCGCTTCTAAGATTATAGATGCCCTAAACGAGCAATAATTTTGAGGGGCTCTTCATTTCGCTCATATCTGGAAGTGTGCGTTTCAGGAATATTTCACGGGCACAAAATTTCTAGATTGGGAATGGTATGCTATGTAATCGTTATCATTGGGTAATATTCACAAAAACTAAGTTTTCACAAAAAAAATCGTTCAGCCTTTCCACTCTCGTGAAGAAGGAAGACCAGCGGAGCTGTGCTCGATACACTGTGTGCTTCTTCTTCGTCGTCCTCTGTTTTTCGCTCTGTTTCCTACGATGAATTCCCACCAACGCGCCCAACTATCCATTCTTTTATTATAGCTGGAAAGGTTGCCGCCATCTACGAGCAACGGTGGAAACCATACTGGTTGTGTGCTTGCCGCCGTTGCTTATAGATGGCGGTAGCTGTCCAGGTAGGTTTGTGTCGACATACACAGACATGATCCTAGGGAACCTAGCCCTAACAGCTCCGCTGTAAAATTAGGTCCCGCACAATATTTATTGATGATTTTGAATATTTTCCCACTTTTATTTGACATTCCAGCAGACACAATATAGAAAATAAAACCGTTTTTCGGTCGACAAAAATAAACAGCGCGCTACAGACACCTGAAACTCCGCGTGAATCTGATGCTATAGTAGGTTACAAGTCAAGAAGGTAGCGGCAAATGCCCCTCAAAGGGATTCATATATCCCTTCCGCCACCTCCGCATCCAATAGCGTCCCATCGTTTCCTGTGACGTTGCGGCCAACGCGCGAGGAGGGTCTTGCCTTTCTGTACATATTTGCTTTATCTTTCGACTTTGACTTAGCATTGTGGAAGCCACGAGAGAGAGATTAGAGTCTTTCCCCTCCGATGGAAACAAAGACGACTTTCGGGGATTAGCTTCCCCCTCCGATTGATACAAAGGCTGCTTTCAGGGGCTCGGTTCCTTCTCCGATGAATACAAAGGTCGCTTTCTTAAAATGTGGGGGTCGGAGACAAGTTGGCACCACCCTGTGGCCATTATCTATCCATTGAAGCGGAACAAGGAGCGTTTCCAGTGAACTCTTCTTTCGATTGCGGAGGGATTTGAAACCGGCACACCACGCTTGTGGGAGGAGCTTCTCCTACCTTCTTAACTTGTAACCGACTATAGTGGTGCTGATAGAATGTGCAAGTTTGAGAACAGGACTTTACCTGAATCGAAAAATAAGAGACAAAATTTTGTAACACCCGACATTGCTGCAGGCCTAACATTCGCCAAACCAAGAGATGGCACTAGTCACCCTCGACATTTATTTCGGCAAAAAACACTTGTCAGCAATAAAGAAAACAAGATTGTCTTTCTTGCCGACGAAAGTTCGTTCTGCTAACAGAACAGATGCCCGTGAGCAGAGAGGCGGCCTCACCGTTGCCGGGAGGCGCCTTGGGCAGCCCGGACCAGACGGCCCGGGGCCGAGCCAGGCACAGCGACGCCAGCAGCTCTCCAACCAGTCCAATGTTCTCCGCCTCCGGGCAGGTCCCCTCGTCGGGGGAAGGCAGCAGGCGCTCCAGCAGCCACAGCCGCCACCTGCAACGACGGGCGGGCAAGACCAAGCCAGTTCTAGTGGGACCCCCACTCTTCGGCTTCGGAGGGGAACCGAGAAACAAGTTACGCCGAAATAGCTACTGCCGCTACGCCGATTCTCAACGAAATGTGCTAGCATTTAGCGGAGGGTACAGACTCGGCAAAGAATGGCAATTCCAACCTCACTCCGGTACGCATACAGTTGTCTTTCAAGAGCCAGTCTTTCCTCCTGGTTGTTGGCGGTTTCGCGCAAAGGACGTCGTCGCTGCACCTCAGTTTTACAGTTGTCGCGTAGCGTATAAACCAAAATATAGGTCAAACGTTTTTTTTTTGGAAATGCACTAGAAAATGTTGACCCTCGTCTCGTATACCAGTCATTGGCAGAAAAACAAAGAAGCGTGGAATCTATGAGTGCCCGATGCCGCCATTTTCTTTTTACTTGCGCTACTCGCATTCTTCCTGTCGCAATTGTCGTTCCTGGTCCCTGAGCGAGATCGAGCGGAAGTAGACGCGATAGGTTTCAAGCGAAAAGCTAACGTACATGCAGAAACGTGCGGCAATTTGACGCCCGCTGGCCGCTGCCGTCTGTCTGTGCTTGGGTGTTGTTGGCGTGGAGGTGGATTCCACAAGATACAGCGGTTCCACAAGCGCAGCATCGGCAACGCGACTGATGGCACAGAAGATGATGCGTTGCTGGACACGGACAGCATCGAGCACCCGTCGTCCGACAAAGGCGGAGGTTCCAAAGAATCGGAGTAATGCTCGCACGTGGATTTCATTGCATGCAAGTACAAAGCGGTGCAAAGAAAATAAATGTGCCTCAATTTCTTGCCGGGCTTTATTCTTCCTTCAGATTTTTTTTTTTTCTTGGTAAAATTTGATTTTGTCACTATAAAATCTTTGTTTTCGATTTTCACAATTTGTAAATTGGGGGGGTTTGACCTATATTCCGGTTCAAACTATATTCCGTTTCTTTCGATATGTTGTGCCAAGGCCGCTTGATTCCCTCCTCTCCCCCGGTGCATCGTTGGAAGCATGTGACAACACTCTTTCCCTCTTACATAAGAGGGAAAGTGGACGCAACGAGAGAAGAAACGAAGCAAAAGAGCACGGCAGGAACCGGAACTAAAGTCTGATGATCCTGTCGTGGTCGAGACAAGATTGATTGAACCACTTAGGTTTATTCTAGCATCAAGCATAGCAATACAGGTGCGAGTCGTGCCGTGTCTGGTCACGATCCGGTGGAGAGAAGATCCATGCGCGGACGCAGCGGGCACAGGCCAGGGTCACCCGGCAGCGGTAGTGACGATGATGATCTCCCGACACCTCCCCCACTTTGGAAGAACACTCACACTTCCCTAAAGCGGTCAGGTGAACGGCTCACTCGTCCACTCCTGGTGACGGTAGGTGCCACAGTCGGTTGCAAATGTCCTCTTGTTCGCCGTGTAGTGCCGGTCGTCGTCTGCACCACGTAGGAGCACGGTTGAGGCGCTGGCCCTAGAATGTGGCGTAAGGCGCTGCTTCCAGTCCTAATTCTGACCGCAGTTCCAGGCGGAAGGATGTCAAGCTCACGTGTTCTGCGGCGCTCGTCATAGTGTTGGCGCATCTTCTCCTTGTATAAGTCAATTCTTGAGCAAAAGTCGGGTTGTGTCCCAGAAAGGTTGGAGAGATTTGGGCTTTACTGGCACACTTGTGCGCAGTATTCGTCCCACGAATAGCTCCGCTGGTCTTTCGAATTCCGGGGTCGCACTCTGGGCCATCAATGCATTGTGGATGTCTGTCGATCTGTCGATTTCCTAAGAAGTTGCTTAGCCGTTTCGACGGTCCTCTCGGCCTCCCCGTTGCTCTGTGGGTAGTACGGGCTTGACGTTGATTGGGTCACTCCCCATTCCTTCAGAAACACTGTGATTCGCCTGAGGCAAATCGCAGTCCGTTGTCTGTTCGCAGAAGTTTTGGGCGCTCCATATCGCACAAACATTGGGTCGAGGACGGCGCTGATGTCCCTGGTCGTCGTCCGCCTCAGAGGTTCCAGCTCGAAGAACCTTGAATAGTAATCGACAGCGATCAAGTAGTTACTGCCTTCGTGGACGAAAAGGCCCATGCCGACGACTTCCCATGGGTAGTTTGGAAATGGAGTCGCCAAAAACGGAGGTTGACCTGGTTTCCGGTGTTCCTGAACTGTCGTGTGGAACCCAATGCCTGGCCACTAGACTGATTCTCGTGCTCTGGCGCGACATTTGGACACACCCTGGTGACCTGCGTGAAGCTTCTCCAAGATTTCGAAGTGTCGGGCTTCCGGTATGACGAGTCGATTGCCGTTGAACACCAGGACGTCTAGTATGGCTAGTTCACCGGTGACTTCATAGAACTGGCGGACTCCTTGAGTAAGCGTCATTTAATCCGGCCATGTCCGAAGGGCGTATTCGATTACCATCCTCGTTACCGGATCTGTCTGTAGCTCGTTCTTGATGCGGTCGAGCATTTCTTGGGAGGCTGGAAGCTGTTCCAGCGTGAGGAGCTCGTACTCTGGTGTTGAGTTCCCTTGTACGAGAGGCTGTGTCGGGTAACGGCTTGCATTACAGCAAGTCGGCTGTGTACATAGATATTTCAGGAACGTGTCCTATGGTGTAGTCGTACTGCAGCAGTTGCATTCGGAATCGCTGCAGTTGTGGGCTCAGCTCATCGAGTCGCTTTCTTGTCATGAGGGGAACCAGCGGTTTCTGGTCTGTCTCAATGTGAAACTGCAGTCCTAAGATGTACATGCGAAAGTGATTCCAGGCCCATGTGATTGCGAGCTCTTCTTTGTCGATTTGAGCGTAGCGTTGTTCCATCTCAGTGAGAGAGCACGCTGCATAGGCAATGGGCAGCTGCTTGCCGTCGGTCTCTTGTAGCAAGACAGCACCCATTCCGTAAGATGATGCATCCACTGAGACTATGAGAGGCTTCTTCGGATTGTAGTGCATCAGAACTGCCGCTTTGGCTAGAGCTTCTTTCACTGCTTCAAAGCTTCACTTCTGGTCGGGTCCCCAGAGCAAAGCAGTGTCGGCGCACAGGAGATCCCGCATTGACTTTGTTGTGTTTGCCAGGTGTGGCAAAAACTTGGCAAGGTGATTTGCCATTCCAAGAATGATCTCAGTTCTTCCACATCTGATGGTGGTGTGATCTGTGTGATCACATCAACTTTTTCAGGATCAGGCTTTAAAGGGGCACTGACACCCCAAGGGTCGTATTTTTTTTTTATTGTCTAAAACGATGCAAGTTGTAGTCATAGACACGCAAAAAAAAACGCACCACAAAAAGTTTCTTACACGCGCGCGCCTTTTTATTTTTGGCGTTTTTCTCTCCCGCTCCTCGCCTCCTCACTTCTTTTGATTTGTGACGTCAAAAATCATAAAATTTAGAAGCTTTGTAGGCGACATTTCTATAACATTTAATAACGGCAATCGTAAAACATGTTTTTAACGCAATTGCGAACGCACTACGGCCCTTCTTTTTGAAATACCAAAAATCGGAGTCCGGTGTGATGTCGCCTTCTGGAATTGTATCCTCCCTCGGAAAACATGTCGCCTGGGCAGGCGGCACCGCTCGCACAGAATAAAGCCGGTTTTTCTCGGTCCGCCAGCGCCCTAATCTCCCGCTCCTTTCCTCCTCGCTTCAGGTCGCGGTGGCAACAGCACGGAGTCATGAAAGAAAGTTGACACTCAGGACTTCGCAATATTTGACGTCAACGCACCGGTGCAGATCGCGTGGGAACTTCGAATTCGGCATTTGGAAATTGTTTTTTTACTTCACAAATACAGTTAAACCTCGATTTTACGAAACCCGATTTTACGAATGTTCCGATTTAACGAACAAATTCAGATTCCCCGCGCAACCTATGTGCGAGGTCTCACTTCCTCGATTTTACAAAGTTTCCGATTTAACGAAGTAATTAGCGGGTCCCGGTGACTTCGTTAAATCGAGGTTCAACTGTACTGAATTCCCAAGTTTCGAATATTGAGGGTAATGTCCCGGCATCGTTTTCAATCGTTTCGGATGATAAAAAAAATATGATTTTGATGTGTCGGTGCCCCTTTAAGCTAGGAACTTGTGGCCTAGGAACTTGACCGTCTGCAGTAGGAAGGCGCACTAGCCGATGTTAAGTGTTATGCCGGCTTTGCGGAGTCGTTTGAAGGCTATAACCAGGTTTGCGTCATGCTCGGCCCGCGCTTTCCCCCAAATGATTACCGTAATATCCCAAGTCATCGCCCACCCCCCTGCAGCCTGAAATTCATAGAAAAAGTGGGGTGGGCCATGTCTCGGTGGGTGAGCACAAAAAGTTAATAAAAGCGGAGAAAGCCGCCCAGTTTTCTCTCCGTATCTAGCGCTGCTACGCAACAGATACATTAAACTCAAAACTCGATTTAGTTTTATTGTTTTATAGAAAAAATGCTCACGAAAGAATGTTTTACATACTACCGCGAAGTCCGTTGCTTGCATACGCGCTAGGAACACCACCGATCTGCATAGAGCACGAACGTTTGTTTCGTGAAAACACGTCACCACTATGTTCTCCTAGTTAGTAAAAAAAAAGAGAAGAAAAGAAAGAAAATTCTGCAAGAAAATAGAAAAACCAACCAGGCGCAACGAGCGAGCGAGCGGACCAAAGAAGCGACGAAGAGCGATGCTGGGAAAGCGGAAAAGCCGGCGATCGCGTGGCAAATACTTTGGCGTCGGGCCAAGTCGGGCGCCTTGTCAATCACAAGCTCTTGCGCAACTTCCTTGTTTTTTGCGTACATGCGTGCGTCCGTGCACGGCGCGCTATCAATGGGGGTTTGGGACGCTCTACTAACGTCTGTGTAGGGCGTTCCAGAAAAGCTTTATTTACCTGTTGGCTTTGTCTAAAACATTGCACAACCGCGGTCGCGACGTGCGGGGAGAAGGAGCGGGTTCGCAGCGACCTTACTTCGGCGGAGACAGACTTCGACCTTACACTCCGCGGTTACTTCCCAAAATATGGGGCGTACGCTTACCTCGCGATTCCTGACTGGGTTAATGCTTGTGTTATCTTTCCGATTCTTTTTTTTTTGTCGGATCGACATTTTCGTAAGCAAAAAAAACTTTTATTTTGTTATCTTCATCGTTTTCTTTTCGCATGGATACACTACCACTTCGGAGTCGCTCACGCGAAAAATGCGTAAGCAAAGAAAGGGCCTTTCTCTCCGTTTTACTTTGTCACGGACGTCCTCCAACTGTAAGGTCCGCGGCCGCGTCATTTGGGTAGGATGAGTGTTTGCAGATCGCGGAGTCCGCGTTGGGGTATTTGAAGGGGTGGGCGATGACTCGGTGTTTTTTTAGAAATCTATATTGGCCCAAAAATTGGGGTGGGCGATGACTCGGGGATGGGCGATGACTCGGGATATTACGGTATATCGTCTTGCAGGCAAGCTTGGCCTTCCTCTCCCTGAAGGACTCTTGGCATTTTGCACTGAAAAATCTCTGGCGCGGTCGAGATTCCCAAGAGAAGGCGAAGGAACTTCAAGCGTCCAAACAGTGTGAAAAATGTTGTGTATTTCTGCGATTTTTCCGCCTGAGGTGCTTGCCAGTATCCAGCTCGAGCGTCGAGTTTGTTAAAGGCTGTGCCCCCAGTGAGCTTTGCCAGACGTTCGTCTACGGTGGGCATGATTACCCGCTCTCGCATAAAGTGCTTGTTGAGCTCTGTGTAGTCTATGCAAATGCGCCATTCGCTTTTTCTGCGACGACCATCGAAGCGCACCACTCTGTGCGCCTCGGTGATGCGCTCTAGTAAAACCTCGGTACCACGTACCCGCAGAAGCCGTACTTCCGCTTTAGAAGTAGCTTAGTCATACCCCCACATGTCTCCCGTTAAGCCTAATGCATTGTTTATTTATTTATTGGGTGATTCCACGAGAGATCGAACCAGCAGGTCCACTCAACATTTTTATTTTTTTTTGGGTTTTTTATAGGGATGCCGCAAACTTTTTTCGAATCGAAGTTTCGATGATCGAATCAATCGATTCGGAAGGTTCGAAAGATTTCGCATTTTCGAATTTTCTATATCGTAAAATTCGACGGAAGTCGAATTTTCAAACTTGTTAAGCTAAGAAGTTCGACGCTTTTCGAACTGTCGAACTTATTACGCTAAAAAATTCGATCCCCTTCGAACTTTCGAACTTATCACACTGCAAAATTCGATGCTTGTCGAACTTCCGAACTTGACTGACCAAAAAATTTGATGATTTTCGAACTTTCGAATTTCTTGCACTAAAAAGTTTGAAGCTGTTCGAACTTTCGAATTTCCTATGCTAAGGAAATCAATAATTTTCGAACTTTCGAACTTATTTATCAATAGAATTCGAAAAGTTTCGAACTTTCGAATCCTGAAAAGTCAGAAGTTCGACGAACTTCGAACTTTTAGGGTAAAAGTTCGACGTTCGTCGAACTTCGAAAGATCGGCGGACGGTTTCATTTGAATTCAAGTAGTGAGGTACATTCGTAATTTTTTTTTTCTCGAACTTTTACATGCAATGTTCTGTTCTTTACGAAAGACAATGCCGTTTATTTCAATGTTCTGGCATGCTTAGTTTTAAAGAAATAAATTCCCGAAGGAGCGAGGAACGACGACGAGTTTTTGACGATTATCGTTTGTGCCAGATTTGAAGCGCGATGTAGCCGAAGCTATTTATGGTAGAGATGTTAAACTTTTTAAGAATGATCTATGTATAGCCTAGATAAGTGTCGTCTTAAGATATGACTATTGTTATTCAAGGTGAGTTTCGAAGAAATGTCCAAACATGTATCTACATGCAATTATGCCCTAAACTTGGTATTTATTTTCGTCTAAGTTGTTTGAGGTATCGCATTTAAATTAACACCACAGACAGTACATATCATTGCCATCTGCAGAATACAAAATAATGTATTTATTGTTTTTTCACGTTAAGGAATAAATTAACTCATGGGAGAAGATTTCTAATATTGTTCAAGTTCAGCACGTCATTAAAAGAAAACTTTTTTTGCGCTTCACGTTCCTGGGACGTGTTTCTTTTAGCCTGTACACATTTTGGTAGGAGAAAGTTGTTTCGAAGTTCTGAACCTCTGAATATGCAAGAATACAACACATCCGGCGAGTTCTTGATAGTTTTTTCTTTCTCCAGCTTTTTATCCCCCCATTTATTATTATTTTTTTTACCATTGGCACAGTTATTTAGGTCGTAGAGACATAGCTTTGAACTTCCGAACCACCGAGCATGTGACGAGTAGTGCCTTCTGACGAGTTTCTAACAATGACCATCTACGCGATCTTTTATGCAGTGAAGAGCGACAGTAGCTATACATAGCCATAAATAATTTCAGATTAAAATAAGCTCGACCACGCCCTCTTTCACCGTATTGTTTTCTTTAACAGTCCGAAATATCTGGAAGGGGGGAAGGAGGGCTGAGGCCTCCCCCCCCCCCTCCCCTCTTCCCTCCCCCGTTTTTCCTCTTCCGACGCCACTTGTATGGTAGAACGCTCCTCGACCTCGAGTTGTGTCGGCTTCTGTGCTTTTTGCGAGGCGATTCCTCCGTCCCAGAAAATAAACCTCCAGGACAATTACAAACGTAACTTACTATATGCCAGCGTCACTCGGGCGGCGTTCGATCGGATTACTACCAGCGTGCAAGGGGTAGGGAGGTAGTTTGCCAGGTCGCTTCACGGTTTTTCTGAGCCTCAACCTCCTGCCCGCCCCTGGCCATTTCGAACTGGAAGAGTATCGTAAAACAGTGTGTTCGTGTGATCACTACTGCGTGATGCACGTTAAACCCCCCCCCCCCCCGGGCTGGCGGTCACAATTACTGATCTATGGTCACACGTCACTCTGCACTGGCAAATATTCCAGCACATCCGGGACACTTGTCGTCTCATTTAATTGCCTGACCAACTTCGCAGAGCCTAGGTATCACACCCTAACTTTTCTAAACTTGATTTCGTGAAAACCAGTGAGTCGTGAAAACATTATTTGAAACTGAAACTGTGGAGGAACTTGAAAACTGGACTTCGAACTTTGAAAACTTGGACTTGAAAAAAATTCAAAATCTTCCAAGTTTTTTTTTTTTTTTTTTTTTTTTTTTTTCGAATTCAGCGTTAAAAGAGAATCGAAACTTTCGAACTTTATGCAGAAAGAAATTCGAAATCTTCGAATTGTTCAAACTTCATGTCTATAAAAATTCGAAGCGTTTGAAGTTTTCGAATTTTATTTCCAAAGAATATCGAAATCTTCGAACTTTTCGAACTTCGGATCTTAAGAAATTCAGATTTTTCGAATATCTCGAATTTCAAGTTAGGAAAGTTTGAAATCTTCGAATTTATCGAACCTCAAGTAAAACAATATTCGAAATATTCGAACCCGAAATTTTAGAAACCGTGAAAGCTTCGAACTTTTCGAATTCTAAACTCTACTGTGATCGAAAGTTGCGAATTTTTCGAATTCGAACCTCGGTCGGTACGAAAATATCAAAATTTTTCTAAATCGAACCTCAGTTCGCTTCGCAAATATCGAAACCTTTCGAAATCGAACCTAGGGTGGTTCGCGACATCCCTAGTTTTTTATATGTGATGTGCACTCAAATGAATCGCACGAAACAACTTTTTGTCTCGAAATCGCGTTTTCACTACGAGAAAAAAAATGTTTCAAGATTGCGCGACAGCCCCGCTCCCACCGCGGACTGCATTAGGTGCCAACTTTGCGGTCCTGTGGAAGGCAGGCAAAGAGCGGTAGGCCAAAAATGTTTCTTGTTTCGTGTAACACACCACAGTTTAAGTCAAGTGCATGCAAATATTGTGTGCTTTATGAATTAAAAAAAAATATAACAAATTTTTAACTTTCGACCAGGTGCAACAAACACACTAACTTTCAGGCCTTCTACCTCAATCTGTATGGCATTAATGAGTTCGAAAGCTACACATAATATAGGCCAGGGAATCTAGATTATTCGTCAAAAATATGAACTTCCGATAAAAATATAAACATAACAAAAAATTATTTTGAAAAATCACATTTTCAAAAAAATACCCATATTGAAAAAACAAAATAAAAAAAAAACCCAGTCTCGATTTCATTAGAACTCTGGGGTAGAACTCTCCTTAGGCCAGGCAAAAAGAAAGTGCAAAAACATGTTGCATCATTTGCTTGGTACAAAAATTGTAACCGGTCAAAGTGGCGGTTGCAAAGCGTCTTGACTCCGGCGTTTTTCTATTCTCCCCGCTGCTAACTTTTTTCTTTTTTTTTAAATTGCAACTTTTTTTTTTTTTTTGTCACAAATAAGAAAATTTATGTGTTGTAGCTTGCTGCCAGAGAAGATATCTTTCCAGATTTTCTTTTGCTTGTGGCTGTCTACGGGCACTCATGAAAGTTTACGCTCATGCGTGCAAGGTTCAGGTGGAGAACCAGCATATCACACTTCTGTGTTCGCATCAGTTTTGTAGCTGCCCCGGGCACTTGTGAAGAACATACAAGTGAAGACTTGTATGTTCTTCAGACGATGCTCAACGATGCTCAAGCACTTGTGAAGAACATACATGTTTCGGCGCGCGCGGTAGCGAAATACGAGCTCCTACTCGGTGAACCACTGCATGTGTGTGTTTGGAAAAAAGGAGGGGGGGGGTGGCGAAGAAGGCTGGGCAAGGCAGGATTTCTTGAACTTGATCGCGCTTGGACTTTGCATGTCTCGTTTATTAGAACTGTAGATAATAAAAGAATGACGCTTCGGGTACAAGGGTACGGGACGCTTATGTTACGGCGGAGCCAAAGAGGAGGTTTACGTTTGCCGCGCGGTATACGTGGCTCGCGGTCGCTCTCGCTGTCAGGAGCTGGTAAGATATTTGAGCTCGCGTTTACCGCCGGGCAAATGTACACATCCTCCTTGGCTGCGCCGTAACATAGGCGCACCGTACTCCTGTACCAGAGGCGTGGCTCATTTATTCTCTACAGTTCTAATAAACGAAACTGGAGCAGTCTTCAGCCTGACTCCGGCACGAACGTTCATGCGCTTCCTTCCTTGGGTCTAAAAACGTAACAGCTACCTAAAGATGACGGCTCGTCAACGCTTTCCCTTGAAGGAAATTTGGAAAATCCAATAAACTCGGATCGCATCAAGGTGATTAGTGTGACAGTTCATCTAGACTCTTTTAGAATGCGCGGTGGCAGAATTGATGTCTTCACGGCAGTGATATCATCTGGACAGCTGTGTGTTTGTGCATGTGTGCCCAGGAAAGGCACACAAGATGAGCAGTGCGGTCATGTCCTCTTGGTGGCGGGAACTGCTGCAACCGAGCTCACTGCAATTAAACCTTTTTAAATCTGATTATAGCGAATGTGCTATCTTGACATTGTTCGAACTCGCAAGGCAGCCAGAAAGGCCAACAACAATTTAATTTTATGTGTGCCCGTTCTAAGCGACAGAAGCATCGCTAACTTTTGTGGTGTTTCGTGTAAATACATACTATCAGACTGAACTTCTTGTATGGAGTGGTAAAAAAAGTGAACTTTTTTAAAGAGTGCAAAGAGAGACCAGCAACGGGGAGAAGCGAAAGCGCCGGAGTCAAGACGCTTCGCAACCGCCACTTTGACCGGTTAGATAGAACTTTTGTACAGAGCGCGACACTGTTAGTGCGAACAAGCGATCGCCAGTTTTTCCAGTTTTTCTCTTTGAAACCAAGGGATGTCATCCAAGTCATTATTGCTACGGAAAGAGCTCATCTAGTTCTATAATCTAAGCGATACAATTTCGTGCTCGCAAATACTATTTAGAAGTAAAATGCGAAAATGTGCCAATGTCGTGTTCGCGCTAACAGTGTCGCGATGTGTACCAAGCAAATGGTGCAATGTTTTTGTACGTTTTTTTGCCTGGCCTAAGGAGAGTTGTACCCCAAAGTTTTAATAGAATAAAAACCGTTTTTTTTCTCAATATATGTATTTTTTTAAATGTGTTGTTAAAAATGACTTTTAATGTTTATATTTTTACAAAAAAAATCATATTTTGTAAGTATATTTTGGATGCCCTGGCCTATATTGTGTATAGTTTTCAAGCTCGTTAATGTCATACATATTGGGGTAGAAGGCCACAAAGTCAGTGTATTTGTTTCGCCTAGTCTAAGTTATGCATTGTTTATATATTTTTTTATTTTATAGAAAACATAATTGCATGCAGTTGACTTAAACTTTGATGCGTTATAAGAAACAAAAGCATTTTTGTCGTACCACTTTTAGCCTGCCGTCCACAGGACCGCAAAGTTGGCAACTATTGCAGTCCGCGGTGGAAGCAGGGCCGTCGCGCAATCTTAATTAAAGAATTTTTTTTCTTGAAGTGAAAACGCTTTCTCGATAAACAAAGTTGAGCATCGTCTGATTCATTTGTTTGTACATCGCATATAAAAAGAAAAAAATGTCGAGTAGACTTGCAGGTTCGATCTGTCGTGGAATCACCCGTCGTAAACTTTCGTGAGTGCCCGTAGACAGCCACAAGCAAAAGAAAATCTGGAAAGATATCTTCTGTGACAGCAAGCTACAACACATAAATTTTCTTATTTGGGACAAAAAGAAAAAAAAAAGTTGCAACATTTTTGAAAAAAAAAAAGTTAGCAGCGGGGAGAAACGAAAAACGCCGGAGTCAAGACGCTTTGCAACCGCCACTTTGACCGGTTACAATTTTCGAACCAAGCAAATGATGCAACATGTTTTTGCACTTTCTTTTTGCCTCGCCTAAGGAGAGTTGTACCCCAGAGTTTTAATAAAATCGAAACCGTTTTTTTTTTTATTTTGTTTTTTAAATATGGGCATTGTATTGAAAATTTGTTTTTTCAAAATAATTTTTTGTTATGTTTATATTTTTATCGGAAGCTCATATTTTTGACGAATAATTTAGATGCCCTGGCCTATATTATGTGTAGCTTTCAAACTCGTTAATGGCATACAGATTGAGGTAGAAGGCCTGAAAGTTAGTGTGTTTGTTGCACGTGGTTGAAAGTTGGGAAGTTTTTATAAATTTTTTTAATTCATAAAGCACACAATATTTGCATGCAGTTGACTTAAACTTTGGTGTGTTACACGAAACAGGAGACATTTTTGGCGTACCACTCTTCGCCTGCCTCCTACAGGACCGCAAAGTTGGCACCTAATGCAGTCCGCGGTGGGAGCGGGACCGTCGCGCAATCTTGAAACATTTTTTTTCTCGTAGTGAAAACGCGGTTTCGAGACAAAAAGTTCTGTTTCGTGCGATTCATTTGAGTGCCCCACATCACATATAAAAAACCCAGAAAAAATAAAAATGTTGAGTGGACCTGCTGGTTCGATCTCTCGTGGAATCACCCTATTTATTTATTTATTTAATATACCTCAAAGCGCCTTTTCGGGCATTGTATGAAGGGGGAGTACACGTTTTTGACAAAAATATTAAAACAATAAATTTCGTACATATTTGCTTAAAGACAAGAAACAATGCAAATATACACACTCAAGAAAAAGTACACTGGTACACAAACAAAAATTATATAATATACCCACTCAAAAGAATAATTCGCACACAAACAGGGAGCATCATGCCAACCAGGCTACAGGAAAGGAAATTAAACTGTCTTCGCACATGAAAAACAAAAAGGTCACCATCCTATGACTCATTCCTGGGAAAGGTGGAACAAAAGCTCACATGTAGATTTGAATTCATTTTTATCAGTTATATTTACAACGTGATGGGGCAATGAGTTCCATTCTGTAATGGCGAGTTGCGAAATTGGTTAGTGCGACAATTTGATAAGCGAATTTTGTGGGGATGATCATGTCTGGGAAAGATGCGATGAGGGGGAGGCAATAAGCGTTTATTAAGGTTAATATCAAAGTAATAAATATTGTGGATGAACGCCAGACGGGAGACTTTGCGCCTGGCGTCTAATAAGGGTAAATTAGCCCTTTGTTTCAGTGCTGAAACGCTCGTGTATGGTGAATAGTCACTATATATGAAGCGCGCGGCTTTGTTTTGAATTTTTTCTATTTGGGCAATTAGGTAATCCTGGTGGGGAGACCATATGATGCTAGCGTATTCAAGCTGAGATCTGACAAAGGACTTAAAAGCTAGCAAACGAGTTTCAGGGGGAGCTAAATACAACTTCCGTCTGATGAATCCTAAGGAACGACTGGCTTTCCCAACTATGTAGTTAATATGGTCGTGCCAACTAAGACTATCGGAAATGAAAACGCCCAGATATTCATATTTCTTTACCTTTTCCAGAGGGACACCATTGATAGCATAGTTGCAAATGATTGATGGTTTCTTTGTTGTCACAGTCATACATTTTGTTTTGTCGATGTTAATTCGCATTTGCCACCTGTTGCACCATAAAGCCATAGAGTTCAGATCACCTTGAAGTGTACAGGTGTCGGCTGTATGTACTATCTTTTTATACAGCACACAATCGTCTGCGAAGAGTCTAATCGATGAAGAAATGTAACAGGGAGATCATTTATATCAATGAGAAAAAGAAGGGGTCCCAGCACGGAGCCCTGGGGCACGCCAGACTTAACATCAGTGCTTGATGATAACTGATCAGAAATTGCAACAGATTGGGCTCTATTCGTAAGGAATTGTCTAATCCAAAATATAAGTGAGGGGTCCATATTCAACGTTTCAAGTTTTTGTAACAGCCGCTGGTGTGGTACGCAGTCAAATGCCCGAGAAAAGTCTAGAAATACGATGCCGGTCTGTTGGAGCGAATGAACGTTTTCATAAAGATCAGTTACAAGCTCGAAGAGTTGCGTCTCGCACAATTTGCCTTTTCTAAAGCCATTTTGTCCCTCAAAAAGAATGTTATTCTCCAAAACAAAATTAATAATACGACTATATATTATATCCTCTAAAAGTTTACAGCTTAATGCGTAGTCGCTTAATGCGTAGTCGCTTATCGTGTACTTACCGGTCAACGCGCACTGTTTTCACTTCCCGGTACGTACTAAGTTAGAAGTTGCTGCCAGCGTGCGGCCGGGCCGCAGCGCACCAGCAGCAACCCGGGAGCGAACACGCGAAGCCGACCCAGCGTGAGGGCGAGGGCAGCGTGGGCGCGAGTTCGGCTGGTTCGGCGCCGCGCAACTCGCCGCCGTTGAGCAGGCGAACCAACGAACATCGACAACGTTGCTGGTGGGGGACCAGTGCAGTGGCGGTAGTCGACGCGGTTTACACAGTTTACGGGCCCGGCTGGTGGGAAAGGAGGAGGCTCCTTCGAACAGCGTTGTTGACGTCGCGGTCGCAGGCTTGGCTGGCTTGGTGGGCTGTGCAGGAGGTTCCCAACTTGCGATTGGTTACGCATAGTTGCGGTTTTCTGAACGGATTTCTCTTGCTGCCCTGCCTGCCTGCCTGCCCCCTGCCCCCGCCACGCCCCACGCCCGCCCGGGCCGCCGCCCCCCCGTGGCCGCCGCTCGCACGTATACGCAACACGCATACGTCAAGTTTAGGTTTCGCGCCTCTGCTGCCGCGCAGCTCCCGCATGCCCTCGCTACGGAAGGGGCGAAAGGGAGGGTAGAAGGACGCGATGCGCCATGCCAGCCATGCACCTTGATCCTTGCCTTGTCCCTTCTCTCCTTCGCAAACGCACGCACCAACCCGCACAAAAAAAAAAAAAAAGTTTACCTTTGTTTGTTGCTTACGGCGACTCGCGGTGTTGCTCGCGTCTCTATTTGAAGACGCGAACATAAACCGCTAACACTCCCGTCGGCTTCGTAGGCCAATCTAGTATTGTACATCGGAAATAAATGCCGTTCTGTGTTTAATTTATGGTGTTTTACCGTTCCTTTCTGGTCGGCCTAGAATCGAGGACTTTTTTTTTTTTTTTTTTTCGGCTTTGCCGTTTTGGAGGGTCGGCCTAGAATCTATGCCGGCTTAGAGAATCGAGTAAATATGGTAGGTGGTGTGTATTTGTCATTTTCTCTTAAGTCGTACTACCGCTTTGCGCGTACTTTATCCGCGTTCCTATCGAACTACGTCTTATCGAGGTTTTACTGTATAACTCGGAGCTTTAGCATCTTGGAAAGCTCATTCTTCACATGTCGTAGCATTGCCAGTGGCACCCATCTTCGGTACGTATGAGCAAAGGGCTTTGCGTCTGATCCAAGAACCACTTTGTACTTGGCAATCATCTGTCCAAGCCCCAAAGTCAGCCGAGGGTACTTGGCAAGTAGTTCGGGGACGTCCTTTGTGCGGCTTGTCTCACCGCTGACATTGAGGAGCTCTGGGAGGACTCCGAGAGATTGGATGGCAGGCACTGCCGCACCATCTGCGTGGCTGGCGGATACCTCCGTTGCTTTTTTTCGGACGAGCCGTCGGCGTTGTTTTCTTGCTCTCCTTTTCCTTTCTGTGTGCGGAGCTCAGTTCGTTGATGGCGGCGCTGTGTTGACCTTGCATACCTCGCATTTCTTTGTGTTCTTGCTTGATGGCTTAGGAGTTTCGCGCGTTAGCCACTGCGGTCTCGAGGGTAAGCGCGGATTCGAGTCGCGGCTTCTCGCTGAGAGCCGCATTGAGGAGGCCTACCACGAGTCAGTCCCAGATGAGCTCGTCTTTCAAGGCGCCATATTGGTATCTCTCTGCCTGCTTGAAGAGGGCGCTAACAAAACTTTTGACCGTCTCGTGAAACTCTTGCTTTCGGCGGTTGAACGTAGCACGTTCGTATATGACGTTTCGCCACAAAATAAAACGCTTTTCAAAGGCATTCTTCACGCAGTCATAGTCGAGCTTTTGTTCGTCACTGAGCTTGAGAGAGGCAAGAACTTCCTTTGCCTCGCGTCCCAGTGGCGTACGGGAGAGTATTTACCTGAGCAGCTCTGTCTTGCTTGCCGAGTCCTGAAATGACTCAATAGCGATCCCATGGCGTGATCCAGGTCTGCCAGTCGTCTGGACGGCGGAAGTCGAGCTTCTTTGGGAGAACAACGACAAATGGGTTGAAGGCTGGCGTTGGAGCCGTTGCTTCTGGTTGCTGCTCAGACTGGGCCAAGGCGTCGGTTTGGATGAGGGGGAACTGTAGCTGCTGAATTGCTACGCTAGCACCGGCGCCACCATGCCGTGGTCGAGACAAGATTGATTGAACTGCGTAGGTTCATTCTAGCATAGCAATACAGGTGCGAGTCGTGCCGTGTCTGGTCGCAATCTGGTGGAGAGAGGGTCCGCGCGCGGAAGCAGCGGGCAGAGTCCAGGGTCACCCGGCAGCAATGGCGATGATGATGACTGGCGGTGGCAATGATGATGATCTCCCGACAGATCTGACATAAACTTTCTACTCACTCCTCCTAGTACATATCTCCAACAAAATTGATCTCAGAAACTCTCGAATTGCGTGACTTCAAACGCTTCCAAGGAGGCTCGCTGCTTAAAGGTGCACTAAAGACGTCTCCGAGATTGTCTGTTCTTGGTGATAACTTATCTTACGGGCTCGAAGCATCCTAGAAATCTAAAAATTATGCTCGTGCGACGTATACTTCCCTACTAAAAATGTGATAGAAGTTTGTGCCACGCCCCTTTCTGAGCGGAAAAATCTGGAGCACAGAATCCAGCAGAGGCGGCGTGACAACGGGCGTGCGTCAGCCGATCGCAAGCCACTGTGACAAGTACATAGCGCCCCCTCCAGCCAACCCGTCGATGGCCGCCAGCCTCGGCGGGCAACATTGATCACGGCAGTAATAAACACCGAGGAGCGCACGCCGCCCCGGTCAGTCATCGTCCACCCTCACAACCAGGCTGCTAGTCGTCTCTTCTCGGCGGGTGCTTCGCTTCCCTTCGTCCACGTTCCAGAAGGATCGTGACACTGGCGACGAGGAACCGTGGCACTGGAGGCCAACAACGTGCACGGTTCGGCCCACGCCGCCGAGAGAGTCGTCGGAACACCGCCACCCGCTCCTGTCGCCATGCCGCTGTACGGGAGGCTCGAGCCGTTTGAGGGAGATGGATCCGCCTGGCCTGTCTACGAAGAACAAGTCCACGTGTTCTTCCGGGCGAACGACACGCCCGAGGCGAAACAACGGGACATCTTCTTGGCCAGCTGCGGGACCCGCGTCTTCAGCCTCCTGCTCGACCTTCTCAAGCCGGCCACGCCGCACGTCAAGACGCTGGGTGAGCTGCTCGCCACGCTGCGCTCGCACTTCAGCCCGGCGCCGTCCACGCTTATGGAGCGGTTCCGCTTCAACAACCGGAGCCGCCGGGACGGGGAGACCCTCGGCCAGTTCCCAAATTGGCAATACTCAATTGGGTTTCGACAATTGGAACCAATTGATTTTTTCAATGAGGAGTACGAAATCACAAACAGTTTTCCCCATTGGTTCCAATTGTCAGAAACCAATTGGACCCAATGGACATTTTTAACTGGGCTGTCACGATTGCAGGACGCCGGTCTCAAGCTGAGGCTGGACAAGTGCGTGTTCCTGACCCCCAGTGTGGAGTACCTAGGACACATCATCTCCCAGGCTGGCCTGGCCCCGGCACCCCGCAAGATCGAGGCCGTGCTCAAGGCGCCGAAGCCCAAGAGCAAGAAGGAGCTTCAGAGCTACCTCGGCCTCATCAACTTCTACAGGAGGTTCCTGCCCAACCTGTCGACGCATCTAGAGCCGCTGCATCGTCTGCTGCGTGATGGTCAGCAGTGGACCTGGAAGAAGGAGCAGGACTTGGCCTTCCAGCACAGCAAGGAGTTGGTCATCAAGGCTCCAGTGCTGGTGCACTTCGATCCGGCCAAGCCTGTAGTCCTCACCGTAGATGCGTCGCCGTACGGGGTAGGAGCCGTCCTGTCGCACCGGGATCAGGATGGTCAGGAACGCCCTGTGGCGTTTGCTTCTCGTCGTCTCCATGCGGCAGAGCAACGCTACAGCCAGCTCGACAAGGAAGGCCTGGCGCTCATGTTCGGGGTCGGGCGCTTCCACCAGTACCTGTGGGGCCGGCAATTCGAGGCAGTCACGGACCACAAGCCGCTGCTGGGGCTGCTGGGACCTGACAAGGCTGTCCCAGTGCAAGCGTCGCCTCGTGTGGTACGCTGGGCCTTGACGCTGGCGGCCTACAGCTACAAGCTGGTCTACCGCCCTGGGAAGGACCTGGGACCTGCCGACACCCTGAGCCGCCTGCCCCTGCCGGAGGTGCCTGCTGCCGTTCCAGAGCCAGCTGACGTTTTCCTGCTGGAGCGGGCCTACCCGGGGGTGCTCACCAGGACTGCGGTGGCGCAGGCGACCAGCCGGGACCCGGTCCTGTCGCAGGTGGTCAAGGCGGTGTCCCGAGGGGAGGAGCTGCGTCATCAGGCCTACAGCCACAAGGCCGCTGAGCTGAGCTTGGAGCAGGGCTGCCTGCTGTGGGGGTCCAGGGTGGTGATTCCACAACGTCTCCGGGCCAAGGTCCTGCAGTTGCTGCACGCGGGGCACCCTGGCGTGGAGAAGACCAAGATGGTGGCACGGTCGCACGTTTGGTGGCCTGGCCTGGACCAGGACATCGCGCACCAGGTGCAAGGCTGCCAGGTCTGCCAGGAGAACCAGCGAGCCTCGCGTCGCGTGGAGATCACCCCCTGGCCGTTCCCACAGAGGCCCTGGTCCCGCCTGCACGTGGACTTTCAAGGGCCACTACTTCCTCGTGGTAGTGGACGCCTTCTCCAAGTGGGTGGAGGCACTGCCAGTCACCACTCCATCGGCAAGCGAGACCATTGCAGCGCTGCGGCAGGTCTTCGCGGCGCAGGGATTGCCGGACATCATTGTGTCCGACAATGGTCCCGCTTTCGCCAGCGCCGAGTACCTGGACTGGCTGCAGAAGAATGGGATCCGCCGGATGCTGGTTCCACCGTACCACCCTGCTTCCAATGGTGCACCCGAGCGGGTGGTACAGACCATCAAGGACAAGCTCAAGAAGAGCCAGCCCGGGGATTTCCGGACACAGGTGGCCCGGGTACTGTTCCAGTACCGGACCACACCCCATGAGGTCACTGGACGTGCCCCCTGCGAGCTACTGCTGGGCCGGATGGTCAAGACACCCTTGGACGTCTTGCATCCAGACCTCCGGTCCACGGCGCTCCTGAAGCAGCTGAAGCAGAAGCTGGCTGCTGACCGAGGGTGCCGTCCCGGGC
Source organism: Ixodes persulcatus (assembly GCA_013358835.2). Lineage (NCBI taxonomy): Eukaryota > Metazoa > Arthropoda > Arachnida > Ixodida > Ixodidae > Ixodes > Ixodes persulcatus. The sequence goes on from JABSTQ010010437.1 coordinate 212,440, forward strand.
CATTGCCGGAGCCGGGAGCGTCGGTCTACGCCAGGAACTTCCGTCCTGGCCCACCCTGGTCTGCCGGACATGTGGTTTCGCCAGCGAGCGCCTCGTCGCTACTCGTCCGCATGCCCGACGGGACCACCTGGCACCGGCACGCCGACCATGTCAGGCCTCGCCTCGGGACCGGGCTTGGACCTTCGGCCGTCGCTTCAGAGGACCAGCCTGCAGGGGGACCAACGACAGCACCAGTCGCGGCCAGAGGAGCGCCAGCCAGCACGGCGGCGACAAGCGTCGCCACGCCTGTGGCACCAGTTGGACCGGTGCCACTCACAAATCCGGTCCCTGCGGCTCCACCGGGTGGAGCGCGACCGGTACAGGCAGCGCCCGGCGTTGCCACACCTGGCCCGTCGACATCAGTTACCAGGCGGAGTACACGGCAGCGAAGGCCACCTGACCGCTACTCGCCGGGGTGACCATCGTCGTCGACCGGCCAGGACTTGGCACGACCAGACGCCGAGTTGGTGTCGGTCGTGTGCGTTGTTTGTTTATGTATTTTGTTTTCCGGAAAAACAAACTGGGGGGGAGGGGTTGTGACAAGTACATAGCGCCCCCTCCAGCCAACCCTTCGATGGCCGCCAGCCTCGGCGGGCAACATTGATCACGGCAGTAATAAACACCAAGAGCGCACGCCGCCCCGGTCAGTCATCGTCCACCCTCACAACCAGGCTGCAGTCGTCTCTTCTCGGCGGGTGCTTCGGCCCCCTTCGTCCACGTTCCAGAAGGATCGTGACAGCCACCTTTCCAAGAGAGGTGGCTTGCGACTGGCTAACGCGTGCCCTTGACTTGCGCTTTCAGTATGCGTGCTTATGGTGGTACGTGTTTGAGCCTTCGACTATGCTATGACCTAAGACGCAACAAACTATATGATGAGTAGAAACGCTGCGAAATACATATTTGTACCATTTTTCTTTCATTCCATTTGTGTAAATGTAAGGATAAACCAATAATAAAATTATTTTATTTTTTGTTAAAGCTGAAGAGCTTCTTGAAAAAAAGACAAGAGGTGAATTCTAGCGTATTTTTGTTCCGTGAATCTGAATATCACAATCATTTTCCTAGAAGATGTACCGTATACTTGCCATGTATAAGCCTACCTTCTTTTTAAAAAGTGTGTATTTAAAATTAGGGGGGTCAACCTATACGTGGGTGTGCACAATATTTTTGAGCCAAAGGAGAGATACTAAGGACGTTTCACCTGCTCTTAGGGACTTTTCCCTCTTTTTCCCCACATGAAGGGATAGTTTCGTATTTGCAATGTTCGCATTGCGGCTGACTCACTGAATCGTCGGATGCACACACGCTGAAGCCCCGTTGTGATTTGGTACTCAACTTTCGTGACTTCATCGGACACCAACGACGCCTCCAAAATTACGGCATTAGTACAGCGCGTCTTTCAAGCGTAAAGTTATCCTGTATGCAGAAGAAAAGAATAACGTCGTGGCCAAACGCAGCTGCGGCGTTTCGGAGAAGTGCGTACGAGAATGACGGCAACAGCGTGGCAAGATGTTTGCTCGCTCGGGTCCCCGTCGATCCTTCCGCGGTTCGAAGCAAGGACAGTTTCTGCCATCGAGGGAAGCGGTGAATGAATGGGTGCGAGAGCAACGAAGCAAGAGCCTCAGCGTGTCATACGAAGACATTGAAGGCAAGGCACGCGCTGTCGCTAATGAAATGGAAATCGACCGGAGCAACTTCAAGATATAGAAGTGGGTGGTGAATTTCATGAAGCGCCACGACTTGAGCCTAAGAAGGCGAACCACCGTTTGTCAGAAGAGAAGCTGCATAGCTTTCATCGTTACGCGGCCGACTTGAGAACAAAGAACAAGTTCATGCTCCGACAGATGGGCAACGCCGACCAAACGCCGGTCTGGTTTGACAGGGCCAGCAGGAGAATGGCAACGGAGAAGGCGTCAGGTTTGCCTGCCGACGACAGGCAATGAGCATAACTGCTTGACCGCCATGTTATGTTGAAGAAGGCGGTAGGGAACGCAGGGTGGGACCTCGTCATCATTCCGGCCGGTATGACGTTGATACTCCAGCCCCTTGACGTGGTGCTCAACAGGCCGTTCAAGGACCGCGTGGGTGTCTTCTACAGCAAGTGGATGAGTCGGGATGACAACCCCAAGACACCAACCGGGCGTGTGAAGCGCGCATCTTTGAGCACTGTGGCCCACTGGGTCAATGACGGTTAGTATGGACTCCCAACCGACATGGTCCGCGAGGCCTTTTCAAAGTGTATTTTGACGCTCCTTCCCCCAACCGGCCCGTGACCCACAAGACGCCGACATCGGCGACTGCGTCACTGTGTCAAGCGACGACAACCACGACGAGGGCGACGACGACGAGGCCCGAGACCTCCGTGTGCTAAGTTCAAAGAAATGTTCATTTTTAAAAATTTACCTTTCTGTCAAAAAAATGTTTTCTTTTTTTTTACGGGTGAGGGGTTGGGAATTGGGGGGGTCGACTTATATGCCGCAATATACAGAAACTAAACGCGAGAAAACACAAAAATTTTCCGAACAGTTGTTACGTCATACCCAGATCTTTTGGCTGCCAGCGTGTGTCGCTCGTGTGGGCAGCACGTGCAATTGCAAGCTTGCCACGTATGTTCCCCCGCACTGATACGAGTCATAGCGTATCTTTCTGACCTTTTTGAATATAGCGAGAGTGCGCATGCATGGCTTTGACAGGCGCTGAAGATACGCCAAAGCGGAGCTTCCAAAAACTCGGGACATGACGTCACGCTCCGGGAAAGAGGGGCTTCAGCGGTAGTTTGAAGATGATTTTCTGCAGCCTCCGATAACAGCAAATTGAAGAAATATTCGGATCCTGGAGGCGAAATGAAGACCATTTAAGTGTTTATTTTCAAATACAAAACCGCATTTAGTTTGGCACAGGTTTGGCGCAATTCTCAGCAAAAATGGCAATTCGATGCAAGATGTAGCAGATTCTCATTTACAACACAATTTGCTGCACATGGCGTAGCACTTCCATCACTGTTCAAGCGTAGCACACCTCGCTTAGATGTTTTGAGCAAAAATATTGACATTAGGTTCACATAACTCGTTGCATTCGAGCCACATCCAAGTGAATAGTGGAGATGGAGAAAATGACGATCAATAACCTGAATGTCTGTCATGCACCGAAAATTTTATAAAAACAAGCAAATGCGACATAAGGTTGAAAAAGTTTAGCGCCAGAAAAGCTCCACAAAGACAGGTCAAACTCAAGCGGAGGTTACCCATGATAACCAGCGAATCTACCAGAAGGATCACTACAAACTTGATGCAGCTTGGCTCATATACGAAACAGGAACTCGGATATTCTCTCACAAGCATCGTGACAAGACCGTTCCTGTAGCCTCCGCTTCCCAAAGAGTTATCCTCGGAGGAATGGACGCCCGCTCTATTCCGGCCCTGCAAGCGGTCAGAGACGTCACCTGTGCTTCTCGGGCACCACCCGGTCGGCCCCTCCCAAGCCCAGGAAGCCCGGTGCGTCCAGCTGAGGTGGCGAGTCCTGGCTTCCCAGCAGCGCAGCCAGGCTCTGCAGGCCAGGCCTCTCCAGGGCCTTCCCTGCACACCCGAGACACAGCCGGGGTTAGGGGTGGGCAGAGAAGAGAAGGTGGGGATGTGACACTGCAACATTGGCTTGGCCAGTGTCCAGGCAAACTAGGCAATCACCTGAGGCTGCGACATGTGCACCCATATCTCCCATGGGGCTTTGCATTCTCTGGGAAGACATCATGCCTCAAAGCATAATCGGGAGAAACTGTACGGCACTTGCCGAGGCAAAACAAATGATAAAGGTCATTTTCTTGGAACTATAATAGATAGGAAAACGATACGCTCATATCAGCACGCACAAAAAAGTTATACAATATCGACGATATGTGAGAAGTCTTATAAATTAGACGAGAAGTTACCAAAAAATGTTCAAAACTAGGGACTCTCCTTAAAGTAACTACAGTCAAACCTCGATGTAACGAAGTCAGTAACATTCGGAATTTACCTCGTTACATTGAAATTTCGCTACATAGAAATTCGGGGCTAAAGCTGAAGAAAGTTTCCACAAATGTTTCCCAGGTGCACAAAACTCACCGAAGACGCCTTTATTTCGATTGAAAGTAGTCCGTCATTTTTTAGTGGGCCACTCTTGACATTATTATTCGCATCGCACAACGTTTGCATAGCCAGACGGCCTGCATCGCGTCTTTGTCTTGCTGTGTGCTCGCGAACCACCTCAAGACATCGATCGCGTCCACCACTTCATGGTTACTGGGCACATCGCAGGTGTCTTGCTCATCAGGCTCGCTGTCGTCCCCGTCTTGCGAGTTCCCACGAACATCGCTAGCTATCACCTCGTCGGTCACCTCCTCCGTCACAATGACAGAAGAGTCGGCGTATAGAAAGTTGTCGAGGTCGACGTTGTCAGGGGCGGCTCGGCTCTATGACCTTGAAGGCTTCGCCACTTTTAGTTAGGCCTCGAAACAAACTATGCAGCGCAAACAAAGCCGACAGACAAAACAGCGGCGGCTCTAGTGTCCTTTAGTGGCCGTTCAGTACACCACACTCGCCAGACTCGCTGACTTCTCCCCAGAGGGCACCCTCTGCAGCATTAGGTGCATTGGGCCAGATGGGCCAGTTGGGCGGCCCGTTTCACCCTTTGTGCTTTATGGGGGGCCCGTTTCAGCGCGTGCGCTTCCCAAAATATCCTTTGGGACCCAAAAGTTTGTGCCGAATTGTCCACGAAACTTCCTTACATCAATATTTTGGCAAACGGGACTTCGTTACATAAAGGTAAAAAAAAACATGGCGCGCATACATTTGCAGTTAGAAAAAGTTATGTACTTCGTTACATCAGGGGTTTCATTACATAAAAGTTTGTTACATCCAGGTTTGACTGTATTACATCTACAAACACTACTACGGCAGGGAGAAACAATTTTACAACAACATTCCACACACTAACCTTCTCTCCAACCAACGAGAGAAACAGAGCTTAGCTAGCAAAGCCCCTTTTGTTATGGGCAGTGCCTAGAGCAGGGTTATCTCCACCTAAATTGTGCGTAACATAAATATGGCAAACATTTTTTTTGTTTTGTTTATTATGTGTCTTATTTATTTTATAAAATGATTTTTTACTTCAGTGTCTCTTGAAAGGGCAACTCGGTCAATTCCAAGAAATTTGAGTTAGTGGTTGATTATATATCCCGAGGTAGCAATAAACGCTTCTACGCTATTTTTTTTAAAAACAGCGTTAATATTTTTTGCACAATCTTCATTTAGAGCTGACCGAAAACCGAAACCTAAGCCTTGCCGGTAACTGAGCAACATTAGTGGTACAAATCGTGACATCATGTACCGAGCAATTGGGCAAAGCTCGGCGTGAGGGCGAAAGTGTCGTGTGCTACGATCGGCAGTTCGCTACACCCGACGACGACTGGAGCTTGTTTTAGCGCAGAAAAAGGCAGGTTTTCCTAAGGGCTCGTTTTAAAAATATTTGTAGAAAGTGAAGTTCAGAATACCCGTAAATATGTCACGACAGGTTTGCAGAAGTGTGTGGTGCTCGTGCACTGCAAAGTGGATCTCTCGCGCACAACGGACGCTGCCGGCGATGGGGCATGCTCGGATGAGAGCACACAGGCGCATGCGCATTTAACGAATCATGTGGCCAAGCCAATTGGAGCTGGCGCTCCAATTGCCACTACCGCTAGAGCAGCCGACACGCAAAGCGACTATCTTCCGCATATCACGTGCGCAGAGTGCCCAACTTCCAAACTATAAATAGCCCCAGCAAAACGAAACATGGTGCAAACATAACGTTTATAGTTCACCGAATACATAACAAATAGCAACACCTCCCAGGGTATGCGCAGTTTCACTTTTAGGTGGGCACTTTCAAATGCGTAATTGCCAAAAACCCGGTTTGCCAGATTCTGCAAAGAGTGTCTCAAAGCGGGGCGGCCCCTCACCTGGGCAGAAGAGGGAGGTGAGGTCGGAGCAGGCGAGTCCCTGCCGCAGCAACTCCTGCAGCAGCAGGTGGCCCTCCTCCAGGCACTGGTTCAGGAACACCGTCCTGCGAGGACCCACAGCAGGTCACGGCACCTCTCTGGGGATACGACCGAGGAAACGCAAAGAAAGAAAGAAAAGGTGCCAGGGGTCCGAGTTTGGTCAAGGTAAGAGCGACAGCATTCTCAGTGGCTGATTGGAGGTGGTGCCACAGCTTGCGCTCAATCAACTAATGAGACATTTTGGACCAGATCACAATTGCGCAATATTTTGGTGAGAACGTCTCGCCATCGTGCAAATGGCGAGACAGCTCTCCCTGCCTCTAGCGTGCTTGTCCTTAGAACTTTTTCGCCCACCGGTCGATATCAGCTTGTGTACGGCAGCAGAGCAACCTGGAATTTGCAAACAAGGCAGGGGCTGTCAATGGCTTCCAACATAAAATAGCAGATAATCACAATTTCGGTCTGGGTCTGATCTCACATTTCCGCACCGCTCGGTTTGTAACGAGCGCTTAACCTTTTTTTTTGGTCTCTTAGCAGACATGTGAAGATTTCTAGTTTTATTTTTGTCTGCAAACGACATTTCCGTATTGGCAGATGAACTGGATGGACCCTTTCCTTGAAGTTTTTCGTTTCGCCGACGTATGAAGCGGAACACTGAAGAATCATACAACTTCCTAAATAGCCTTAAAAATTTGTTTTACAATACATCTGCACACTCTTCCAGATAGATGCTAGGCCAGTCAGAACTTTCAGAGTTGCTTAAAACTATTAGGTGTTTCCATATTTATTTTTCTGAAGATGTAACTTTCGGAGTTGTTTGTGTTGTTCGAAACCGGGACACAACTCGGGCAAGATATGGGTGGCTGGTTGCTTATGGCCTGACCTGAAGAGTCCAGGGAAAAGCTCACTTTGATCAATTTGGTCACACACATACCGTATTTACTCGCACAATGAACGCACTCGCCTAATGAACGCACCCCCCAAGTCGGCTCTCAAAATTTCGACTTTTTTTTTCACTCGCGTATTAAACGCACCCCCAACTGGGGCGTCAAAATTTTGACTCCGTCCCCCCCACGCGCGCGAAATGAAGGCACTTTCCTATCCTGGTGCAGCGAGGTCGCGAATGCATGGGCAGCTTGGGCGAACAAAACGCCTTGCAAAAGGCGTAAAAAAATAAAAAAAAAAAGATCCAACGGAAGCAAAAAAAAAACATGGATGAGCTTTTTTTTTCTTTTTGCGCAGCGCAGTCTGGACTTTGGGTCGCACGCCGCGCGCAATGAGATAAGAAAGAGAAGCGGAGAAGCCCTCGCCCAAGCAAAGAGAAACAAAACAACTTGCGAAAGGCAACAAAAAAAAAAAATACACAGAACCGGGAGAAAGGAAAAAAAACTTAAAGAAGAGCTTTTTTTTTCTTTTCTTTTTTTTTGCACAGCGGAGTTTGGTTTCGGGGTTGCGCGTCGCCCGCAAGGAGATAGAAAGAAAAAGAAAAACGGAGAAGTCCTTGCCTAAGCAAAGCGCACATAATGAAGGCATCATGATCCTGCCCTCGCCTCCTCCTCGCACATTGGAAAGAGAAGCCAGAAGCCCTCGAAATGAACGCACTTTTCTATCCTGGTACACCGAGGTAGGTCGCGAATGCATGGGCGGCGTGGGCAAACAAAACAACTTGCGAAAGGCGGGGAAAAAAAACACGGAAGCAAGAAAAAAAACATGAAGAGAAGCATTTTTCTTTTTTTTGCGCATCGCAGTTTGGTTTTGGAGTCGCGCGGCGTCGCGCGCAAAGAGATAAGAAGTTAAGTCGATCTTTCGGGATAAAAGGTCCGTTCATTATGGGAGTAAATACGGACGCATCGATTTTTCGGGAAAAAAAGTGCGTTCATTCTGCGAGTAAATACGGTATCTCTGGATGTGGAGCTCTCACTCGTTATTCTAGTTGGGAGTTTTGCTACATTTGAGCTTGCGTAGGTTAACACCAGGTTATTGAAATCTATTGCGTATGTATCATTTCCTATTGTGTCAATGTTTATATCCCCGATAATTAAAAACGGTAGTCTCGTTAAAAAAATAAAATGTATAGGAGGTAATCGAAGAAGTTGAGAAAATCAGCCTTGTTTCCTCCTGGTGCCATATGTACGGCTACATGAATCATTTTTTCTGTACAAACAACGAGGCACTCGACATCTTCATTAACTACGGACTGTTGTTCCACAACAGTAAATGGAACAGGCACTTTAAAATAAATCCAAAATCCACCACCTCGTTTTTTGGCGATTTATACTTGCACAGCTATAGTTATAAATATTTGGTGGCGCCTCATTTTCACGTAACCATGTTTCGGTAAACATATGTGTATCGAAAAGCAAATAAAGTGAATAAAAAAACACATCAAGGGCGTCCTGTTTTCTATTTATACTTCTGGTGTTTAAATGAATTGCAAAAAATAGAGATTGCAATTTCTGCACCTTTGATTGAACTGCTTGCTAGTATAATACTCACATTGCTGAGTCACCATAAACAAAAAGAAGAGTATGAATGACTAGATTAGCAAGATTTTAGCTATGTCATTTCTTTCAAATCAGCCGTTAGCAGCGCTAGACTCGTTTTATTTAGTTCACTGTTTTTAAGTGCGCGTGCCAAAAGACGCCAAGGCCAACCAAGGGCAGCGTCCTCATCATCTCCTTACCCCTCCTCCGTGTTGTGAAATCACGTGCAAGAGAGAAAAGTGGAAAGGAGCGCTGAGGCACGCTCAAGAGAGCTAAGGAGAGGAGAACTAGTCAATGTGAACGCTGCCCTGGGCGTGTACATGTGTTGACGTTATGTACCCATTTTTGGCGCGCACATTTGAAAGCTGTAAACTTAAACGAGTCTAACGCTCTAAATAATTTTTAAAAAGTATATTTTTTTTTGTAAAAAATTTATTTCATAATATTTGCAATTATTTCAGGTTCTTTTAAAAAAAATTTTTCCCCTTTTTCAGTGTTTTTTGAAGTGTGAAAATATGAAGCGGGATTACGTTACTCGATCGATTCGCTGGAGAGGGCATTAAAGGGATACTACAACGAAATATCGGCGCTCATTTTTTGGTCTATATCTGTTCAAAAGAGCAGTATCACATGGAACATACCAATATCTTGTTAAAAAAGTCTCGAAAAGGAATTTTAAAACGAATTAAACGATTAGCAAAGAGCACCTGGTGGATGTCGCTAACGCCTCGTTTGTAATGCTCGTCTAGGAACCTTGACAGCTAGTGACGGAGGTTGTCTCGCCTCCGGCCACGACGAGAGAAGGGGGGAAGGAGGAACTCTCCTCTTCCCGAGAATCCCTTTTGTGTGTCGCAGAAGTCGCTATTGTCCCCCTACAAGATTATAGAAGATTAACCCGTCACTCAAAATTCGTACAAAAGCAGCCGCTTCGGTGGCTGGAACGACTAGGCCATCCTCTCGGCGTCAGCCTCGCCGTAGCTTTGCTCGTCTCGAGACGACCTACGTCACGATTGCGTTGGATGTCACGTGCTCTAAGGTGGGCCTTCTCCGGGCGCTTGCCAGAGTGGGCCGTTTATAACGAAAAATACAGCCACCAGGATCAAAATACAAACGTGCGATTGTCATTTACGGATATTGTGGATCATATTCAACCTATTTTTGAACACGACGGGAATATTTCAAATTTCGTTGAAGTATCCCTTTAAAACGGGCTCCCACTTGTGCATATACCGCTATCGCAACACACACATGCAGGCTTATCAATGCAGTTTCACTATGCCAAAAGTCCAATTTTCTAAGTGCGACTAATACAAAAGTGAGACTTCTATACCAACTTTTTTTGAAAGTGGGTACAACTTAGAGATAGAAAAATATTGTAGTTTTCTTTAGCTGAATGTGGCGTCATAATGGCAGATACTGCAATTATTTGGGCGTCCTTGCCAGCACTAATGCTACAAGGGTCATTGCCTGTAGAGGAAATGGCAGCTCCCTGGTTCCTCGGGCGTAGAAAGAACCGGGCTGCGTGACTGCGCCGGACGAACGTGTCAGTGCGGTTCATTTGTCACCATCAGCCGTTTTTCGGCAAACTGTTGACAGCATTCGTGCACTCCAGGCCTAGACCCTGTTTGTTTTCCATACTGCGATCGCAATCTTCTCAAAATTTCAGCGTAACACAACTACTCCGAAAAGTTAATTTTTAATGCCCGCTCAATCTGCTTCAAATTTCAGGGATATGTTGCGTGCCAAGTTTCGGCTCTATAAACCAATTTTGTGAAGTACTACGGAGGTACAATATGCCACAGCATAGAGTGCAAAGTGTGTGCTTTAAGAATTTATCATTTCAAATTGGTGCACCGACGAAAAGTATGCGGGTTTTCTTTCTTAGCCGTCGGGCCCTCGAAAAGCTTAGTTTCCGGATAAGTCCGGAAAACTCAAGATTTTCGGTTCCATCCAGAACGAGGGAATCCAACATGGAGAGGGCTTTTGGAGGCGACATGATGCCACCAGAGGTGAAACTGGGGGAAACCTCCGGTTTGGAGGGACGCGCCCCCGACGATGACCAAAACCAAAAAAAATGCCATAGAACGGAAAGAACAGCTGATTTGGCGCCATCAGCGGTTTTGGCGTGGTTTTGGTCACCCTCGGGGCGTTCCCACCGTCCCCTACTTCCAGGTTGGGATTTCCCTGTTTGGCTGGCGTGACCCGGTATGTCGCCCCCTTTTCTTTCTACCTCCACGGAATCTAATGGAAAAGAAATGAGCAGCACCGGTGAATGGCTTCTGACGAGGAGAGCAGACATTGGGAAAGGCATTCAACTAATGGAACATTAGAGATGATGCATGAGCCAAAACATGTTCATATTTCATGCAGTTTTGGCTCTCGATCTGCCTAAGTGAAGCACCTCGGTGTCTCGCGAGAGAAACAACTCGCCCCGCAGAATGTTTGTGCGAGTTTACCGTAAAATCCCATAAGGGAGCCCTCCCCCGAGAGATCGCCCATCCTGTTTTTCTAGTTAAATATCTGTAACTTAAAAATTCCGAAACATCGTCCACCCCCGATTCCCGTTGGACGTCAAGCGATGTCCGACGGGAATCGCGCACCAGCGGCGCGATCGGAGATACCGGTGTGTCCGAGAAGCGAGTTCATAGCGGGTTCCCGCATTTTTGCCTGCGATGTGCACGCGATATTGGCTCGTGTAACACGCGAGTTGTTCCCGCGTGTATATTGCATCGTAAAATGTGAATCTGCTGCGTTCGCGATATCCGTTCCCGAGTTCGTAGCGGATTCCCGTGTTTTTGTCCGCGATCTGCGTGCGCGATATCGATTTTTAGCTGTAAGTAACACGCGCGAGTCTCTCCCGCGTGTATATTGCCTCGTGAAATGCGATTCTGTTGCGTCTGGAATCTGCGGTATTTGTTTCTGTGACATGCGCGTTTGTAGCATATTTCCATGTTTTTGACCGCGATCTGCGCGCGCGGTATCGGTTTCCGTGACAGGCAAGATTGTAGCGGGTTCCCGCGTCTTGATTGCACCATGAAACTTGAATCTGCTGCGTCCGCGATCTGCGGTATCCGTTCCCGTGAGATGCGAGTTCTCGGCGGGTTTCCGCAAGTCCTTCGCACCGTCAAACGTGAATCTGCTGCGTCGGCCACTTGCAGTATCGTTTCCCGTGACACAGGAGTTTGTAGCGAATAGCCGCGTGTTTATCACATCGTGAAACGCGAATTTGCAGTGTCCGCGATATAAGTTCCCACGTCACGTGGTTTGTAGTGGGTGCCCCAGCGCTTATTATTAATTTTTGATAAAGTTTTGCTGTGGCATCCCCAAAGATAGCCCACCCCATGTTTTTCATTATTTATCGCTTCATTTTGGGTGGGCGTCCTTACGGGATTTTACGGTAGGCTTACTTGACGGTCTGTTCCCACATGAGCGTCCAGACTGGCCAGGGCAGCTTTCCCACGTGGCAGCCCTTCCGGGGGCCATAGGCCCTGACTGCGGCGCAGTAGCAGAGCAGGATGCATCTCTTCACGTCCAGCCTGGAGAGGGCCATGCGCAGGTTAGCCCAAGCAGGACGCACCCAGATCTACGGTTACGCCGCTCTTGGGCTACTGTTGTGCTGTTTCAAAAAGAAAGACACTCGAAAGCATCCAAACTGCAAGAAAGCAGTAAAAACACCCAGCAGACAAAGGCAAGTTTTAGTAAGGGGGCTCTGGAACTTCTCCGTTTGAAAGGACATGCCTTGACTGACAGCCTGCACGCATTGTAAACAGTAATGCACGTACAGAAGACTCTCATTCCTTCAAACTCCAGGAAGCCACAAATTTTGTTTGAATTCCATCAAGTTTGAATAATCAGAAATCCATCAAAATATGATGCCAGATACAATTATGATTTTGCGTATGAATGGCTACACATACAAAGCAGATGTTTAATGATTTCCTCTACATAGGCATACTGGTCATAAGCAGGTATGGCACACATCAGACATTTGTGAAATGTATGACATAACTTTATCCCTCAATAATGTTATCACGGACTGTTTAGACAGCACATGACAACTCAAAACAAAATTAAGTTTGTTCATCAGGCCAAGAAGTTGTCTAAAGTGAACTATTAAGCAGGGGACACACGAACGATGAAAACAGGCACCATGCAGAAGATTTTATAGCAACTTGCGCGCATGCTGTGATGTGGACCTATGCCATGCCGCCACGTAGCAGCATCTGCGCGAGTTGCTGTGGAAATTTCGGCGTGGTGCCCGTTTTCACAGCTCACGTACGCGCTGCTTGAGCCCCGTTGAGTGTGCTTCTCACCGAGCACCGGTGCGCTGCGTAGAAGCAACACTTGCGGAAGCAAGCTCCACGGGTGTTGCCTCTCTGCAGTGCACTTGTGCTCGGAAAGAAGCGCACTCAACGGGGCCACGAGTAAAAAAATATGAATTGCACAAAAACACCGTTCGAATTAAGCGGCTTATGAAAACATTAGAAATGCAGCGGAAAATCAAAGTTTTGAAATTTTTTGGGATTAGCCAAAAGTGTGAAATATTCGAGTGTGAATTAACGCGAGCCTACTGTACCTGTTTGGCTTATTTATTTATTTATCTATTCATTATCTAGTGGTTTTTGGCATTGCACCTACACAGAAAAATTAACAACAGGTAAGAGTGATACAGCAGAAATTTATTGAAATATTTTCGTGAAAATAAACACAAACACTAGGCAACAGCATTGCATATGGCAATCTCTTTTTCATAAAACTGAAAATCAACATTGATAAAGAAGAAAAATAAAACAGCAACTTCTAAGTCAAAATAAAACATAAAAGGTGGAAACTTCATCGGTACTGTTTTCCATGTTCCTTTATTTTTAGCACTTGTTTTAAAATGTTTTAAAATGATAGCTTTATGGGTGACACTCTGCAGGGATTTCGGTGCCAGCGTTTCTCGCTGTCTGTTGTCGCAGTGAAGATGAAAAAATCCTTATCTCCCCTCATGGAGTGAGGAGAGAGAAGTGTTCTCGTTGGCAGCGCACAACGAGGTCCCGCCGAGCAAAGAGGGAAGGTTATGCATCCCCCTCTCCGCTCATCGCTCAAGGTCAACATTATGCCATCCCTTCACCACTCAACTACGCCGGGGAAACCTGCACCTTCACTCGAGTCGTCACTGCCGCAGACCCTTCCTGACGGCACCGCCACGCCAAGACCGTACTCCGTTCCAGGAGCGAGAGCGGAGTAGAACGGCTCAGCTTACGGCTGGCTTCCACGGTCCCCGTGGACGAATACCTTCGACTGTGGCCAACCCGCAACAGACATTTAACCGATTTCGCGCTTCGCCGATTCCGTGCCCCGTGCCAGCGGCAACGGCCACTAATCGTAACCGGCTACTTCAACGTCGACCTTGGCGGCCGCAAAAATGAGTGGATACGCGGCCTCGTCGCAGCAAAAATGGGCCTCTGCGTGGCGTCCGATGTCAGCGCACCGACAACGTGTTTACGAAGACCATTGACACTCGCATTCAGTCTCTCGCCTTGCCTACTTACTTTACCGATCACCTAGCACTCCTGGCAGTCGTCAGTGGCATCCACGACGCCACCACGATAGTAATGTCCATTATCACTGTTGATAACAGTGATAATGGACAGCGTTGCACAAATGTCCTGCAGCTATCGCTTTTGCTCCTTCGCACATTGTGGGAGAAAAAGTGCTTTTAACATGAAACATTCTTTGGCCGCGTGTTCAGCATTTTGTGAAGCCCAAAAGCGAAACCTGGATAAAAGCGTGGTCGCGATGCTCGACACTGATTGGTTGACGGGTGGGACCGGAGGAGTGAGATTCTCAACGCCGATTGGTTAACGGGGAGGTCATGCGACCAGGGGTGGAGTGAGGAGGAGAGGCAGACAAGGTGTGAGAGGAGGAGTGGGTTACAAGTAGCGATGGACCAAATCTGCCGAACTTCAGATTCAACAAAGTTCGGCATGTGCCGAACATTTGAAGGAAAGTTCAGCAAAGATTCGGCAAACGTTTGAGCACGCGCGAGAATGCGACTAGATCATGAATTGCATACCATGTACTACCAGCGGTTACGGCGAGGTGCAGAGTAGCCGACATGGTAACCGCCGTGTGTTTTACAGCCTTTGTTAGTGTGGTTCTCTTCAATATTCTCTGTCTCAAGAACAGAAGACCGATCAGGAATTGATGCAGTCCACTGCGCAAGTGACAAATGATGTGGCACATTCTGGACATAATTTTATTTGATATTTCCAGTGATGCAAGAGGTAGTTTGAACATTGACTGACAAATACTTGAAGGCAGTCCTCACAATTATAGTAATCCTATTTTTGGCTCACAAGTAGTTTGTGTCAAAACAAAACAAAAAATTGCGGTGGCTTAGCTCAGCTATGCCAGGATATATGTAGCGTGAGCTTACGTGCACAAAATGAGAGGCGCTATCAAGTGGCTCCGGTGCAGCGTCAGACTTGGCTACTGCGCAACGGAGGCGCACAGCTGGGCACGCAATGGCGCCAGTGCGTCTGCCGCAGCTAAGACGTCACTCCTCTGGAATGCGTAGACCGGCGAGGTGGGCGCGGCGGCGGCGGCTTCGCGTGGCTCTCATAATGAGCAGTGCTCATTATGCAGAGCTCCGCCGCCGCGCGCTCCGCATAATGAGCACGGCTCATTATGAGGGCTACGCGAAACTGCTCAACCTCGGCCAGTGTAGCTGTCGCTACAATAATATTGCTTTTACAGCGAAGCTGTTTATGGCTAGGGTTCCGTAGAATTTTTGTGAGCAGTGACTAAAAATTCTACGCTCGCACCGCCACACGCGCAACCTTCCCCATATAAAAGATTTGAAGTAAATCACCAAAACGAAGTGTTGACGAACGCGCGTGCAAGATACAATTTGTTTTAGGCTTTTGCTTTAGAACAGTTACTGCTGCAGACGCCGGCATGCGCGGCTCTTGGAACACCATTCCCTGCATTCTCCTTGATGCTTGGGTAATTTAGCGATAGGTCTATTCAGTAGATTAGTTATCAATAGGCACCATTTTCAAGATCACTAGTCTCTCGGGTAGATAACAAAGGTTTCTCAAAGATTGCCACTGAGCGATCCACATCGGCCATGTCTACGCTCGCACCACCCTCTCTTCGTCGTCGTTCTAAATGCTCGCGTTGGTAGTTTCCTTTCCTTCCGCTCTCCCAAGGTGGCGGATCTGTCGCGCGTGTCTAGTTTCCTCGGGCTCCTCGGGGAGGTCTGTGTCGTGTGCTAAACAGCTTTGCTGGTCATCCACCTTCACAAAGCGGAATGGCTCATGATTTTTTAATTAGCATTATTTTGCAGTTTTCATCTATCTGCATAAAACTAAATGCAGAACCATCATACTCAACGTTGCACATCTGACATTTCTAACTCCTCCCGTCTTCCTAAGCGTCCGCGTGTGTCCCAACATCAGAAACCGGCATTTTAAAAGTTAAAAACGGGACATTGCGAATATGGGACACACACTTTCATGCAAAGCTGGCATTATGTGAATCAAATCGAAAAACATGCATATTGACAATAATATTGTAATCTCTTCTGGTGAAGGTTCATCAGCCGTTGCATTCATTTTTTGCGCATGAAAAGGAGACTCGCACAAAAAGTAACAACAGAGTGTTACTGAGTTACCGCCTTCATTTTACCAATGTACACACTATTGCAAATTTGCGCTGATGAGGGCTCAAAACCGAAACTCGCGTATCGTGACTGCGCCCGCTACTACCGAACCTCGTCGTCACACCACTTCTGCAAAAAAGGCACTGTAAAATCGCCCATAAACACAAAAATGACACCGATACAATTATATTGTAGAATATCACCTTATTTAGTAATAACTGTGTCAATATGCATTTTAAAAAAATCCTAAAATCTTTTTTCGCTCGAAGAAATGAAATATAAACTTTTAAGTCTGTCAACAATGTATTTTTGCCGAATTTTCAGAAAAGTTAGGCAAAACTTCGGTTTTCTATTCGGCAAAAGTTTGGCTCATCACTAGTTAGAAGGTTCTAGAAGATCACCAGGTTTATCGTTTCAAGAGTATTTGTGCCGCACATTAGATTATCTCATGAAGGGCGCTGTGGACGTAGGCATCTGGCTGGACGTAGGCATCTGGCTAAACAAGCTAGACGAGCTGGTAAACAATGATATAGACGTTTGTAATGCTAAAACGCTTCACGTATGCGACACAATCGCCTAGCAATTTGCCATACATTTTTTCTAGTCCCGTTTGGCTCTAACACGTTGAGACCTGGGAGCCGGCTTCCCGCGTCGTAGGGCGGCCGAGGGCACTCACAGCTTGCAAGCCGAGTAGCACTGGGTGAGGAACTCCAGCAGCTTCCTCAGGGAGGTGACCGCGTGCGCTGCCGTCTCGGGGAACTTCCACAGGTAGCAGGCCAACACTTCCAGCCTGCACAGGCAGCACACACGGCGCAACCAGTCAACCGCCAGGATGCCCTCGTAGACAGGTTCAGACGACCAGAGGAGAAAAGACTGGGGACGCCCAATAGGCTATGGCAAAAATGTGGCTCCAACAGTTGTTGTGCACGGTTTACAACTAGTGAAGGGAACAAATATGCAGTCTGAGAAACAAGCACGGGCTCGGATCAGCTAGTTAACTACGCAGAGACAATTTCCACTCTTGTTTTTTCTTTGAGAAATCTTCTAAGAGACACTGCGATTGCCTTCTAAATTTTATTTTATGATTTTAACGCGCAGCCCAAGCATCCCAGACGTTACTGACAGAGTTCTGAAACTGAAGTCAGAAAGATCAAATAAGAAGAAAAAAGAAAAATTGCGGTGGCTTAGCTCGGCTATGCCAGGATATACGTAGCGTGAGCTTATGCGCACAAAATGAGAGGCGCTATCAAGCGGCTCCGGTGCAGCGTCAGACTTGGCTACTGCGCAACGGAGGCGCACAGCTGGGCACGCGGCGGCGCCAGTGCGTCTGCCGCGGCTATGACGTCACTCCTCTGGAATGCGCAGACCGGCGAGGCGCGCGCTGTGCGCCGTGTGATGTCACTGCTCCTCGCGCATGCGCGGCACGGAGCACGGCTCATTATGCGAGCCACACGAAACTGCTCAACCTCGGCCAGTGTAGCTCACGCTACAATACTTCAATTGTGACGGTGGCGCTGCCACACCGGTACATTTGATGTACAGATGACACATCTACGAGAAAACAGAGACACTTGCGACATTGTGGTCTCCCTTTGTGGCCAACCCAGAGTTTGACGAGAACATAGTCACCTGTCTTAGGTTTGTTTAATCTTCAACGAATGAAAGTAGAAAGAAGAAAACGAGGAAAAAAAAGAGCTTCGGTGATATAAGGGATACGATGAAGACAAAAACTAAGAATACGTTAGACTGTTCTGCTATACATTTCAATCCGTCACCATTAAAACATTATGAGTGACAGTCAGCATTTGTGCTTCTTCCTGACCGTGGACAGGGACCCGGGTGTCATTTAAGAGAGATCTCAGCCTGACGGCAGATGAGCTTTTTAGAGAGTGAAGACGCCGTTTCCTAGAAAAACTTGTCATTGCCTTCAGCATCTGTTGTGCACTGTTCGACAATGAGGTTTTGCCACTTTATTAAAGAGCTCTCACCGCTTCGAAAAGTTCAATAAACACTGCCTGCGCGCAGCTAAGCCAGTCTTACTTCGACAGTCGAGGTGCACCGCTGGGCTGCCCAATCTGTGGTCGGTCACAGGCTAAGAGTGCAGTAGAAGCCTCCAGTGCAAGCTGTCTATCTTCAGTAATCCATTGGCGCAGTGGCGCAGCCAAAGCGAGATGCAAGGCCACAAGCGCGTGTTGGAGGCAGAGCTTCTGCTGCATTCTGAGAGTGTAAATGTCTGTAGGAAGCTTTCATCCCTGCACAATATGATTCACCTAAATTGCCAAGCCAGTTTTAGATCAAAACAAAACTATAACTGTGACCCCATAAACAGGCTTTACCGCAGAGCCGACTAATTCTTTAGAGGGTGAACCAGGAAGGTAGAGTCAGTTCACAAAAAGGGCACCGATCTACCCAACCTGTTGCTTTCGAGACAAACAGAACCCCCAGATGGCTCCCTTCCTGCGGCACGCACCAGGGCAGGGCTTCCCTGTTGGGGCTCTGTGTGCAGAGGGAGTCCACGGCGTCCGGCAGGGCCCCGCACGGCTTCCCCGCTCCGGTCAGCTGGTGCAGGGACTCCGAGACCAGCCACACCTGCACCCGCCGCAGGTTCGCCTCGGGCCTGGGCCCCGAGGGAGACGGCCGATGCAACTCGGGGATCAAAACCAACGCTCCAACCAATAGCTTCAAATGTCAGTCGAACCGAGTTGCTCGGCGACCAATTCAGGTATATTACTCCGAATCGAATACCAAATCGAATATTTTACGGTTTATTACAAATATCTTTTTTGATATTTTACTATTAGAATGAATGAGAAACAATCTCGGATAGATCACACGGGGTACTTTCTTTAACGTTTAATGCGAGCCCATTGTTCGAGGTCATGCGGTTGCTAGAATTGAAACTCCGTATAACTCGCATTCTAAGAAATAGCCATTCTAAAATGATGCAGCCTTTTCAAAGCAGAGTTAATATTTCACTATTCTCTCTTTTCTTTAAAACAATAGATGAGTGGAAACCTTCTACCGCAGGAAATTGTCAACTCAAGTTCCCCTAGAGAGTTTTTAAATAATTTGAAGCGCTTGCAGAACTAGTTTGGTTATTGTTACTACTGAGTGGTGCATGCCGTTTGCTAGTTTAATAATGTTGTCTTTGTAATATGATTGCAAATTATACTTGTGGATACGGTGTTTCTCCTTTTCCTGCTGCTGTTTATAACCATACATTTTTTTTTACCCTCTCCTGTAATGACCCCAAGAGGGGTTAACAGTATCTCGAAATAAATAAATAAATAAGGATGCGGCGAAGAAGAAGCCTTAGAACACAGAATCTGTTGCGGCTGCTACATACGTGAAGAAGAAAAGGGGTAGTGGTCTCGTTCAAACATGTGCGTGCCATTCTGATCTTGCTTAAAAGTTTGTAAGAGAAAGGAACTAATGCAGACTGTAAGACCCAATTCCTTCACTCGTAGGGGTCTGTTGCGAACGACGCGACGTTAGTACCGAGAGTTAAGCATCTCGGCTCGCACCTCGACGGCACGCAGCAAAAAATATGTTTGCGGAAAATGCGACGCGAATACATGACCCCTTAATAACTAATAAATAGCGTACCCCTCCAATCACAAAATTTTGAGCCTGCGAGATATTCCTCGATCTCACGCTTGACAAATATTGCGTCGGCAAAAATGAAGTTCTTTATAGCCTTCGTGTTCTATTCGAGGATTGAATACGAGGATACTATTTTTTTGGATTTGCCAGTCACCATTAGAACCTCTTGCCGGGTTCGTCGCAAAGCCGACACGCTAAAACCCTCTATAGAGGACTTATAGAATGCGTCACTCACGCAGTAAGAGTGGTGGAAGCTGTCGAGCTTTGCTTGAGCATCTGCAAGAGCAGCGCGTGCCACTCCCCCAGCAGCGCCCTCCAGAGGCTGTCTCGGTCGTCCGCGCTCTGCCCGCTCCCCGGCTGGGATGCCCACCCCGCAGGGTGGTGCAGACTCAGCTGCAGGGCCAGGAACTCCAGCGCCAGCTCCTGCGTCCAATGCCACAAGTGGAGACGCCGGACAAGCGGCGCAAGTACCCTTCCTCGATTATCTCGTGGGTGCCACCCTTCTGTGGCCTCGCGCAGAGCAGCCGTGAATGGGCCACAGTTCCAAAATGCCACTTCCTGCGCTTTAGATGAGGCATTGGGAAGTTCGGGCGGCATTGTTTTGCTTTGCCACAGACCGTTTGAATGTTTCCAGGGGACGGAAAAGTGTTGCCTGCAGTTTGAGATGAAGCTCGAGATAACTGACCACCGTGATTTGAAGCAACAAGGTGGCGGACGTGTCCTCACTCCAAAGCATAGCTTGTCGAGTAATTAAAGTAACAGCCAAACGCCTTTATAACGAAGTCCGCGAGACCGGCTAAATTTTATGTAGTACATTTAACTTCGTTGTAGTATTTGAGCGTGAGAAATGAATCACGCGAAACCGAATTTGTGCTATCACATATTGATGCACCTCTGCGACATTTGAGGTGTAGTATCACGTACAAAACCTCCTTTCTGAGTGACATCAGAAACGAGGTTTTGTAGGTTCACAATTGACTTATCAAAAGAGGGAACGGCGGCCAAGTCTGCTGGTGCGTTGTAGCTTAGAGCATGTGAGATGAAAGCTGGTGCTGCAGAATAAAGGGGCCATGAAACGATTTTTCAACTTTTTCCTTCGTAGCTTTCCTCCTCAACTCACAAATCGCGCAGCGTACCAAGCAGTTGAAGACGAGGGAAAGGAGGAGCTCCCTTGTTGCTTGGACCCTCCTTTGTGCACCCAGACATCGTCATTTCCCCCCTAGACGATTAGCCCGTTGCTCAAAATTCAGACAAAGGTTGCTTTCCCCACCCCGTTCACCCCTAAATTAACAGTGCTGTGGAAGCTACGTGTAAAATTGTGGGCCAGTCACACTTTTGCCACGTGATCACGCTCCCTCATGCGTACCCACGCAGAGAGAATGAGATCAGGTCATGAAAGGAAGGCGGCTGATTGGTGCGGCATGCGCATAACTCCCAACGCATTGCCAGCTTAGGGATGAACGGAATACAGTAAGGTCGGGTGTCGTGTGACGTGCGTTTGGGCTGGGTGACGTGCTTTGGGTACCGCGATGTATCACAATGAAAAGGCACAGAGCTTTAAAAGGAAAGGAGGTACGAAATAGTCCGCTATGTTTTCAAATTTTCGAACCAAAAATGAGGCTTTTGACTTTATACCTTTTTTTCTTTTGGCCCACTACACGATACGCTATTATTAAAATCTCAATCCAAATTCATTCATCCCAGCCCAAAATTTGTTTCATGGCCCCTTTAAAGGGATACTACAACGAAATTTCGGTACTCATTTTTTGGTCTATATCTGTTCAAAAGAGCAGTATCACATGGAACATACCAATATCTTGTTAAAAAAGTCTCGAAAAGGAATTTTAAAACAAATTAAACGATTAGCAAAGAGCACCTGGTGGATGTCGCTAACGCCTCGTTTGTAATGCTCGTCTAGGAACCTTGACAGCTAGTGACGGAGGTTGTCTCGCCTCCGGCCACGACGAGAGGAGGGGGGAAGGAGGAACTCCCCTCTTCCCGAGAATCCCTTTTGTGTGTCGCAGAAGTCGCTATTGTCCCCCTACAAGATTATAGAAGATTAACCCGTCACTCAAAATTCGTACAAAAGCAGCCGCTTCGGTGGCTGAAACGACTAGGCCATCCTCTCGGCGTCAGCCTCGCCGTAGCTTTGCTCGTCTCGAGACGACCTACGTCACGATTGCGTTGGATGTCACGTACTCTAAGCTGGGCCTTCTCCGAGCGCTTGCCAGAGTGGGCCGTTTATAACGAAAAATACAGCCACCAGGATCAAAATACAAACGTGCGATTGTCATTTATGGATATTGTGGATCATATTCAACCTATTTTTGAACACGACGGGAATATTTCAAATTTCGTTGAAGTATCCCTTTAAGCTAGATTACCTTTTTTTTTTCTAAATTAAAATTGTACTTGCACGCTTTTGTGCACTCACCACTTCGTGACGCAATTTAAAGACACCAGGCTAGCGGTTGTACCGCCAGTACCGCGACTGGGAAAGTTTGTCCTCTACAGCTGAGATACCAGGTGCTCCTTGCTGCAGACTAATTTCCCGCCGCCCAAACTTCCAGACAAGAAACTTAACTGACTTTTCAAGATACGAGTTGCAATAACCACTAAGCCAGCAATGTGACCCCCATCCTTCCATCTGCTGGAGAACTCGACGTATGGACGGAACTTGTCCAATGCCCACACCACTGCGAGACATTCCCATTCCTGCACCGTATAGTTGCACTAAGCTGCCGCGAGGGTTCGACTCATCGATGAGACTGGCCCGAGGAGTCCATAGTTCTCCCGTGGGAGGACTGCAATGCCAATGCCGGCGGCATCTCTTTCAATTACGAAGGGACGGTTGAAGTCTGGCAGAGCAACTACCGCCCTCTCTGTAAGTCAAGACTCGAGGGATTCGAATTCCTGTTGAGGCCAGTCCCATCTCCGAGATGTATTCCTCCCGAGCAGACAAGTGAGAGGTTTTGCAATGTCCGAAAATCTTGGGATGAAAGTGCGGTAGTAGCCCACCAGTCCCAAAAAGGCCCGCAGATGTTTCACCATTGTTGCTGTAAGGTACTCTTCAACTTCCTTCCTTCACTCTTTCTGGATCTGGCTGGCATCTGCCTGGGGATATGATGTGACTTGAGAATATGAGTGGCTGGTTATGCAGCTGCACCTTGTTGGTGCCCTTCCGATGGCACGGTGGTGGCGCCATCCAGTGAGGATTCACGCAACCCTTGTGTGCATTCCCTAACGCAAAATAAGAAAACGAGTGTGCGCATTACCCGAACGAAGCGTTAAAAAATAAAATCTGATTTTGGAGCGGAGTGGTGCCTACTCAATCAACAGCGTGAGCAAAACGAAAGCAAACAAAGTACGCACAAGCGCACGGTGGAGGCGGTGGCGCATCTGCCGCGCCACTTCTGCCATTGCCGCGTTGCGCATTCTCGGTTTTGGGTTCAAACAGTGTAGAAACTTGTTCATACGTTCACGGTTTTTATGTTTTCCAGGCTTTCACGTTCAAAGCCGCGGGTCCCGCCGAGCTCCCAGCCCCTGGGGGCCTTCTCGTTTTTTATGTTTTCCCGGATTATATGTTTTTTTCCCGCAACTTCCTGAGACACGTATCAACGAGGTTCAACTGTAATTTGTTAGTGTGCAACCTTGTGTCTAGATGGCGCTACGCAACTATGCTGCTGCATATAGGCTTTCTACACAGCAACGGATTCACGTAGCACCATCTAGACACAAGGTTGCGCACTAACAAATTAGTCGAATCCGAAACCGAAAACATGCGGCACAGCGACAGCAGAGGGGCGCAGCGAAAGCAGTATGACGGCGGTGTGAACCGCCGCTGCTGCAGTATTTCTGTTCTCTACGCACGCCACTCACGAGCGACAAATTACGTAAACTCTATTACTTTTAACCTAGAAAATTTGTTAATACCGGTCATTTTTGCTTTGTGGGGCCGTGCAATTGCTTCCTTAACCAGAAATATTCGTTAAACAGGAATTCATTGTATTCAGAGAAACACACTGAACACATGGGGG
This sequence comes from Ixodes persulcatus, assembly GCA_013358835.2. Lineage (NCBI taxonomy): Eukaryota > Metazoa > Arthropoda > Arachnida > Ixodida > Ixodidae > Ixodes > Ixodes persulcatus. The sequence continues at coordinate 236,266 of JABSTQ010010437.1, forward strand.
ACTGTCTGGTAATTTGTTTTAGTACTTCATTAAACGGGCCTTTTTGTAGTAGAGGTGTGCGTTATAAAGGCATTTGACTGTGAGAGAGGGTTAATGTACAAGTTTTTTTTTTAATTACCTAGCGGGAGTATGTACAATGCTTGCAAGCTGTTCAAGTTTAAAAGCATAAAATAGAAACTTTTAGGGTAAAGTTTTCACCTTTCTTCTGTTCGGTTTCAATTTGGTGCGTCCGCTCCGATGACATTCCCATGATTTCAGATTCAAAACCGGAGGCACTTTACAAAGCTTGTTCGTCGATGATAAGCTCTCAACCTCCGAATTGAATCTTGAGAAGCGTTAAATGTCTGAATCGGAAGGGCCGACTCTCCCAATTTCCACTACTGCCAGAGCAGCCAATGCGCAAAGTAACCACCCGCGAGTATCACGTGCAAAGGAAATTTTAAAACCACAAATAGCCCCAGCAATGTGAAACATTGTGCAAGTATAATGTTTATAGTTTATAGAAAACATAACAAATAGCAACACTCCCTGTGGTGTGCGCGGTTTTGCGTTCGGGCGGGCACTTCGTGTAATTACCGCCGTACACGTACCGTAAACTTCCGAGCGAACGCCCACGCAAAATGAAGAGATAAATGGTGAAAAACATGGGGTGGGCTATCTTTGGGGATGCCACAGCAAAATTTTATCAGAAATAATGATAAGAACCGGGGCACCCGCTACAACCCGCGTGACGCGGGAACTGATACTGCAGATCGCGGACACGGCGAATTCGCGTTTCACGATGCGATAAACACGCAGAATTCACTACGAACTCCTGTGTCACGGGAAAGGATACCGCAGGTTGCAGACGCAGCAGATTCACGTTTGACAGCGCGAAGAACCCGCGGAAACCCGCCGAGAACTCGCATCTCACGGGAACGGATACCGCAGAAACCGATATCGCGTGCGCAGATCGCGGACGTAAACGCGGGAATCCGCTGCAAACCCGCATGTCACGGAAACAAATCAAGCAGATCGCGGCCGCATCAGAATCGCATTTCACGATGCAATAATACACGCGGGAACAACTCGCGCGTGTTACAGCTAGGAATCGATATCGCGCGCGCAGATCGTGGGCAAAAACACGGGAATCCGCTGAAAACTCTGGAACGGATAGCGCAGATCGCAAACGCAGCAGATTTGCATTTCACGCATTTCACGCGCGCAGATCGCAGACAAAAACGCGGGACCGCAGATCGCGCCGTTGACGCGCGATTCCCGTCGGACATCGCGTGACGTCCGGCGGGAATCGGGGGAAGGGCGATGTATCGGAATACCGTTCCCAACAGATGTTGGACAAAAAGGGGCGGGTGGGCGATCCTTCAAACGTGGGCGTTCGCTCGGAATTTTACGGTATGGCGACAACCGCCAATGTTAAGATCACGCTCAGTTTTCTGGACTGATGCCAGTACTGTGACAGAAAAAAAACTGCAAAAGTCAAGGGGTGCGTCGAAAAATGCCTAAAGCAAAATTGTAGCTCGCAGCTACCAGCAGAGTTTACGGCCCAAGCTTTCGCGAGGCATCAAGGCCTTCGAATGTGCGAGATACCAAACAACCGTACGCACCTTGAGTTGCAGGGAGTTCCAGGTGCACAGGACGAGGAGGCTGCGGAGGATGGGCTCCCCCACGGAGCACAGCAGGTGGCGCCGGCTGGCACCCAGACGCCGGCACACCTCCAGCAGGGCGGCCAGCTGCGGAGCCACCAGGCTGCCGCCCCCGGTCTCCCTGCGGACCCCATAACGTGTCTGCACCCGTCCGGGATGCAACAGACCCATCTTGCCAAGCGTCCAGCAGATGCGCAACGCCGCCGTGACTTTAGTGAGCAGGAGGCAGGTGGCAGTGCACGAGACAGATCGTGCTCCGTACACGCACGGTAGTGGCGAGGTCATCGCATGTGTAGAGAGACTAAAATACCCCCAATGCACCGCGGCAGCGGCGGCGTAGCCAGACTGGCTGGCGAGATCGGTCTCCCCTCTCGCAGAGAAACTCAGCCGAAAGACATCAGCAGACCCTGCCATCAATATCGACCTTCCCACTTTCAAGGTCTCTTCTCACTTTTAAGCTCAACTAGAATAAATATTGCTCAAAGAAACTCCAGTCGAACCAACTATTTGGATAAAAAAAACTCCCATAAGATTCTCCAGCTAAACACCATTGTGACTAATGCATTCACTAGAGTGAACTTTCAGTTATTAAGCAATCTTTTCCTCGAGGTCCCTCGAAGTTTGCTCGAGTGGTGTTACAATGCACTCCACCACAGTGGCCGCTGCACCAGAGTCAATCCGTTGCTCCGAGTGTGCAACGTGACCTCCCAGCTGGGCGGAGCGACGCGTGGAGTGCCAAGCCACATGGCACACATGAAGTGCTAGGCTGGTTAACATGGCTCGTGGCGTCCATTGCGCTACGTTGGGAGGTCATGCAGAGCTTTGGAGCTTTGGGGGAAAAACCACTTTACATAGAGTAATTTCAATTTTATCATAGGACTAAAAAGCGAGCCACTGGTGGCATAGAGCTCATATAATTGGCCGCCTCCTATTGGAACGGAGAGGCTTAGAGACAGACCTCGGTAGTCCCGGAGCACCCAGACTGCCAATGAGGCATAAGTGCAAAGCGGCAGCAAAATACGACTCGCAAGGTTGGTACAGTCTGTCACAGCTTGATTTTGTGAGAACACACTAAAGTCATGCAGTGTATAAAGCACAAGGGGGGATCAGTGGCCGAGCGGGCTAGTGCACACCCGCTCGGAGCACGTGGAGCGAAAGCTCGCGCTGCAGAACCCAGAGATCCTGGGTTCAATCCCCACCCCTGCCCGTTTCGATCTGGATGAGCATCGTACCGGCGGACGGTCGTGTATTACTGCTGCGTGGTGCACGTTAAAGACCCCTTAAAGTCCCCGGTATAGCGGTTGTACCTCACTGGCTAAATTGCTCATCTACAGCTGGGAGACAAGTCACCCGTTGAGGCAGACTAAGTTCTAGGCTACCAAATTTTTTTCATAAAGAAAAATTGAAGTCGATGATCAATTGAACAGCTTTGACACACTGCGGCGACATTCTCCCAAATCCCTTATTTTTGGGTTCAAAAAAATATTATTTTGAGACACGGATTTTAGTTTTTAATAATTTGTTGCTCATTAGATGAATCATTCGTAATCTTGATAAAAAACATGGCCGAGCTCACATATATATATATATTTTTTTTTTACTATTTAATATATTGTAGAATATACCCCATCAAGAATGAATAATGGGTATCTTAAACATTTAATATTTTACTCGTACTTATCACAACAAAAATATTGATAATTTTAGAGTGATTTATATCTGCTATAGCAAGTTCTTAATTGATGAAGTTAGTTTTTGTTTCCAGGCAAAGAAGTATTTTGGTGAAAACTGCTATTTTGCAAAAAAGATTAAAAAAGTACCCACTGTAGCCTGAAAGCCAAGAAAATAAATTTTAAAGAACAATTGGACTTCTTTTATCTGCACATGCATGTTCTGTTCAAAAGTTTGGTATCTTTACAGAAAATATTTAAAATATTATACTGTAGAAAAAGATATACAATAACAATATTTTTTCACACCTCCACAAAACCGCTTGCCTTTCCTTTTTTTTTTTTTTTTTTAAGAATGCGGGGCGGGTAGGGAGAGCATTACTGCCTCTGAAGTTGCATGCTGAAAGGTCGGTCTCGCAGATAGATGTTGAAAATAATTTAAGACAAGAGACAGTTGAAAAATAAGGCACAAAAAACAGCCCTGCACTCGGCAAATAAATGTTGGAGGATGGAAGCATGATTTTGCTGCATTGTTTACCTTGTGCAGTTTTGCATAAAGGGTACTTGCCGTTTGTAGTTATAAGGAACCATCCAGGACTGTTTAATATAGTTGAGAGGTGTCATTTCAGTGCAATACTCCCGCCTTAATTTATAGGCACGGCGCTCCACAAGCATTGATCACGGACCGCGGGTCCACTTTTATGGCTCGGCTATTGCAAGAGATCCTCCGTTTAAGTCACACCAGTCATCGGGGGACAACTGTGTACCGTCTGCAGACGAACAAACTGAGAGAGATTTAGTAAGAACATCACTGACACCATTGCCGTGTACATACTAGACGCGGAACAAGGTAATACCCTACATTATCTTCATATACAACACGGCGGTTAAAGAAACAACTAGGACCACGCCGTTTGAGCTGGTACACTGCAGAAGAGTTACCACCACGCTCGACGCCATGCCGCCTCACATGCCAATCGACGATGGCGGTGACAATGCTCCAACAATACCTCAGCGCGCAGAGAATGCTCGTCAACTCGCAAGAGTCGGAATTCGAGACCACCAGTGGGTCCACGCACACTGGTACAACATTTGTCGTCGCGACGTCCACTCTCAGCCCGGAGGCCGGGTATGGGTGTTTCAGGAGCATCTCAGTGAGAAGCTCCTGAAACGCTACTTCCGCCCCTATGAGCTTCTCCGCCGCCTTGAAGTGAACTACGAACTGTTGCCCGACGGAACGCGACCCTCGTCGCGCTGCTTGCCGCAACCCGAGGTTGTCCAGGTCATTCGTGGCAACACATAGAATTTATTAAAAAAAGGCTTCGCGTAGTATCAGCGTATCTTTACCGGTTAAAGAGCGTTTGTGCTATAAATGTTCGTAAAACTGTTTTTATTGCGGATATATCGAATTTTCGGCTATATCAAACTCGTAAATTATCCCCTTGAAAATTTTTTATAGGCCTTTATTTTTTTATATCGAATTTTTCATATATCGAACTAATTCGCGATCCCCTTCGAGTTCGAAATATACGTGTTCGACTGTAGACTACTTAAACAGATTGCGAGTAACGTTGCGTACGGAGCCAGATATGATAACCTAGTAATAGATATGAAAATGAATGAACTAAATATGTCTTTTTCTAAAGTGTATGAATATGTAATATTAACACGGCATTACTACGATAAGAGCTCGAAAATTGAGGTCAAAAAGAGAAATCTGAGATGTACTGAAAGGTACTTAATACCCAGAATATTTACGAACTACGGAAAGAGATTAAAACGGCATTATATTCCTTCCATTTTTAATAAATGACCCGATAATTTGATTAGTATATCATCCATGCGAACGGCAAAGAAAGCTCTTAAAAAGTGGTGTCTAGAGTGTAAAACCCGATTTCCCTGTTGTTTAGTGTGTTTTTTCCTGAGTCATTTCTGTGTTATGCGATATTGATGTTAATTGCTGTCTATTATGGTATGTTTCACGTGAGGTTGTACGGTGTTTAGAATTAGTTAGTATTTCAGTGTTCAGCGATTTGTTTGATTTTCATATGGAGAGTAGTTTCATTTACATGGAGCAAATATTGCTGTGTTTTACCCTTCTGTTTAATTTCTTTATTTATAGTGCTACTTGTAATACTGTGTTCTTTTCCTTTTATTTGTATGATTTTTGGTCTGCCTGGTCCCACGGACAAGCAATCTTCTTTGCTTTTGTGGGCCAGTTACTGTAAGTGTTTTTTTCAAAGGAATAAAAAAACATTATTATTATTATTATTAACCTCGAGTTGCGGCGAATGACGCACCCGAGGTGCGTCGTTCGCCGCAAATGCACAACGTGGCAAAATGACAAGTAAACGACAAAATGCACATTCCGGCAACCCAAGGTTGTCCACGTTGTGCATTTTTGTTGTTTACTATTATTAGTGTCGATATTTTTGTTTGTCTAGCATCGGGACGATGCATTCCTTTAAAGGGGGAGTAATGCCGCGTGCATGGCCGAATGGGCAATGCGTGCTAGAGCACTGCACGGGCCTACATTTTGAGGCCCAGCCCGAGCCCGCCGACTTTTGGTCTTACCCGACCTGGACCCGGCCTGACGGGATGCCTCCCCAATCAGGCCTGGCCCGGTAAGAGTGTGCCTCATCTCCTAAATTCGAAGCTGCCCTGGGAAGTTGTTGGTGCATTTGATTTGTTGACTAATTTGCATGAAAGGCACTGTCACATCGCAGTCACGTCGTGAATATTTGAAAGCTTACGCAAATATAAAAGACGTAGCTTATCTTCGCTAAGCAGAAGGCATTTTTTTTTCTTCGAGGGTTCAAAAAGGAAAGGGAAAGAGAATCGTACCGTCCCCTGTGACAGGACTGCCCTTGTTTTCTTGCGTGCTGGTAGCTGTCCCATTATGCCGATGGAATCCCTAGGATTCTCCGTATCTCCTCGTGGGCTTTCTTAGTCGAAAGATTATTTTAGTGCTGTCATAGCGAGTTTGCACTTTGGCTTTTTTGTTTATTTCGTATCTAAACAATTAATTCGTTTTCGTCTCAACGTTCTAGAAAGACACCATCGCCCGAGCCCAGCCCGGACCCGGACACAATCTGTGCTGCCCGGGCTTTTGGGTTGGCCCCGTGCACAGCTCTAGTGCAAGTGGCTCACAGGCAGGTTCGAATCCCGCCGTTCATATTGCGATTTGCCTTTCGTTGCCCCTGCTGAAAACTTTCAGTGCATTCTCGGTGGTATTGTATTTTCTGTGCAAGATCCTCCAACAACATGAGCTGCGTATGAAAACAGCGACAGCATGCAGCACCGGATCAGCCTTCCGCTAGCACTCGATCCCGCTGCCTTGCCAAGATCGACGCCGGCAACGCCCATTATTGTACTTCTATTTGGCACAAATTTGCCCCATTAAACATCTAGTTTCCTCCGTTATTCATTGTTTCTTCACTCGTCATCCGTGACAATATTTCAAACTATTCAATATTCGCACAGAAGTAAAAAGTATGCCTTTCATCACTTACTTTAGATGCAAGCAATGGCGTAAGCCGGCGTTACTAGAACTCAATTGGGAAACTGCCATAGGAGCCTGCTTTGAAGAGGTTGCTGAACCCATATTTAAGTACCAAACCATGCGATTGCAGAGGCGACTTTGGGAACTATACATACTGGAATGGAGAAGAACAAATAAAAATTTTGAGCCCTTCCATTTCACATGAAGATGGAATCTGTTATCTTTACGACGTCTAGGACGACGTCTAGAGGAAGACCTCTAGGACGACCTCAAGGACGACTTCTAGGATGACCTCAAGGATGACGCCTAGAGGACACCTACGACAACCCCAGAGACGACGTCTAGGACGACCTCAAGGACGACCTCGAGGATGACTCCTAGAGGACACCTACGACAACCCCAGGGACGACGTCTAGGACGACCTCAAGGACGTCTAGCACGACCTCAAGGACGACTTCTAGGACGACCTCGAGGATGCCTAGGATGACCTCAAAGACGACGTCTAGGACGACCTCAAGGATGACTTCTAGGACGACATTGAGGACAACCTCTCTGACAACCTCAAGGACAATGTCTAGGACTATCTCAAGGGCGACTTCTAGGACGACCTCGAGGACGACTTCTAGGACGACGCCTAGAGAAATTCAGCCTTTCCACTCTGGTGAAAACCAGAGTGGAAAGGCTGGAAGGTTGCCGCCATCTATGAGCGATGGCAGCAATCAGACAACCGGCAAGCTGGTTGTCTTGTTGCCGCTGTCGCTCATAGATGGCGGTAGCTGTCTGGAGTTTTGTGCCGACATTTATTTGTCCACGAATATGATACTGGGGAAACTAGCCCTTAACAGCTCCGCTGTAAACACAAACGAGTCTTACCTTTGTCTGCAAAGTGAACTGTTGCTGACACCGTTGTCTCAATACAAAATGTGTACAGCCAATTAATCAACAAACTACAAACAAGCTAAAGGAACGAAATGACCGCCAAGGGGCGGCGTTCTAATTGACTTTGGGTTCCAGTGGCTAGGTTCCTGTGAACGCTATTGGGGGTTCGCGTTTCAAAGGCATTCACAACTGAGCTGTCCTAGTAATGTTGGAGTAAGCTAAGGCCTTCGGAACCTACATCCGCCATTCCGTGATTAAGCACGGTGCACAAAACAAAAAACGTAGAGCAACATACGACGTAGAACAAAGACGTAAAGCACTCTCTAGCGTCTCATAATTCTATTAGTATCCCTATGACACATTTCTTTTAGCTGACACAACTCCCTCGTTCATTGCAGACCACCCACAACCCTCTCACCTTACTGCGGTTGTGGACCTCGTAAACTGAAACGACGACCGAGAAAACCCGACAGTGCTGACTCGACGCGAGATACCATGCCGACGCGAGTCTAACTCGGCCCTTTCTTTTTCCACGTTTCCGGAGCTTTTGGATGCGGCTCAGCTTTACTCTTTGCTAATGCCAACCCACGCTTGTTGCCCCTTTAACTACCTGGGCACATGGTCCCTACACCAGTAGATTCATCTTTCAACTGCATAAACAGGTCAAAGTGATGATAACGAAAAACACGCCCCGTAGCAGCACTTGCTGCTACGGGGCACCGAAGCTGCGCATGGATTAAATCTCAAGTTATAAACAAAAAAGCCCCAGAAGCGGCGTTTCTCGATGCGTAAAAAATTGTGAAATATGCCAGTGTGTCATCTCATCATAAGCATTTACAAGCAGTCCTAAGGCAGTTGGTTCCACTCAAACGCAACTGTCCGAGCCGGCCTTAAAATGAGAGGATGTCCCAAGCGTGCAGTACCTGAGCCTGCCGAAGGACCCGGCAAGGGCATCCAGCACCTCTTCCAGATGCTCCTGGTAGAAGCCTTCCGCCACCAGAACGTGGAGGGTCCTGCTTAGGATCACCGCATCCCCCTTCCCCTGGCGCAAGTTGCGGCACACCAGCTGCAGCACATCTGCAGAGGGGGGGGGGGTCGTTCGGCAGACTGTAAGGTGTTAATCGGAAGACGTTGCATACAACGTTAATCGGAAGATGTCCAAACAAAGTCCCAAGGTAGCAGCCGTCGGTAGGAGAACCTCGAGAAAAGAAACCTCCCAGGGAACCTCGAGGAAACTTGAGCGGAATTCTACTGGTAGATTTGGAGTGTTTCTGAAGTACTTCTAAATGTGGAGCGTATTTAGAGCCAGCTCTTGCCACTTTCGCACGCAAGTCCGGGACGTAGCCTCGATGTAGAGTGCAGTGTGGAGCACACCGTCTGCTCTTGGACTTTGATGGGCGTGTGCTTGGCAGCGGCAAAGCCACCGAGGATCTCGCTTGCGGGTGTTGTGTTCCACCAGAGTGGTGCAGAAGCCACAACGGCGGGTGCAGCAGGATCAAAAGGGAGGAGCGAGGGAGACAGCAGCAAAACAAGAGCACCGAGCCCAGCAGCAACAGGAAGCGAGCTGCCATTGCACGACGGCCGACTGGGAGTTAAAGCTCACAGACAATTCATTCGGTGCGGTGCGCAATGTGCGCGAAAGGCGGTGATTTCAGGTGGATGCGAGAAAGGTGTTCTAAATGCTACACATTTAATATATGTCTGGAAAATGCCAAGACGACAGCCAAGTTTTTTCTTGGCATCTTCCACTTTTTTGCTGCTTTAAAGGCACGAGTGTGGAGCACTTTCGGATCGCTTGAAATCTACCTAATAATAAAATGTCGGTTTCATTCCAGGGCTGTGGGAGGTTTCCTCTCTGCTTCTCTCGGAACAGCTGTGACATGAGGGCGCTAGTGCAAAAACGCCTCAATGAAACTTGTGGTTCTGCGTCTTCACACCCATCAGGCAGGCATGGGCCAGAAAAGACCAAGATTTATCTTGGAGGACGACCGAAACACACGCGAGTCAAGAAACCGAGGCATAACACTCCCAAAGTAGAATAGGTTTCCAAGATAACCAATTAATTATCGAAGCAAGTTTGCCTAGAAAGTATGAAAACCTGGTCTCTCAGTAAACTTAAGTTGAAAGGTATGTCCATTTACATGCACTATTTTATAATGGTAAAATATGGTGAAGATATTGTACCTGTTGTTAGCTCTACAATACTACAGCCACGCCGTAAAACTTGGACTTGGATGTGCATGAGGTAATCATTTCAATAGAAGCTCCCTTGCCAAATGGGGTCGTAGAATGCAAGATCATCTCTGGTCTCTGCAGCCAATTGTTTTTCAATTGGTGTTTCATCACTGAACAAGTGTACACACGTTAGCAGTAACTTAGACTAGCCAATGACTACTATTGTAGCAAATTGTAGCTGCATATAAGTGGCAATTTTCCAACTAAAAGAATAGTGCAGCAAAAAGCTTCCTCAATTTTTGGCAAAAAATTAGGGCGTTTAAACTTTTATCTGTGTAGGGGTGTATCTAAAAACAAAGCATGATTTGCCTTTAGCCAAATAATGCTTTGTCATTCCTGAAAGGACAAGGGGCAAATATTCAACTCAAACTTTTTGAGTTGGAGTTGAGTCATAAGTTGCGTATACTAGCCGCATGTTTGTGCCCCTTTCTTGGAATAGCTGCAGTTAGTGCAATTAACTTCTTCAATGTACTCTTTGGTGGTAGCTTTATTAAGTCTGTAAACTCCAAATATAAATGCAGGTTGAAACCCGAGTGTAAACTAATGTGAATAGCTTCGAAATAATGCACCAGAATAAAAACAAATAGCGTTATAGATAAACTGCTACAAAAACCACTTTGAAGTTGAGGGTGAGCACAACATGCAGTACGACATGCAGTACGTTGGATACGAGAGGCAATTGGGTGCCTCTCGTGTCCAACGTGTCGAGACGCACGTCACGCTCGAGGTTAACCGAACCCAAGCCAAGACCCCGAAAGAACGCCACCCACCGTGGTAGAGCCTTGGGGGGAGTGCCGTCTGCCACCCGGAACAGCCGAGCAGCTGCAGCAGCAGGCGCGCGTACTGGGCTTCCAGCACGTCCGCCCCCGGACCCCCGTCCCAGAGCACCCGCTGCACATGCTCCACCAGCTTGCGCACATTCAGCCGGCAGCACTCTGCACCACGTGGGACCCTCGGTGACTGCCCGATTCCAGAGGCGCCAGCAAGGACACTCTCCTTCACACACCCTGGCTTCTCTAGGTGAGTGTTCCAAAGTTACTCGACCTCAGTCCAGAGTAGAGGTCTTGTACACACGTGAAAGCCATGAGCGACAACGCTCTGTCCACCCTTTTTCTATGACTGCAGTTTTCACTATCTCTCGATTTGTCAGAGTTGAGAGGAAGGAACGTAAACTTTGAGTCTCAGCCACAGTTTTGAACAGAACGTCCTGAATGACCGGAGGGTGTCCGAAGAAGCACGATGGGCTGTTCCCCCTCATATATTTTACGGCTGTACATTGGCATTCGAAAACCGCCCGTTGTCACGGACGGCTTCAAAACATGGGGTGTGGCGTGCCCCAAGCGTCCCAGTGTTGTTTCACAGCGGCGGCATTATCCAGTAACAACGCACAAAAGCAAATCACGCAGCAAGAGATGCCAACAGAAAAGCCTTTAGTTTTTAAGCTGCCGAGGACGCGTCCCCTGTCCCTTATTGCGTTGTAACTAGGGTTTCCTGTTAGAGATCATTACAGATCTGCGCGGGCTCGGGCTAGCCCAAAAGCCAGCCTGACCCGACAGTCAGGTCAGGCTCAAGCCAACAACAGCACTCTTGGGGCTCAAGTCGGGTTCGGGCCGATTTATCCCGAACTGCGTTGGGCTCGGGTCGGGCCTAGTTGGAAGCATCGGGACCGGACGGCCCGACCTTGCCAAATATTTCGGAATCGGGGTAAATATTTATTTTATATTCGAAAACCAAAAAAAGTAGCAGAAAGTTTGTTTTAACACAAAAGACGCAAATCCGGATATTGTGCCGCGGGTTATTAGGTTCTATACAAAGCCCGCTAAACCATGACAACCATCCAGGTCAGTGGATCTCAAACGGGATGCCGCGGTCTCTGCGAAGGAATTTCAAAGATACAGGAAGCCTCGCTCATTTGTGAACCTGGCAACAAACTTGATTTATTTATTTATTTATTTAGTTGCATACCTACATCGCCTGAAGAGCATTATAGACCTTTGCAAAAAGAGCTCTCTGGCCGCCGCCATTTTGCGAATCGAGCGACCCCTATCAGCCAGAAATTTCTGCCACCCGCCTGAGCTGTGGAAACCCGGTCAGCGTGACTCCCCACCTGCATTGTGCATTCGGAGTTCGCTGGCTTTCCTTGAAAGTTTTTACTTTATTTGCCTGTTTAGGATGCTTACCCTCTATGTGTTATCTTCCACTGTGAGAACCAGGGAATACCTGGGCTCGTAGCCTTCTCAGCCTTCGCAGGAAACGAACAAAGAGAGCGAACGTCAAGCAGCCCTTGACGCAGCAGTTCGGCGTTCTTGGAGGATTATTTCCGTTGAGATAATCTCCAAAAAGCCCTCCCGGCTATGTTCCGGGTATTCGCGAAAAATAGCTGATAGGGTCGGGACTCGGGTCTGGCGTGTGGGGACGGAATAGACACATTCGTTTATTTGCTTTGAAGCTGTGCAAAAAAAAAAAAAACAGCTCTCTTCTGCATGTGCCCCAAAACACGCCGGATTCCGTCCGATCGTCGTGAAGTGACTATCGTCGACACTGTATATTGCATATGCTGTGTTATCTGAGACCTTTCTCAAGCCCTGTTCGGATAACGCGGCACCGTGGGGCACGTACAATATATGTTGTTCGATTGACGATACTCGTTGAATATCATGGTGTGGGCGGGGAATACCTATGCACTTCGGATATCCTGTGTGGTCAAATATTTTCGACGGTTAAGACCTTTGTAGATTGACACGGCTGAGTGTATGGTGCCATAGAAAGATCAACATAAAATGAAACAAAAATTCCAGTTGCATTTGTTTTGTCGCGCACGGATTCACCAAAACAGCTTTCACTTCTTTTTTTTTTTTGTTCCCAAAAATAGTACAATGCATTCTTAAAAACCCCGAGAAATTATATTCACCATAGAACACAAAATAAAAAAAGAACGTGGCAATTTAGCCTCCACCAGCGTCCGGAAGTGCGCCTACGCAGGCTGCCACAGCCCACTGACGAGAAAACCCACAGCCCAGCGCAGTCGGGCAACACTGACGTACCCTCTCAAAACCAGGGACGCGCGCTGTAAATCGCTTCGTTCGAGACTGCCGCTGGAAAGGTCTATAGCAGGGAGGGGCACAGACATAAAATTTGTACACTACAAACAGAAGCTAAAACAGAATTATTCAAGAAGTAATACACAACGGTAGTTAGAAGTAACATTGAATCTTTCGAGAAAAACAGCTCTGACAATGCCGTTTCAACAATGTCACTTGGCAGGTTATTCCAATCCTCAACGGACCGTGGGAAAAAAGAGCATTTGAAAACATCAGTTCTGCAGCAAAATGGACAATTTTTTCTCAGAATTATCTCTTCTTTCTGATACATAGGTGGGCTCAACAATACACTTGGACCTACGAATTGCGCTATTGTTGTAAAACATTTTATGTAACATTTTGAGACGGAGCAATTTCTGTCGTTGACTCAGAGGCATCCAATGTAGAGACGATTTAAGTTCAGTTATGCTAGCTCTGAAGTCGTACTTACCCGTAACAAATCTCGCAGCATGATTCTGTACCTTTTCAATTTGATCTATAAGGTTCTGTCTGAACAGATCCCATATCTCACTGGCGTAGTCAAGAACAGACCATACATGAGAAAAATATAATGTCTCCTTCAAAGACGGAGGAGTCATCCTTGCCCCACTTTGCAAGATAAGCTGTTGCTGATCTTCCGTCAGGGGACCCGGGTTAGATTCAATGTCCCCCGTTAGCATTAATAACATATTTTAGAGTCTGACGAAAAATAAAATACACTGCTTGGGCACAGCAGCAGAGCAAGACATCTATCATCACTTCGAATACCTTTGGGTAACTTTTTTCGCATACATCAGTAAGAGAAGTCAAGTTTACACAAGCACTCAGCTATATAATATTCCTCATATCCCTTCATAAACATAATTACCCCAGATCTTTCCCTCTCCCCCCACCGCGGATTCATCACTTCCGCCAATCCACAAGCAGTCCCTGAAACAACAATGGTTGAGTACCACTGGTCTGGGACACAGTTATCAACATCAATGACTTTGCTCCACCAGACATCGCATGTTGAAAAAAGCCGGTGCGCACACTTCCTTGCGGAACACGCAGGAGTCGAGCCCTGCGAACTGCGGAAGGGTCATAACGAATGACCAAGCTCAGGATGGGGTTAGACCTGAAAATGCAACGGGCGCATTGCCGTAATAAGAATAAGCATGCCGTTTATTAATTTTTTTTTTTTTTTTTTTTTTTTTTTTTTTTTTTTTTTTTTATGGGCACGTGGCATTTTTTAGGTATAATCCTATTTCGAGCTCCATCCCACCCCATCTTCCGCCCATGGGGGCTAAGTTTGACATCGGCGAGTTGATCCAGGAGGTGTTGGTTGGTCGCAGCGGGTCCGTCACCCGCTGCAATTGGTCAGCATCACGCTTGACGTGATCGCGAGCGCTAGGGAACGTCGCAAATAGACCAGTCACATCACTATGACGCACACGTCACAATCTTGATTGCATTTGCATTCGCACGAGGCGTGGCGCTGACCAATTGCGGGAGGGGGCAAACTCACCGGCCAACTCGGCGATGTGGAACTAAGACCCCAGTAGCTCCCCACGCTTCCCGTGGGAAAGTACATACAATTTTCTTTAAAGGAGCTGTGCAACGATTTTAGCGTTGAAAGAATTGGCATCTTCTACTTTTGACATTGTTCATCTTGTCACAAAGGACAGAAAACACACCTGCTTCCTTCGAAATGTTGCGATTCCGCCGCGTAATCGTGAGGCAAAAATTAGCATATTCCTCGACCTGCAGCCGCGAGCGGCGGCCGTGAGAAACACGCGGCGTGACGTCAATGGGGGGTCTTGTAGAAAGATAGCAAGTTGTGCGAATACCTGCTCTGCTCGGTAAAAAGTAACTTTTCTATAAATCTTGTCGTTAAAACATAAATATAAATGCATCAAAAACCTGGCATCATCGACAAAACTTTTATTATACGGAGTTTTAGTGGCGCCATCTATCCTAGGTCCACAAAACCGCCAGCTCGGTCTGCTACCGCGAACAGCCGCCAGAAGCCGAAGGGGGAGGGGGACAGAGCCGGACGGGTATGGCCGGACCCGGACGAGACTTTCCTCCTTTCACCATATTGGTCGCGCTGCGCCCGCCAGCACGTGGTCACGCGGTCGCGAGCGGATGAGTTCTCGCTGCTCACTGATGGCTCTAGAGAGAGAGCTTCACCGGAACCCCGCGCAAACCCCATTGACGTCACAGCGCACGTGACTCGGAAGATGGTGAAGGAGTTGAGAGGTGCCGAAAATCTCAATCTTTGTCCATTTTTAAAATAAAAACTAGGACATGCAGGCAAAAGCGGTTTTTTGTTCTTTACTTCAGAAAGGTCGAGACACCAACTCCCAAATTACTTAAACAAAGCACTGAAACTGTTGCACAGCTCCTTTAAGTGCGTCGTTCATTAAATTATTCATGCGCCATTTCAGCACAGCGTGTCTAGGGCTGAACGACAACTAAAACATTTAACCCGATTATTCGCTACCAATAAATCGAATAGTTATTAAATCAATTGCATTGACCTCCAGGCTTAATATGCGATACTATACAAGGACCAAAACACCACATATTCTGCCTATTTCTCGCTTTGCATCAATGGCAAAACAAACAGAATCAATTGGAACACGCATCATTCTTCTAGAAAGAGCCTGAGTAAATAAAATTGCTGTGCAGACCTTTGGAACAAATGTGTAACCTCCGAGATGGGAAATTCTCGTTCAATATGAACGCTGTCCCGTAGAGCAAAAGTAGAACCAATAGAAAACACAGCTGGGCCGGGTTCGGTTTGGATTCATGCCAAAAAAGCAGTCGGGCTCAAGCCGGGTTTGGGCCAAGGCTTTCTCGGGCCGGGTCGGATCGGGCCTAAAATTCCGGCCCGATCTCATCTCTATTCCCTGTTTTCGGGCTTTATTAAAGCGAAAGCATTAACCGTCTCATGTAGCGAGCCAACGTCATCAGCTTTGAAACCACGCCAAACGGCTCTTTTACACCGCTGCGATCCCATTGGCTAGCATGCAGCGACCAGGCTCCCATTCGCCGGACACGCAGCGCCATGGGGTGGCCGGTCGTTGAAACTGACGCTCCTTGTCAGTTTCAACGACTGGACACCTCATGGCGCTGCGTGTCAGCCAGTGCCAGTCAGCGTGCCAACACGCATAGAGCAAGATTGATGTACACAGTGGCGTCACGAGGGTCAGCGGCACCCGGGGCGGTAACCCGCTGCAACACAACCCCCCCCCCCCCCCCTGCTCTCGTGGCCCGCCGCGAAACCCTCTGAGCGCAGTACCCGGCCCAACTGTGTTTCCATTCCACCATTCCCCACTTTTTCAAGATTGTTTCCAAAGTTTGAATGCGTGCCTGTATGGGATTTCATGGTTTACACCCCAGCAAAAAAAAAAAAAAAAGACAGGATTATCAAACTCACAACGGTGAATCGGTCACAGTCGGGGTTTTCCCCACAGTGGGTGGCAACAGTTTTGCCACCCACCAGTCCGGCAGACTGCCCATTGCTGCATTTGGTGCCGGACGTACCAGGCAACGCGCTAATTAGCAAAATAACCACCTAAAACTTACTCAGCAACTTTTTAATTAGCGAAAATAAACGTACGGTTCCAATTAAAAACTTGCTGAGTGTCATCGAAAACCCTTAAACCGGTAAATTCAAGGAAGACTCGAAGCGCGTGAGAAGCGCAGGGGCGCGCTAAAGTTCCCGCTCGTGCTGCAGGCAGAAGGCTGGCGATGCAATAACACGGACGCTGGTCTGGAAGCTGGCAAAGTTTCCAGGCCAGCAAGTAGTTGGCCTAAGGAATGTGACAATGGCAACGTGGCGTAAGCGCCGCCAGAAGGCGTGACTCACTGCGACTGGCCGACTGCACAAGGGTGCGCAGCAGGGCGGCGGCCTGGAGAAGGTCTCCGCCGGCAGAGGCCGAGCTGCGGGCACCGCCCCGGGGGTTCCTCTCCGAGAGACGGTCCACCTCCTGCACGCGGGGACGGGTGACGGAGGGGTCTGCACCAACCTCACAGTGCTCTCCTCGCAGTGGGCGGCAATGGGCTTGCCGCCCACCAGCCAGACTGGCTGCCCGTCTCTACGAGACGACGCCCCAGATTGTAGCGTTCGGAAGACATGTGTGGCACTAAGCAATAGAACTGCACGATCCCTGCGAACAAAATCCCCGCTGTGCGGCAGTGAAAGTGCCGAGAACACCAAAAGTCACAGCTGTCACCCCCATTTGGATAAAAGCGTCTCTTTCGGTAAACTTCATTATACAGAACAAGCGTGCAGCGCCAGGCAACACAACAGTGGATGCGTGCACGGCTAAGATGACAGCACGTCCTACACTCCGAGGATGGCAAAACAAATATTTCTACAGGGGCCAAACAAAACAAAAGTCAGAGACGTTGAGAATGGCCGTGACGCACGCAGCTCAACCTGTCATGTCAAGCTCCAGCCTTGTTTTATAACATTGCAAAGATTAGTGGTGCAGAGGCACTGTAATTCTGTAGAGAAAAACAGACAAGAATGTTGTATACATTTTTAAGAATAAATATGCCACTACCAATTGGCATAGAAGCGAACAAACATAACCACTCCGTGCAACTACTCGGAAAATCGTCTGCTGCTAGAATCCCATCTGCTACATCAGAAAAGTGTGATTGAGAGGGGGTGCCACCAAATCTCGTTGCCAATAGATCCCCGTTTGCAGCCGGAGTCAGCCAACGCAATCGGGCGTGCATTGAGTCACCTGAGGCTGGGCAGGGATAATCCAAAAAGTAATCTGGAATTCAAATATTGAGGTACACATATTTTAAAGCGAAAATACAAATACTGAGGTACATTTGTCTTTTACGTAACGGGATATACTGTAAACGACGTAATTTTCGCGAGGAGCTAATTTTTTGCGAATTTCACAAATCACCTAGAATTCACGAAAAATAGGTCCCGCGAACGATTCTGGTAATATGTAAACACGCTGGAATCTATATTGAGATCCCAACACGTCGCTAAAATTAAAACCCGCAAACTATTCCAAAACTTCCGCTTTGACTTAAATCTCGAAATATTGAGCCCGCGAAAAAAAAAGTGGTTTACAGTACTTGAGATACTCCTGATAAACAGCAAAAAAGTATTCCAGAGTACAGATACATACAAAGATACATTTTTCCCATATTTGGGAAGGTGGGAAGGGTGCAATTCATGGCAAATGCAATTTATAGGTCTAAAAAGGACAATGAACCTAAAAAAAAAAGGATTTTTGTTTTCTACCTGGTTAAAAAAAACCTTCCCAAAATAAATGTAAAAAAAAAAAAAAATTGCCAATATTTTTGTTACAATACGAATTTTTCGATTCTAAACCGAAACTTTACCCTCGTAAAAAAACTAGTGTTTGCTCCGAGGCAACACTGACGTCCAGCTAACTCTGAGCACATATTAGTTGGGTACGAACACTATCATCATCATTATACAGAGGTACAGTTTCGGTTTCACCCACATATTGATCTCATAAGTGATGACGTCACAACATGGCGCTCCGATCCAAACAAACCATTGCTGGGGCCTTTGTTATGAAGAAATGCATAGAAGCTCAACGTGAGGTTAGAAATTTTCTGATATAAAAGTAAACAATTTTTAGTAAGCATTTGGTCTTCTCAATATTTAAAGGGGCCCTGCAATCATATTTAAGCGTGTACCTTTTTTGCAGTTTCCACGTCTCTTGGGGTTCGGGCAAGCCAGCGGGCACGGAAAGAGTAACTAAATATCAGTGCGTCATATTTTAACCGGACGACGCGGAAACCTCCTCATCCGACGGGGGCGACCCGCGGTACCGAAAGCGCGCGATATGTGACGTCTTTGGTCCTGGGCTTGCTACTGGTCAAAGCCGCTAAAAGCTTCTTTTTAGTCGAAATACAAAATATAAGTGGCGTGACCCGTTTCAATTATCTATAAAAGTAGTTTTTGTTCAGTATTTTAGAATCAAAAAAGAAACAAATGCAGTTTATAAAGTTCGAAAACAAGAAATGACCCATTGACATACCCGCCACCAAGCGGTGGAAAAGTCGGCGCATACTAGAAAGGAGTAGTGGGATCAGGCATTAAAATGGAAAGGTCCCGGATGTACGCGGCAGCGCTGCGGTCGTATGGACTGGAGGATCCGACCGGCTCCGAGCGTTCTGAAGGCCTTCGCCGAGCAGCTTTGTCTTGCTGTTTGACCGTTTCGCGGTATGGCAGCGCAAAGTGGCTCCCGTTCTGAACTGATCTTTACCCCGTGTTTGCTGTCGTTTGTGGCCAATGAAGTGTCATGCCGAATCGGTGTTTAATCGAGCAGCAAATCCAATGAGAGCTGCTCTGGCTGCCCGCTGCATACAGCCTATCCAGAACATGCTTTAGTGGCGCCCTCTCGCGCCGTCGATACGGAGTGCAGCAGCCGCGAGCCCTCGCTGAGCTCACTACCCCTCCTCTAGTTCACGGCCACTCAAGCAACCAAGGACGTCATGAAGGAGGTTATTTTTTGCTTGTTTTTGTAATTTTAATTTGCCTATAACTTTTAAAATAAAGCGAAATTCAAGAAAAAAAAAGTTCCATTAAGTTACTACGTTCAGTGCATTCAGGTTCGGTGCAAATTAAAAACCAGTAAAAAAGTCTTTGCAGGGCCCCCTTAATCATCAAGACTTTTTCTATCGTCTCATAGCTTAAAACGATGACAAAAGCTTGTAATAAAGTTTCACAACTGGTTTTGCCCTGCTAGCAGACGACACGACGGCTTCACATTCAGTGGTTCTTTCTGAAGAAGTATGCAACTACGCTGAATGAAGTTGGTGACTGTCGACGAAACTTCTATTCTCGGGGTCAACTTTCTGTGGGATTTCGGAAGCTAAGAGTGCCCGTAAACAGCTCTGATAGACGCTCGAGGTGTGCAAGTGCGCGAACGCCTTCCCATGGAGCTTGCTTCTGCAATATTTGAGAAGGTGAAAACCCTGTGAAGCCGTATCAGGTACAACGACAACGTGAAGTGTATCAAGGTCCAAGTGCAGGCCAGCACACGCTTCAAGGATTTCCGACAGCACAATTCTTCAGTGCGCATTTGTGTGAGCAAACAAGCTGTCCGTAACATATACCGGGTGTTCATTTTTAATTCGAACAGATTTATTACAAAAAATCCGTAAAAGATGCACTAGTACGGTTTGTTCAAGTGAGTTATACGGCTAGGGGGACATTATGTGGGTGGCTAATCCTTGCGAGAAGTTGGCTAATTAATTAAAATTCGTTAATTAACTTTTTAATTAATGAGAATAGACATATGGTTCCAATTAGAAACTTGCTCAGCGTCATCGAAAACCCCTAATTCAGTCATTTTCAGAAACACTTTGAGCGCGTGAGAAGCGTAGTAGTGCACTAAAGTTACCACTCGTGGAGCAGGTACAAGGCTGGGGCTAGATAAGAGACGGAAAAATCGCACGGGCGCCTTATCGCAACCTCTAGCTTTGTACCTGCTCCACGAGCGGTAACTTCAGTTCACTGCTACGCTTCTCACGCGCTCAAAGCCTTTCTGAAAATGACTGATTTAGGGGTTTTCGACGACGTTGAGCAAATTTCTAATTGGAACCATATGTCTATTTTCATTAATTAAAAAGTTAATTAACAAATTTTAAGTAATTAGCCAACTTCTCGCAAGGATTAGCCACCCACATAATGTCCCCCTAGCCGTATAACTCACTTGAACAAACCGTACTAGTGCATCTTTTTTACGGATTTTTTGTAATAAATCTGTTTGAATTAAAAATGAACACCCGGTATATGCAGAGTTCTCCCCAGGAATTTCTGAGGGGTGGACATTACCGGAAAGGGTGTGCGTCCGTTCTTTTGTTTCTTGTTTGGGTTTGTCGTGTCTGTTTATCATCCCCCCCCCCCCCTCCGGGCACTGCCGGCAACGCGTCGCTAAGATAGAGAAAGAAAAAAAGAAAAGAAAAAGAAACACGCCGAGCGCCCGCGCTTTTTGTTGGAAGCAGTGTAGCAGTGGCGGCAGTCAGTGATGCGATAGCAAACGATAACGTGGCGGTGCGCAAACCTGCTGAGTACGACGGTGACGGTTTGCAGCCATGAGCGCAGGCAAAATCGCATCGTCATCCTGCGGCATAAAAAAAAACAAAAAAAAAACGAGTGGTGGGCGGTCAGTTGGAGAGGTGGGCGGCCAGTCGGAGCGGTGGGCGGCAAAGCCACGGCCGCCCACCACGAGGAGAACCCTGAATATATGTTACCGCATGCATGACCAAGGAGGAACGCTTTCCTTTTTATCCTGCACCTCCTCCAGAAATGTCGCAGGTGGAAGAGGCGCAACGAGAGTAAATTGAAAATAAATGTTTAATCGGCGAAATTGTGCCTGGGAACTTGAGAAAAGCTGCATGCTCGAGCAGCATGCAGCTTTTCTGCTTCAACGTTTTTGTTTGGAAACAAAGATACAAATTTTTTTAAAAATACTATCCATAACTTGTAAATTTATTCAGACCGTCAGTAGCATTGATTGTGTGAGATGTAAATCTATCGTGAGCCTCCTGCAAGTGTGGCCACATTTCTTCCATATACCAGCTGTGATGCATGCCTTGCCTGCCCTATCAAACATGCCTAAAATGGTGGTTCAAGTTTGGCCTGCAGCTGTACCAAACCATGCCAAAATAAAACCCCATATGAAAAGTTACACTTCCTATGTAAAGCGCGCGCAAGAATAAATAAAAACGAGCGTGCTGACAGCTAACGTCGTCACAGCTTCCACATTGCGAGCAGGACTCGGGAAAAAATTCTGTCCTCGGCATGACGTCACCCTGGTTCGCTGTAAGGGGGTGCTACGCCAATTTCTCGAAGAAAAAAAAGAAAAAAAATGTCTTTTTAAGCTACCGCCCGATCAAAAGGGCTCAGCCGTATTCATCCATCCATCGGGGCTAACAGAGAGTGACGCCATGACGCAACACCTAGCAACCGAAGATCGCTGACGACGTCCCCTTTCTCCAATTTCGGTGCTGGTGTATCACTGGGGCGCGCGTTAACCACCCCCTGGCCCCCCCGCTTTTATGCCACTTTGCAGGAACAGACTGTGAATGGCTCATTAAGAACTATTAACCCACCTTTAACCACCCAAACACGCCGTCTTGCAGCGCCCCGCCGGCAACCCAAGTACACCCTAGCCCCGCTGTCGTCCACTGCACCTCAGTTGCTAGGTGTTACGTCCCGTCGTCGCTCTCTATAACTGGCCAATCCTGCGCAGCCGCCGTCCTTCGTGCGCACGCTAAGTTACTTGATCTGCTTGCACCAAGGAGCAGAGGGGTTTCGAGAATGTTCACCCCACAGAAAAGTGCTGAGAGCTGCATTCACCATTTCACCATGCTTTGTTATAAATAACCGCTACGTAAAACGCTGACACATGTCTTCGAGAATCAGTGTGGTGGCAGCAGCCTTTTCGGCCCTTTTTTTTTTCTTTCCACTTTTAGGTGTCTTTTTTTTGTAGAGAGGGTTGGGCGGCATGTTTCGCAAAAAGGTGGCTTTCAGTTTATTATAACAGACTGACAGTTAATTTTCTACAGCAAACATAGTGAGCTACCGAAGCCTAGCAGAGTACTGCGATACAATCAATAGCTACATGATACATGATGGGGAAAACAGCTCAGGAAACACGGACTATGAAGAGGAACAAACACGACAGGACAATGCTGTACTCGCAACTGAAGAATTTTAATAAAGGAAACAAAGACAGAAAAAAAAAACATACACAGTATCTTAAAAGATTGCACAAAAACAAAGGACTACTCTTGCCAACCGTGAAGCGTGTCAATAAACTACCCGTTCACTACGTGACTCATGTTTTGCCGCAGGAAGGAAATTTCTTTGGCTGACAGTGCCAATGACGGTTCACTAACACATGAATGACCATGACACAAAATGTAGAAGGCCTCAATGATCTCTCTCGTCACCCTATCCTTGTGCGCTCCCAGAACCGTGACTCTGCCAAAGTCAGGTCGACACTTGCAATCCCTACAATGAACGGGCAGAAGCCCCCCAACCGTAGCTCCGAGCGAATATGAGTGCTCTCGTAATCTATCATTCAGAAATCTTCCTGTTTGCCCCACGTAGCCCCTGTTACACGACAAAGGTATCTTATATACCACACACGAAACACAAGGGACACATGTAATGTAAATGTGCGAATGTATCTCGATACTTAAAAGTATCCCTAAGATATCATTGCTATACTGCTTAGTTCTGGTGTCACCAGTGACTGCGTATTGGAAGCGCCAAAATATATCGCCTTGCTGACCCCGGCTCGTCCGAGTGAGAAAGGAATTACAATTATTAACATACAGCTGCAAGCCGCCTTTGACATGAAACCTTGGCAGGGCCACTGAGGAGTTTCCTCGGCAGACATGGGGCAGTAGGGGCACACGTGGTCAGTCCAGAAGGAACGCAAGTTGTTTGCTGGACCATTCAATCTCTACATCGAGCGTAAAGGAAAATAATCGCAATATTCTCATTCTCATTGCTGCGGGGGTAATATTTCCGAAAAGATGGGACAAAGGAAAAGGCACGGAGCACGCAGTTTCGGAGGAAGGAAACAGTTTGCTCTCACATAAAAGGGGCGGTGCTACGATTTTCGGACTTTGGCCAATTAACTGCGGGAATTAATCCGCGTAAAAGGTTTGTTTCGGATAGTTGGTTATTTGACATCTTGAGGGAAAATCTGCGCAACTGCTCAAGGAAAAAGAACAAGGAGAGAAGGGACTCAGCGTTGAGTCCCGTCTCTTGTTCTTCGTCCCTGTCCACGTGCGTCGTTTTTACCTCGAGATAACAGAAAAACATTTTTTCTTGCGCGCGCTAGTTTTTCTTTTAAGAAATTAAACAAATCAAAGGTGCCCCTCAACTCTCAGACCGTCTTTCGAGTGATGTCTCTCGGGGACCACCTGGTTTCCCGTTGACATGCCACCGTAGTTCCAATAACCGCCACATGCAGCTGCAGATTGGCAAATAATTTGTTTTTTTCTTTACGATTACGCAGTGGAAAGCAGTATTTCAAGGAAAGGTGGCGCGTTTTTTCTTACTTGCACCTAGATAAACAGCACTGCCCCTTAAACTTGGACACCTGCTGCCACTACAGAGCCAGAGATTGGCTGCGATTCGGTCCGAGGAGATACTCACCGTGCTGACGACTCTGAGTACGTTGGTGGCGACTCCCTCCCAGGTCAGGTTCCCTTTCTTCTCCGAGCTCTGGTCCAAGGCCGACTGAATGCTCGGGCTCTGGAGAGACGACTTGAGGTCTCTGAAGGCATTCTGCACGAGACAATATGGTCTCCACTGGTAGGCAATAGACTACTTCCATAAAGCCCTGCATGCAACACGGCGTGCGTTGCACCCTGGGAACTAGTTGGCCAGGGAGGAGAGTGGCATGGTTTCGGTTTCGATCGACACGTCGACGAAAAATTATACACAGAGCGTGGACTATTAACGGCCGTTATCTCGTGTTTTCTTGTCCCAAGAGCGCCATTTTTGGTCTCTAAACTAACCCAAATGGCAAGACCTTGAAGCTTTAGCACAAGCCCGAGACGTATAACTTGTCTTAACACATGCTTGTATTTTTGTACTTGAGCCTTTCTGTCAGCGTTTCGAGATATGTGGACGAGCCAGTGCTGGGAATCTCAACGCTGCGAAGCTTGGGAATCTTGCTTGTGTACGGATCAACAAGCTGTAGCAACCAATAAGTATGCATACATCGAGCTCGCGCCTTTACATTAGTGTTGTTGATCAGGAAGTTTGTTTGTTCCGTGCGTCCATAGACGAAATATTACTTTTTGCAATTACTGTTTTTCTTAATACGCCCGAGTACGCGAGGTAAAACTCGGAGGCGCCATTGAGAAGCTCAATTTTAACACACTTCTTATCTCTTATCTGTACTGACCCGCAGCACTGCAGAAAGTGAGGTCCCCACCCGCTTGCATTCCACCAATATTCAACATCGCGTATGCACATAAAGTTATCCTGCAATCATATAGACACATTCACACATAAAAACCGTTTTAAGAGAGCAAAAGTTGAGCACTTGTGTGAAGAATGTCGCACCGTTTGCCGGAAGTGCGCCGGACGGGCGTGAACCCCTATGCGGTGTGCCAAATGAACGAAATTATTCAAAGCGCAATTGACGGTCGTTAATGACCATAATATTTGTTATGTGTTTGCTTTCTTCCTGCCTGAGTACGCCGAGATAATTTCAGACACACCGTTCAGGCACAGATCTTGGGCGTCAGTAAAAGCTCGTCCAAAAAGGCTTAGCGAAGAGTAAGGGACGCTTGTTGGGCCTCCGTCGCAGCTAGCCGATCTCAGCGTTTGCGAAAACTTAATCTTCTATCAGCATAAAATTTGAGTGGGAGATATATGATGACACGAGAAAGACATCATAGTAACTTTTGTGCAGTAGTGAGGTCGAATTTATTGCGTCATGCGTCAACGCTGGGCTCAACTTTGATACTCCTGTGAGGATGCGGCTTGCTTTTCGCCCGATGAAGTAACAAGAAGCGGACGTTTGGCAAACAAAATACGTGTAAGGCTGAAGGTGACCAAATTTTAGTTGTAGTTCTCTGGTACTAGACCGGATTATTGAAATTGAACTCAAAGATGCACTCGTGGAGTGAGGCGACTAAGCCACGTCTTACTACGTTTGTTTACGCACTCATAATATCCGGTGTTTCGGGAACCAAGGAAAGTGCCCCGGTCTTCGTTTTGTATCGCTCGAGAATGGGTGTATTGTACGTTCGTAAAAAGTCAGATAATCGAAAACGCAAGCAGCGCGTTCGGCCGCGGCGTGATAGCATGAGATGAAGCTGCTCTGTCGAAACCGAAACTGAGTGGCCAACTAGTTCCCAGAGTGCATTGCGTGGTATTTCGCCGCGATGGGGCGCGTCGGTTTTGGAAGAAGTCCATTGTTTCTTAGAACGACCCACTCATTGGGAATTTAGTTTTCTGACTGCTGTTGTGTGCTGACCATGTGCACTACTTGCGATTGCGATGCTTTTTTGTATTATTTATAAATTTGACGTTTTCATGTAATAACATGATTGTAAACGCCCCTGTCCTTCGAAACAATTATTTTTTGGCACTGCGGGGCATTCTGCAAATAAATAAATAAACGGCATTTAAACAACAAAAGCTTGCCGCTTATTTTGAAGCAGGTCTTTGCGTCGTCCAGCATATTGTTGATGGCTTGAAAGAACTAAGTGTGTGCTCCACAGCGGGGACGATCCCCGTGATGAAAACACAGTCGAAAATCGAGCTACTTCTCGGGGAGCGAATGTTTATTGGAGACTGTTTTTTAATAATAATAATAACAAATATAACAATAATAATAATCTTTACTCGGTACCCTAAAACTGCCCCAGCTGCATTTTGATTGGAGCGCATAAACAAGAAGGCTAATAATAATAATTTATTTCTATCCAGGAGGGTTGCAGTGCACCGAAAGGTCAAAATATAAGTGAAGTATAAGTAGCTAAAAGTAAAAAATAATATTTATCGAGACACATTTACACAAATGAATAAAAAACCCAAAAAGGAAGGTTTGTAGTAAGTAGCTAATCGCTCCACAGGTGGCCCAACACAGAGGCCGACACACGGATGTCAAGAGAAAGAGTTGTGACTGTATCCGAGAAAGCACACATCCACATAGCCCTGAAAGTTAAACTGATCGGATGTTGGAATTGGTATTCTTTATTTAACTCTGCAGAAAAGGGTCATCACAGAAGGCCGCAGGCCAATACCCATAGGTTTCTGGTGCCCTCCAAATTACTGATACATACATACATATACATTTTAATTTTAACAGATTAAAATTTAAAAATCCGTAAAGGATACACTAATGTGGTTTGTGCAGAGTTATATGACCAAGGAGACATCATATAGGCTACTAATGTTGGCAATATGTCGGATAATTGACTAAACTTTTTAAAATTACTTTTTACATAGTGAAATAAACATATGGTTTTAATAAACACTTGCTGAGCATCATGAAAAAAAACTAAATCAGTCAATTTTAGAATGACTTTGTAGAATGGCGTGAGCAACGCGGGGGTGCACCAAAGTTACCACCTGGGCAGCAGGTGCAAAGCTAGCGGTGGAGAAACGCGGATGATAATCTAATCATCCGCGTTTACCAACCGCTAGCTTTGCGTCTGCTGCACGAGTGGTAACATTGGTGCACCCCGCATTGCCCACGTGCTTGAGGTTGTTCTAAAAGGCGGATTTAGTGGTTTTTTATGATGCTCAGCAAGTTTCTAATTGAAATTATGCTTAGTAGTACTAATCAAGAAGTTAATGAATTTTAGCTAATTACTCAACAGACTGTGGCGGCTATCTGCTCCTATAAAACCCGCCGAACACAAGAAGCCCCTAGCAGAGACAGCATTCGTCTAGCCGCTTACACGTTTTTTTTAAATTCTGTCTCCATTAAAAAATGTCGTCCTGTATACATATATATTTATTTATTTATTTATTCGTTACATACATTTCGCCCAGGGGCATTATTGTAGGGGGGTAACTTACATGTAAACCCAACAAATACACAAATGTGTATTTGTTGCGTTTACATGTAAGTTACCCCCCTACATCAGCACAATGCAAAACATTACATTAGTCATGGATCATTCTCGTGTAAGTAACGACTTAAAAGACAATCAAATGTTTCATCTGAAGCCGAAACCACAGCTTCGGGGAGTCTATTCCACTGATTTATTGTTCGTGGGAAAAATGACGATTGAAAAACAGATGTGCGGCATGCTATTTCCCGTATTTGCTTCGAGTGGTCTAATCTCTGGGAAATAAAAGTAGGGGGTTTTAGGTAGATGTTCCTATCAATGCCGGTATGTTCACGAATCACTTCACTTAGAAAAGAGCACCTTGATAACCTTCGGCGAAGTTCGAGCGACTCCCATGACAATGATTGTTTAATGCCGTGACACTGATATCAAAATGATAAGAGTTGGTAACAAAACGGACAGACCGATTTTGGATGGCCTCAAGTTTATTAATTAAGGTTTTAGTGTTGGAATCCTATACTACAGCAGCATATTCTAAGAGGGAACGTACGTTAGAAATGTATAGTACTTCTTTGACGTCACGAGGTGCGTGTTTAAAGTTTCTCTTATAAAGTTAAGTACACGTCCTGCGTTCAATGTTATAAATTCAACATGACTACTCCATGTTAGGTTAGATGAAAAAATAACACCCAAATACTTCACATCCTTCGCCAAGGTAATCTGATTTGCATCTAGATAGTAATTAGTCTATATGTTTAGACGCTTTCTGCTAAAACGGATACAATTACACTTTGCAAAATTCAGTTTCATTTTCTATTTGTTGCACCACGTGAGTATTTGATCAAGATCAGTCTGTAAAGCGGCAGCATCGTCCTGGTTATTTATATCCCCGTATAACACACAATCATCCGCATATAATCTTATTTTGGAGGTAGCTCCAGGTTAAAAACAGAATATAGGGTGTTTTCGGAAACGTGGGCCAAATCGCTCCTGAGAAAACTTTCCACTGCACAGAAAAGTGGCCGATGACGTAGTGGTGTGTGCCAAAGGGCCCACTTAACAAAATTATTAGCATTCAGTATAATTCAGTAATTTTAGTAATTACAATTTTAATTCGGTTTCAAACAGAAACTTGATGCAAATCATCGAAAACTACTATACCCATCTTCACCTTAAGAAAAACGTGGGTGTGTCCCTCTCGTCGCATGTTTATTGTTCACATGCTGTCGGTCGCATGCTGTCGCACATATTATTCCGTTCTGCAAAGTAGTTCCTATAAAAGTTTGCTCTCTGGGAAGTTAGCGTTATTTAAGCTTAGATAAATTTGTTATTCTCAGTCAAACAAATAATGTATCTCCTTAATATGCGTGTATTCACATAATTCAGCGCCTCACAGGATTTGAGGATCGATATTCGCAGCCAGCCCACCAGCCGCTGTCACTCGTCTTCCAAAATGGCGACTCCAACAACTCTGGCTGATCGGTCCGTGTTGTCAGCCCTCATTCCTGAAGACGTTTCCCCTCGGGTGTACTACAAACGTCACGCAAGTGGAAATGTCCTGTCGAGCCAGACAAGGCAGTGTGTTCTGAACGGTTATTTCTGAATGCGGCGGTAGTACCAAGAAAAAAAAAAAAGGCACACCTAAGCACTGAATGCGAAAACATGTACATCATTCTTGCTCTATGTGTGTTGGCGCGCTGACTGGCGCAGACGGACACGCAGCGCCATGAAGTGGCTAATCGTTGAAACTGACGCACAGCATCAGTTTCAACGACTGGCCACCTTATGGCGCTGCGTGTCCGGCAAATGGGAGCATGGTCGACGCGCGCTAGCCAATGGGATCGAAGCGGTGTAAATGGTGCCGTGGCTAGCTTTGCGCGTGGTTACAATTCTATGGCTGGGAGCTGGCTTGACTTGGAGAAGGATTTAGGAGCCGTTTGGCGTGGTTTCAAAGCTGATGACGTCGGCTCGCTCCACGAGACGGTTAATGCTTTCGCATTAAAATGTGGTGGAAGTCGTCAACCTCACTGCCGACGCGACGGGGATCAGTGTTAGCTCGGTCTATGAGATCAAGCATGGTTTCAAACTTGCCAACGGAGCTGTGAGAACTCCTTCGAAGAAGCACCCATAATTTGCTCAGAAAAGGAAGAGGATTTCAAATCACGACGCATGCACATTGATGGCCATGAGAAGCTGCCTGCACAATTTCTTCCGTCGGGGGGAGATCCCAACGTTGGAGAAAATCACCGCTAGTCTCCAGGAAGACGACGTGCTGCCGTCCTGTTCCAAGACTACCCTGTATCACCTGCTGAAGGAGATGGGATTCCAGACACGGAATCGCAACTCCTTCCTAACTGAGAGAGAGGACATCGTCGAGTGGAGGCGGCGGGATTTCAGGGCAATTGGAAAGCACAGAGCCCAGAAGATCTACTTCCAGGACGAGACTTTGGCGAACGCCAGGCCTCACAGTTGAGAAGGTGTGGACTGACAGCCCCATAAAGTCTGCAGGTCAAGCCTTCATGTCTGGACTGACGACCGGGCTAAAGGCTCCTTCTGGAAAAGAGTGACTGTCACCCACGCAGGTAGTGACACTGGCTTTGTGTCCGGCCGTCTGGACGTGTTCCGTGGGAAGACAAAGGGGGACTACCACGATGAAATGGACTCGAACAGGTTTGAAGCATAGTTTCTTCATCTACTGGACCACATAGAGCCTAACAGCGTAATTGTTATAGACAACGTGCCGTACCACAGCAGAAAGGCTGAAGCTGTTCCCACAATTTCAACAAAAAAGGGCAAGATCCAGCAGTGGCTCTCTTCCAAGAACCTAGACTGGACTGCCACAATGAAGAAAAAAGACCTGAGCATTGTGGCAATGGTGAAGGATCACTACACAAAATACGAAGTTGACGTCATGACTACGGACGCTGGACACACGGTGCTGAGGCTCCCACCGTACCATTGCAAACAAAATCCCATAGAGTTGGTATGGGCACGAGTCAAGCAGGAGGTCGCCTCCAAGAACATCACATTCAAGCCCAATGACGCTGAGCGGCTCTTGAGGGAAGCAGTGGACAACGTAACAGCTGTCCATTGGCATGACTGTGTACAGCATGTGAAAAAAATGGAGGCGAAGTTTCGAGAATGTGATGTCCCAGAGTCGAACCTCAAACCAGTCATCATCCCCCTCGATGCAAGCAACACGGAAGAGAGTGGAGACGACGACGAAGCTGACGACGAAGACAAGCGTGAAGAGATCTTCGGTGTTCAGCCTTTAGAATTGAATTGACAGTGAACTAATGTCCCCTTAAAACATGTTCTGTTTGTTACACCCCAGAACACAAAGCGGTCCTTTTAAGAACCATTCACATACTGCAAAATCGAATTCTCGACTTCATACATGCCTCACCTCCAGTGTCATGTTGTTATTAGGGATGCCGCAAACCTTTTCGAACCGAAGGTTCGATGATCGAATCAAGCAGTTCGAAAGGTTCGAAAAATTTCGAATTTTCGAACTTTTCATATCGATAAATTTGACTGAAGTCGAATTTTCGAACTTGTTAAACTAAGAAGTTTGACGCTTTTCGAAATTTCGAACTTTGCACGTTCAGAAATGCAATGTTTTTCGAACCTTCAAACTTATTACACTGCAAAATTCGATGCTTGTCGAACTTTCAAACTTGACAGACTAAAAAATTCGATGATTGCCGAACTTTCCAACTTCTTGCACTAAAAAGCTTGAGGCTTTTCAAACTTTCGAATTTCCTACGCTAAGAAATTGGATAATTTTCGAAATTTCGAAGTTCGTCGAACTTCGAAAGATCGGCGGGCGGTTTCGTTTGGATTCAAGCAGTAAGATACATTCATTTTTTTTTTTTTTTTCGCATTTTTACATGTGGTGTCGCATTCCTTGCAAAAGACAATGTCGTTTATTTCAATGTTCTGGCATGCTTAGTTTTAAAGAAAGAAATTCCTGAAGGAGCGAGGAAGGACGACGGGTTTTTGACAATTGTCGTTTGTGCCAATTTGAAGCGCGCTATAGCCGAAGCTGCTTATGGTAGAGATGTTAAACTTTTTAAGAATTATCTATGTATAGCCTAGGTAAGTGTCGTCTTAAGATATGATTATTGTTGTTCAAGACGAGTTTTGAAGAAATGTCCAAACATGTATCTACGGGCAATTATGCCCTAAACTTGGTAATTTTTTTGAGGTATCGCATTTAAATTAACACCACAGACAGTACATATCATTACCATCAGCAGAATACAAAATAATGTATTTATTGTTTTTTTCACGTTGAGAAATAAATTAACTCATGGAGGAAGATTTCTAATATTGTTCCAAGTTCACCACACCATAAAAAAAAAAAAGAAGCCATTTTTATTTTCTTTTTTTTCACGTTTTTGGGACGTGTTTCTTTTAGCCTGCACACATTTTGGTAGGAGAAACTTGTTTCGAAGTTCTGGGCCTCTGAATATGCAAGAATACAACACTTCCGACGGGTTCTTGATAGTTTTTTTTTTCTTCCAGCTTTTCATTCCTGCATTTATTGTTATGTTTATTTATTTATTATATTTTTTTACCAATGGCACAGTTATTTAGGTCAAAAAGACATAGCTTTGAACTTCCGAACCACTAAGCATGTGACGAGTAGTGCCTTCTGACAAGTTTCTAACAATGACCATCTATGCAATCTTTTATGCAGTGAAGAGCGACAATAACTATACACCAACTCATGTTTACAAACAAACCGACTCATGTTTACAAACAAACCGGAGCACACCTAGCGGACGCCACCGACGCGGACGCCCCTAGCGGACGCCACGCATGCGCGATGGGGGTGTGGGCAAGAAGCTCGCCGTCGCCCATAAACAAACCGTTGGAACGGGATGTTGTCGGCGTTGATGTGAGTCCCCGTGCTTTTTTTCGCGTTGGAATTGTTGATTACACGTCTTCCTGGCGATGTCTGACTACTTTAGTTGACTCAGCGAACTTAACGTTGTTCCCTACACCGCAAAACGTCGCGTGAATGAGACATGCGGCGATTCATTCCGCGTGGACGCCGCAGAATGGACGCTAAAGCCTGATTCACATAGTGAGGTTCTGCTTGCTATTTTCAGTCATGACGTCGCTCGGGCTGCAAAAACCTGAACCGTAGCTGAGATGTCGACGTCGATACTGAAAATCGCAAGTTGAATCGAACCGAGTAAATCAGACATAACAATGTCACTGATGGTCACTGGTAACAACTATCCACATCTCCTTATATCTACTGTTTACACCGAGCCTACTTACCTGAAGCAACCTTCAAACTAAAACGTCTTTTGAGGTCTGCACTTCTTATCGCAATTACCGGGTCAACGTTTGGTCTACAGGCCACTGTCATTTGAACGAGCAGAGGACAAGCAGAAACGTTTGAGAGCAGACGACAGCTCGAATGATGAGGCAGCCGTTTGAACGTGATGATGCACTGAACATAGTCCGCAGGTGGTGGGCACAACTTGACGGTTTTCCCCCATTCATGTTGGAACAAAACAAATAAGTCTGACGACCACAAGTATCCGTAAATTCAATCCAAAGTGCTTCCCACCCAAGCAATCGTGGTCCGACGGCGTCTGTTTTTTTTCTTCTTCACGGCCCCCTATCACGTTCTCGGACGAACCGAGCAGGCAGAAAACGCATGTTTCCCAGAGTCTCTGTCTGTAGGTGCGCTCTTGTGCGACGCAAACTTCCAATAGCTGTCTGCACTATGTAAGATTCCGGAGTATGTGCAGGTCCCACAACGGTTCATTGTTGTAGTGCCCCCTGTCTGATATAAGCTATTGCCCCTGGCTGCAAGGGTGATTTCTATCTCACTCGGTGTCAAACATTGTAGTTCGCTGCTTCTTTTTCTTGGAGAGCTTCGTTCCGTTGTCGGTACTTGGATCTGTATATCTAACAGGCTGAAGTTGAGCTAGTTGGTACATACTTCGAAATTAAACGGTCAGCTAGATGATAGGGACAAAACACAGACAGGGAGAAACAGAAAGAGAGACAGCGGTGTGTATGTCTCTCTTTCTGTTTCTCCCTGTCTGTGTTTTGTCCCTATCGTCTAGCTGACCGTTTAATTTCGATGTATCTCTATTTTGGTTAGAGTCTGTCAGGTATGGGCGGAACATTCGTTTTCAATCTTCGTCCCATAAGAGGTTCCGCAGGTGAGTAACCCTCAAAACCCGACATTTCGCTGGGTGCCAGAGGACCTTAGGCAACGTTGTCGGATTTCCTGAGGATGTTCTTGGCTGTTTGAACAGCTCTTCCACTTCGCCATCGCTTTGTGCGTAATGTGGGCTAGATGTCACTTGCTCTACTCCCCAGTCACTCAGAAATCGTTTAAATTTGAGTGAACTGTACTGTGGGCCGTTGTCTGAACAAATTGAATCCGGGACGCCGTAATGAGCAAACAAGTGATTGAGAAAATGGTCAGCATGCTTCGTTTGTGTCCCATGAAGTTCTTTGAGTTAAAAAAAAAACTTGGAGCAATAGTCAACAGCTATAATGTAATTCCTTCCCTCAAGGTGAAACTATCAGTGCCAACTACTTGCCATGGACGTTCCAGGAGAGGAGTCTACAACCAACATTACTAGATCAGCTCAGTTGACAAGCTCCGCATTAGCCACGCTTCAGAAAGCTGGCCCCCTCCGTTCGCGCGAGCGTGGTGGCGCTGTCATCGCAACCCGCCCAATCCGCAAGGCCAGCCAAGCTCGGGACGCTGGCTTTTCATTGCAAAATCAGGCGGTCGGCGGCACGTCGGTGGCCCTTGCGCACTTCTTTTTAAGAAATGGACTCTGCAAGTAGATAGTGCTGCACTTACATGATTGTAATTATGCACGCTAACGATTTCTTCGATTTTTACTTTATAATTCAATGGACAGGAGCTTAGGCTTTGGGTCCAGCTTCCGAGCGTAATTCTATGCTCGCGTAATATCAAAGTTAAACGGGATTTATGTCATAGTTGATGTCTCTCATATTCATCTACGACCAGCATCCACAAGCAGGGGATCGCATGCACCGTCTGCGCCGTATCCAGTTCTCGTTAAACGCTCCCACATTTTTGTCGCAGGAAAACATACAAAATATGTTTTCTGCCTTTTATTTGTTGCCACAACAAATCTTCGGCAAGGCCAAAAATTATAGATGAATACTGTGCAACGTTTATTTCTTGTTCCATGAAAAAATCACGACCAGAGTGCAAAACACCAAGGCTGAAAATACATGCAGTTGGCGATCACAGGACCCGAGCTTTCTTGTTTGCCACTGCAACCTTCTACGTCATCTCTCGATTGATGTCTCTGGCGTAAAAGTGCATTCGCGTTACAACGAAGAGGCATTGAAGCTTTCAAAGTGGTCTTTGCACCCCAGCCTTTCTATATCGCATTCCCAAGGTAGCTAAAAATGTCTTTATTTTGGCGTGATATAGATAGCAGAAGCGAAATTGAGACCAATAAAAGAACATTATCATTAATTTTGTTCAGGCACAACTGCAACGTTAAGAAAATAGTAGTTGACATAAAGCGGTTTTAAATTAACACGCGCATATGAACACGTCAACAAGTCAACAAGCATGTTGCTGTCAGGCACATGGAACATGCATACGCTTACAGAAACAAACTTGTTTCCCATAGATAACAGGAGTGCCTCCCCATTCGTACACGGTTGCTGGGAAGCTGTAGCAAGTATGCTATAAAATAACTGTTCTAAAAGCTACCACACGTTCACACGTAAATCTCCAAAGTATACTAGTGAATCCGCGCTGATCAGCTGATCGGAAGTGATGTCTTGAAAATCCCTCAGTCACACGTCTCCGAAGTGACACGCACACGCAAGGGACCGAGGTTGTACACACGTAAAGAACACAAGAGAGGAATAACTTCGTCGTTTTCACCAGCAGCAGGCCTCAACGTAGCCGCGGAACACAAATACAAAAACAGCCCGCTTCCTTTAAATGACAAAGACGTCTTCAAATTGACATTCTTTCCTAATGCGGCTTTGGTATGGATGCAGCAGTTTACGCTTGAGCTTCGTGACACAAACACAAAGCACCAGAAGGATGAAGTTCACGGTGTTTTAGTCCGCAAAGGACCAAGGCACAACAGTCCATGTGCCGGAAACCGCGAACGATAGACGCAGCCATTTCTCCGAGTTGCTTGCCTTCTGATGCCGAATGACGGAAAACTGCGAAAACTATGAAGGCTTGGCGGGCCTGAATTTGACTCAAAAGTCCCAGGAAATGCTGTTTCAATCCGGACATTATCACACTGGTGACAGTCGTTGGTGAAACTTTGTGAAACCACACAAAACCTATGTGTTCCACGGCGTATCCCCGGGTACCGAAGCCAGTCAGACCGAACAGGTCGGGCGGGGTTGGACACAAGCGTCGCTACGCAGCAGTGAAGGGTGGCGCGTCACTTTTTTCTCGGAGCTTGTCAACTTATCCGATCCAGTAACGTTGTCTGCAACAACTCTTTGGTTGGTACTTGGCGGTGTTTCTCACAGGTTGGGCATCTGCTCACAAATACCTCAATATCCTGGCTGATTGCGGGCCACCATGCAGACTCTCGCCCTTGATCGACATTTGACGATCCCCTGGTGTCCTGTGTGAAGGTGTTTCAACACTTCCTGGCATAGTGTGGGGGGAAAGAAGAGTCTCATAGATCTGAGCAGGAGCCCCTTTACTACTCACAGTTCATCGGTCCACTCGGATATTTCCATACTTCTGACTAAATGTCTCTGCTTCGGGCCATTTTGTTGCACAGTAGTACATGAAGAGTGAAGTCGTTGCGACTTTTTGCAACTCGGCTGTGGTCTTGTGCAGCATCTCTGTCGAGGCTGGCAGCTGCTGAATT
The DNA here is from genome assembly GCA_013358835.2 of Ixodes persulcatus. Taxonomy (NCBI): domain Eukaryota; kingdom Metazoa; phylum Arthropoda; class Arachnida; order Ixodida; family Ixodidae; genus Ixodes; species Ixodes persulcatus. Next base: position 272,713 of record JABSTQ010010437.1, read on the forward strand.
TTCAAAAGGTCATACTCTTCGATAACTGAAACAAGGTTTTCACCAGAACACTGTAGTGATTTCCGTGACAGCCAACAGCAGTGTGCATGTCCTTACCGAGTATGTGCGAGATTGTCAAATCATACTCAACTACTCGCAGGCAAAAATGCTGGAGTCTCGGTGTCAGTTCGTCAATCTGCTTCGTCAAGAACAAAGGCAGCAATGACTTATGGTTGCTCTCGACGTGGAAACTTAATCCGAGCACATACATTCTGAAATGATTGCGTGCCCATGTTAAAGCAAATTGTTTGTTTTCTACCTGAGCATACTTTTACTCTGTAAGCAACAGCGCTCTGGAAGCGTATCCAACTGACTGGCGCTTCCCTTCGTAGTCTGTTTGGAGGAGCATGGCACGTAAGCCATACGATGACGCATCCGCTGCTATTGTCAGAGGCTTTCGAGAATCGTAGTAGAAGAGAACGGGAGTTGTCGTCAATTCTTCCTGTGAGCAGCTCTCTAAGTGGTTTTAAAAAGCAGCTCTCTAAGTGGTTTTGTCTTTTTGGCCACTCTTGGAAGAAACTTTGCCAACTGATTTAGGTACCATACCCAGGAATGATCTGAGCTCAGTCGTGTTCTCTGGGGTGACATCTTCCTGATGGCTTCCATCTTCTCAGGACTGGCGGCAATGCCATCACTCTCCAAGACATGTCTAAGAAACCTGACACTCGTCTTCCGAAATACGCACTTGCGTGGAATAAAAGTCATTCCAGCTTCCTTAAGACGCTGAAACACAGCAACGAGCTTAGCGTCATGATCCGCTCTGTCTTTCCGAAACACGACTATTTCCAAACATAACTATGTCATCTTGGTGGCAAGCTTGACCAGGCAGTCCCTCCAGGATACGAAGCATTTCTCTTTAAAAAAACTCTGGCGCTGCTGCGATGCCCAAGATGCAGGAATCGAAATCTCCCAAACGGCGTGATGGATGTAGTCAGGTCTTGGGACTCCTTAGCAAGCAATCTGCCAGTAGGCGGCGTTGGCATCCAGCTTACTGAACAGTTAGGCGTCTCCCACCTTTGGCAGGTTTTTCTTCAACTGTTGGCATGATGACTCTTTCCGGGATGACCTTCTGGTTTAGCTGTGTATAGTCAACGCAGATTCAGAAGCAGACGCAGAACAAGCCTCAAGGTAATAAAGTACTATGAACATTTAAACATTACGGTGGGCCTGAGCAGTATGTGTAAAAGCTTTAGCTTTGGATGCACCGCCCAACGCTAGTGCAAAATGTAGTGCTGTTTGAGTGTTTATCAGTGTGCGATGTGCGTATTTATATCATATTTTATACGTCACACTCCAACCTTCGCATATTTTAATTTCTTGCACACCACTACTTTGCTTGCACAAATCACCAAATTTACCCTTTAAGAGCTCGTCCACCGCTTTCTGGAAAAAAATGCCATGGATGAGCTCACCTCGTCCAGTAGCTTTTCCGGTAGTTCTCCATACCACGGACAGGCTAGGCTCGTTCGTCCGAGTAGTTTGCGGCACTGATCATAGGTGGCAACATCGTTTTAGTTGGCGCCTTTTTTTTTTTTCGCTGCCGCTGATTTTCGCGTAATAAACTTTTGAAATTTTATCTGTTATACTAGAAGACTAAAACTCCTTAATAAAAATATATGGCATTTTTAGGTTGCTTTTTTTAAAACAAAGTGGCACTTAAGGGGTTAAGACTATTACATTTGTTAAACTTTCCGCAATAGCTGTCCACAGGACCAGAAACTTTGACTGCCCAGTCATTTCATTTATAACTGAACTCACCTGAACTCGTACTAAAATTAATTCTGATAATTTAATGCTGCGAGCAAATTTTTAACCTTAGCATTACTTTTGTTATGTATTAAGCGTAAGGCTCCCATACTTTGGTTTACCAAACTCAATATCTACACCTGAGAGTAATTTTTCTGTGTTTTAGAGTCACATGGTTTTGATCAAAATAAACACTCCAGGGACCTAAATAAGACACCTGACCAAAAGAAAATAGTTTATTTGCTTTAAATCTTGAGGTATTTAATTCCACAAGCTAGAATATTGGAAACCCATGTCTATCACGTCGTCATGTTGTTCTGGAAATACATGAAGAGCCAAGCACAAGCACGAAAAAACGGCTGGCCCAACATATAAATCTGACCACATTGAAATATGTGGAAACGGCCGCCGAAAGTTCCGGTGCACGGGCAATTTTATATTTTTAAAAGTGCCAGTCGTTTTGCTGTACGTCTGTGTTGCCCTTAGTTCAGGACGATTTGTGCATCTTGTTCTGACCACATTTGTTGGAAATGTGAGCCCAGAGCATAAAAATAATGTGTCCATGTTTAGACAGCCTCAGTGCAGTAAGTGCAGTCCACTTATAACGATACCACTTATAACGATATATCGGTTATAACGATCGATTTTATAGAAGCATCAATTTTTGCATTGGTTCTATGTACAAATAAACCATATATAGCGATGCATTTTTCCTGGCATATCGGATATAACGATCAATAAATGATCGCGTAGAATGTGTTTACTACGAAAATTCAACAGAAAATGAGATAAAAATTGTGAAATTCCGCGAAGAAACGACCGAGATCGGCGGACGCGATCATCACCGATGGGCCCCGACCGAATACTCCGTGAGTAGGCGCTGCGCGCGGCCTTAAAACCTCAGCGCTATCATCATCATCATACCCGTAACCTCGTAACCCCTCCCCGCCCTCCTCTTCCCCGCGTCACTGGCGTGAAAGATGGCTCCGACGAAGCGGAAAGCTATCTCCTTCGAGGAGAAAAAGCAAATCCTACGTGATTGGCGACAAGGATTCAAGGTCGGAAGTCTCGTCCGGAAGTATGAGCACTCTCAGTCGACGATATCGACCATCCTGAAATTTGGGGACGTCGTAATGAAGAAGGCTGGAACAAGCGGCTTTGATGACCAGCGGAAAAGGCTTAGGGAAGCCTTGTACGAGGATGTCGAGGAGGCCCTGTACCAGTGGTTTCTTACGATCCGAAATGAGAACATGCCCATCAGTGCCGATGCACACCGCGATAGTCAAGCTCCAGCTGCCGCACAAGCAAGCGGAGATCTTGGATTTTTTTTAGCGTGTTTAACACCATTTCATTGCGTGCTTGTTGATGACCCTACAATAAAACTTTGTTATATTGCGGCGCTTCTTGTATGGTGTGATTCAGTGAACACTGGTGAGTAACCTTCTGCTTGGGGGAACTATTTTGGGCAGTTTTCAGGGTCAGTCCGGATACAACGATAATCGGTTATAACTATCGGATTTTCCGCATTTATTAATATCGTTATAAGTGGACTGCACTGTACAACCTCTAGCCAAGTGTTTCACAGAGTAGTGATATTGACCACACTAGTACGATGCTCATCCAGATCGAAATGGGCAGGGGTGGGGATTGAACCCAGGATTTCTGGGTTCTCATTTCATTTATTGTACCCTTATATCGCCCTCAAGGGGCTTTACATAAGGGGGGGACAAACAGCAATATATATAAAACTCACAATGAAAACAAAAAAAAAAAAAAAAAAGTTTAGGTTAGTTGCGTGTAGAGAGCGGCAAGTGCGGCTCGAAACGTGCTGGGCTCTTCTATTGTTACAATGTTATTGGGGAGTGAATTCCAGTACGTAATAGACAGCTGTAAAGGTGAAAACTTGTAGATGTTAGCCCTAGCAGTGGTGACGTGAAGTTTCTGCGTGTTGTCTGTGCATGAGGAGATGTGGATGGCGGCTCTGCAATACTTATCTTTTTTGGATGGCGAATGATAGTACAGCTGGTGCAGGGCAATCAGCCGTGACACTTTCCGACGGTCTGCAAGAACTGGAACCTTAAGTTGCTGTTTTAGTGCTGTAATGCTTGTGCGGGTGTAGTTACGAAGTATGAAGCGAGTAGCTCGGTTTTGTATGGCTTCTAACTTATCGATTAAATATGACTGATGCGGATTCCAGATGAGAGATGCATATTCAAGCTTGGGTCGAATGAGAGATAAATATGCGATCAGTTTAGTGCCCCGATTTGCAAGGTAGAGGTGTCGCTTTAGGAAACCGAGGGTTTTGTTAGCCTTTGCAGTAATGTAATTTATGTGAGGCGCCCATGAAAGATTGCAGGTGAAGTGAACCCCAAGATATTTGTATGTTGGAGCATTTTCAATAGACAAATTGAAAATAGTGTAGTTGAACTGGGTTGATGTACGCTTGGTATTAAAGTTGAGAAATTTTGTTTTGGAAACATTAATTTTCACTTGCCACTCTTTACACCATGTTTCGAGACATGTCAAGTCGCGCTGCAAAAATGCACAGTCATCTAGCCTTTCTATTTTCCGATAGATAACGCAATCGTCAGCATATAACCTAATTGTGGACCGAATACAAGTTGGCAAGTCATTTACATATATTAGAAAAAGCAAAGGACCAAGCACGGTTCCCTGAGGCACGCCCGATTTGACATTTTGTTTTGAGGAATGTTTATCGTTATAATGAACGCTTTGTGTGCGGTTATACATAAAAGTTGAGATCCATTCGATAACAAAAGGGTCTATTTTCAATTAACGTATCTTTAACATGAGGCGGTGATGAGGCACTTTGTCGAACGCTTTCTGGAAATCAATGAAGATGCCATGTGTTTCAGTGCGACAGTGCAGGTTTTCATGGATATCATTAGTGAACTCAAAAAGCTGAGTTTCGCAAGAGTGGGACCTTCGGAAACCGTGCTGGTTTACAAAAAAGTAGTTGTGCGAGCATAAATGGTTCATTATGTTTGAAAATACTATGTGTTCCATGAGTTTACTTGGTACACTTGTTAGAGATATTGGCCTGTAGTTAGAGAATTCATTCTTTGAACCACTTTTATAAATTGGAATCACTTGAGCATGCTTCCAGTCGTCGGGTATTTCGCCGGAGTCTAGTGACTGTTGAAAAATCAAGGAAAGTAGAGATGAACACTCATATTTACAGAGTTTGAGTAGCTTTGATGTTATTTTGTCAGGGCCTGGTGCCGAGTTCGATGGTAGTTCGTCAATCAGTTTCATAACGCCAGATGCGTAGATAGTTAAAGGGGCCATTTCTTCGTAACTATTATGGTCTGAATCGAAGTCTGGTAGAGGAAACTGGTCCTCAGAAAAAACGTCCTTGAAATACCGACTGAACTGTTCGCATGTCTCAGCAGTGCTCATCTCATTTCCAGATGCATCAGTGAAAGCGAAACATTCTTTACCTTGTTTTGGGTTAACAGCGGTCCAGAACTTTTTGGGGTTGGTTCTCATAAGTTTACTAAGATCCTCATTGTAAAATTTCTTTTTCGCGTTTTTTATTTCAAATTTAGACGTTTGTTGACATTAATTGTATCTTTCCCATGCATCTACAGACTGAGAAAGCTTGGCAGTCCTGTAGAGCCGCTGTTTTTTATTCAGTAGTCTCTTCAACCGTGCTGAAAACCAAGGCTTTTCATGAATGGTTATTTTGGGAATGTATAAATTTGCTAGTTCATGTAATTTATATTTAAGTAACGACCAATTTTCGTTAACCGATCTACAACCGAAGTCAGCCAGGTACAGATCCGAAAATGATGTTAAAAAAAAAAAAAGCGCAAAGACTCAAGGAAAGGCCTTTAAGCTACGACATGATAAGCTTATCATGGGAAGCTCACATTATTATTTTGACGCCGAGACCGGTTGCGTGAAACCGACCCCAGCACAGCTATTGAAAAAATCCAAGTCACCCTCGTCAGCCCAAGTGCGTCATCCGCCGCCTTCCTCAACTTTAAATTTATTTATGGCAAACGCAAGAAGTCTGTACCCTAAACAAGAAGAGCTACTTTCCGCTGTTCAATCATGTACAGCTGACGTGGTTGTTGTCAGTGAAACTTGGCTGAGCTTTTGCTCCACGTCCTCCGAGCTGGTGTGTGCTAGCCCACTCGGCCACTGATCCCCCTCCGAGTGTAGGCACCGGCCCCCTTTGCACGAGAATTGGCACAGCCATGCGCGTTCCATAGAAAGCTTGCGCAGAGAAAAACAAGCGAAGGACCAGGAATGTCAATTTCACGATATAGAAAAATACCACATTGTAGCAGGGTGCCACCACGTACAATTTACTGCATCGATGTGCATGTCTGGAAGGCGATCCCATTGCCATCTGTTGGTTCAGAATCACACAAACCTAAGGTGAGGCAACATTACTAAAGAGCTCAGTTGGAAAACTGCCACAGGAGCCTGCTTTGAAAAAGTGCCTCCGATCCATACTGGAGAACCGAACTAGATGCAATTGCCACGATCCATTTCTCCCCCAGCGGCCACTCCGGGAACTGCACGGCTGCATGTACCGGACAAGTGGAGTTGCGCAAGGGCCGGTGGTGCCATCTTGCAGCACCATCTCGCAGTACCTATATAAAGCAACTTTCATCTTTTGACTCGCCGCTAAAGGGCGATGCTGTAATTGTATCGAGTTCGGTCTCGGTGGTCGCGAGCGGTCCAGGTTTCAAGTTTGAGTTTTCCAACTGAGTGTTCTAGTAACGTTGGGGTGGGGTTTCAGCTGAAAGGTGCGTGTTTACACTGGCACTCACTTCAGAAAGCCAAACCTCATGTGGCAGTCCGGAAGCTTTCTTATCTAGCCTCTTCTAGGTGCGATGCATGGCGGCGCACGTACGCTTCACATTTTCGCCACGGGGAGCGGGAGTGCTAGTGCGCAGATGTGCTTTGATCAGAAACCAAAACCTACAAACGCGTCCAAATTGAGTATTTTTTAGAGCGCAGCTCTTAGGCGCCCGTTTCCGGCTGGAGCGGCGTCGGCGTTGGCGTAACCGCGCATTGCATGATGGGTAAATTTCCCCGCTAAATCTAGCGGAAAATTTTCCCCGATAAATGGGGGCGAGCAGGAAAGGAGGAGGGGCATAGCCCCTCTCCGTACCTTCCCCTCCTCAAGAGCTGCGCTCTAATTCGGCGTTACAGGGAGTTGTAAACGGCTTTCATTTTTGAAACGCCGTAAAGTGTTGCGCCTTATATCTAGGATTCTGAGTTTATTTTTGAAGAAAATCAAAATATGTTTTTCAGTTTTCTTTTTTTTTTAATTTTGAGTTTTTTGGAGCATTTGTTTATGACACTCAAAATTATGAGTTTTTAGATACTTTATCTGGACGTCTGGCCAAAACAAGATACCCAGATAAAGTACCTAGAGAGCTACACGAGGCATTTCAGATTAGAGCCAAAGGCGCGAGGTGTACAAGTAACACATTTAGGACCTTATCGGCAAAAGAATATGAATTTCTTGATAGGGGGCTACACCCGTTGTAGTCATGATATGTTTTTTGTGGCTATATAAGGGATTGGTTTTTCAATAAATGTTAGTTGCGAGTGCACCAGTGTTTACATCAACTTTGATGAATACTGCAAACGACTGAATTTTCGCGAGGACCCAATTTTCGCGAATTGGCTACGATTCGCGAAAAAAAAGTCCCGCGAACAATTTGGGCAATATGTAAACGCTACAAAAGCTGCATTCGATTCGCGAAAATTAGAACCCGCGAATAATTCCAATTTTTCAGCTTTGGCCCGATTCGCGAAAAATTGAGCCCGCGAAAATTAAGTCGTTTACAGTACATAATTTAATACTGCGGAACCCCCAGATTCCCATATCCCCAGACCCCCAGATCAGACATCTGTGTCGACAACTCTGCGATTTTCTTTTTAAAAAGTAGGAACATCGCCTCTTTTATCTGATGGAGAGTTCCTCGCTGTACAGCTTGGATCCACTTGTGTCATTTGTGCAATCTTGCTGGCCGTTAGGGGCGAAGCCATTGGCGCCTCAATCATCAGCACATCACCTGAAGGACACGGTTCATCCTCGCTGTCGGGCAAGGGTAACCGACTTAACGCATCCACATTCTGGTGCTTCTTTCCTGGTCTATAGAACAGCTGATAGTAGTAGTATGCTGATAGATTAATGCACCAGCGTCGCATTCTTGAAGAGAGAACCTGGGGCACAAGCTTCTGGGAACTTAGGATACCGAGCAAGGGTTGATGATCAGTGACAATCACCACCTTGCATCCAGCGATGTATTAGTGGAAATGAATGACTCCCAACACCACCGCCAAGCCCTCTCAGCCCAATTGTGAGTGGTTCCTCTCGGCCTTGCCCAGTGTCCTCGAAGCGAACGCGATGGGAGCTTCCCTGCCTTCTTGATCCACTTGAGACAGGACTGCTCCCAGACCGTACGGTGAAGCATCACGAGACAAAAAGAAGTGGCTTTGTGTCATCACAATGAGCAAAAGTTGTTTTGTCTAGTACCAGCATCTTGAGGTTCTTGAAAGCAACAGCATGCTGTTTCTCCCATCTCCAGGGAACATTCGTTTCCAGCAGCTTGTATAGTGCACAAGCCATTGTGGCTCTGTTTTCCAAGAATCGATCGTAAAATGCAAGCATTCCAAGAAATGACTGTAGAGTGGATTTGGAGGTCGGTTCGCGCAATTCCTTGATTGCCCTCAGCTTGTCGTCTGTGGCCTGGATCCCGGCCAAGTCGATTCTGTGTCCCGGGTAGGTGACTTCAGCGACACCAAAATGACACTAGGTTTTCTGTAGTTGCAGGCCGGCTCCTTGGAGCCATGAAAGGACGGAGTATAGACGCTGAGCGCACTCCTTCTGTGTGGAGCCACAGACGATGACATCGTCCAGGTAGGCCCCGACTCCTGGTAACCCTGCCAGTGTGGTATCCATACATCGCTGAAAAATTGCCGGTGCTGCTGACACTCCAAAGGGCAAGCGCTTGATCCGATAGAGACCTTTGATGGTGTTTATTGTAAGTATGTCAGCAGTGTTCTCAATGACCTTGAGTTGCTGGTAAGCTTGTGCAAGATCTAATGTGGAAAATATCCTGCTTCCACGGAGCTTTGCCTCCACGAAGCTCCCGTGAGGCGCTGTAATTCTGCTTCAACCGTTAACTTCAGTGTGAACGGCACTGTTCACGCTTTTGTCGTGCAAGATTTGATGAACACCGCTCAGTTTATTCCCAAAAGGTTCAAACCCATTACGGCCAAGCAGATTGCAGCCAGGACACTTCACGAGGAGCGGCAACTTCACTCTGAAGCTCTCATACTGTACCCACACATGTACTGTGCCCAGAGATTCTAGACCTTCACCCGACCAGGTGCGTAGGGCGACATTTTGCATGAGAACTCGGGTGGTTGCCTAAGCCAAGATGCGTAAAACGTTTCTTCGCTGATCAGTGAGCATGCCGCCTCCGAGTCCACCTCGAATTGAAGAGGGAAACCTTCCACATGGAGGCTCACCACGAGTTTTTCCGTTGTCGTCTTCCCACTTCTCAATGAGTTGATGTCGTGCAGTGAGCTTAACTGACTAGCAGCCGAGGTAAAAATTCTCTGTGGGTCAACCAGGTGAACGGCCCTCTTGCCAGATGAATTTTTTTTTTTCTTCGAGCAAGCCTCTGCAATATGACCCACCTTATTGCAGTATCTGCATTGCTACGTCGGAACTGGCATGAACTTGGGCTGTGGAGCTCTTCACAGCAATAACATGGCGTTGATGAAGTTGCGGTGGCATTGTCGTGCCGTCGGTGTGTCAGACGTGATTTTTCTGCTTTGTTGACTTCCTGGAAATCTTGCTTGATCTGTCGCTGATGGTCCTTGGCATTCTCCGCTCGTACAGCTCTATCAAATGCCTTGAGAAACGTCAGGTCCCTTTCTGCGAAAAAGCGTTGTTACAGGTGTTTGTCCCGAAGCCCGCAAACAAAACGGTTGCGAAACATAATGTCCATAGGGAGGATTGTCACGTTGACAATCCACAAGGAAGAAGGAAGCTGCGTGCTCTATGACCACCGACTGCACACTCTGACTATCGCTGACCACGCCAAACACTAACTGGTGAAGTACCTTTCGCTGCCCTACTCTGCTTGTACGCGAACTATGACTGTGATTTAATTTACCCGCGGGTCTTGTAACACCGTCAGGAGTGACTATTCTTTCTACATATTTTTTATTTGATGAAGTTCTTTTTCGTTTTCTCGTCTAATTTGGTTTGAACCGCATAACTAAAAGGTATATCAGAAATCCTCTGTCTCGTCCTTCTTGCGAGGGCAAACAGCTCTCCCGCAAGAACTTTCCCACATTGGCGTCCACGACAGGACGAGACAGGGTGAATACTGTTTCTACAACAGAGGATGGATACGAAAGAGTTATTTTCGCTGGGACAGACGATCGGTCTTAGTGGAGACAAGTTGCACAAATGGGTAAACGCAGAACGGGCACGGGAGCAGGATGAAAAGCTAGCAGAGAGAGAAGCGACGAAAGAGAAGCTAGACGCAGAACGCGCATTAGCTGAATGTGAACGCGAACGCCTAGCTCTGAAAAAGCAGACTCTTCATCTAAAGCTCCGGTTGGCAGAGGTTGGACAAAGAGAGACGGAAGCGGAGATGTCCAGAACTTCACGCAAAGAACGTGGTTCAACTTCCACGAATGTCATGATCAGTCCACACAAATTCATCCCTGCTTTCGATGAGAAAAGGGATGACTTGGATGCCTACCTACAGGGGTTCAAGTGGATAGCCGCAAATCAAGAGTGGCCACAAGATAAGTGGGCGACAGCTCTCAGTATGTGCCTCAGGGGTGAAGCTTTGCATGTTTTCGGTCGACTTTCACCAACAAATTCCCTCAACTATGAGCAGGCAAAAAGCACCCTACTTTAGAGATTCCGCTTTACCGCTGAGGGGTAGTACAAAGAAAAGTTTCGCTCATCGAAACCACAACTTCGATCACTAGATCGCGATGACAGAAACGCCCAAGACATATGAGGCTACGAGGGACCTCATCATATCTGAAAGGTTCTTGAGTAACTGTCACCCGAAGCCAGGGGTGGATCCAGAACTCCGTTTTGGGGGGAGGCGGGCGGAAAATTTGAAAGGATACTATTCTCTCAGTCGTCCTTGTGCACGGGGGTCCGCCCATGTCAAATTGCCCTCCGAGAAGGGGGGAAGGAGGGGAGTCGACTTTGTTTGAGAAAAGCGGCCGCCCCCGTCGCCCCCCCCCCCCCCCCTTGGATCCGCCCCTGCCCGAAGCTGGCGGTATTTCTAATGGTGAATTCCACTCATAGATCCGGAGCGCTTTCCAAAATCCACAAGGGAGGCAGAATTTCGTACCGTGGGACCCACTCCGAATCGAAGAGTGGAAGATAAACTTGCATTTTTGGAGCGACCTCCCCCACACCCCTCCCCACCACATCCCCCTCCGCCGTTCGAAATGGCCGCTGCTCGAACTTGACAAGCCCACCAACGCCTCAGCCGACTGATCTTTCCGACAACCAGTGACAACTGTCACTGCTTAGCTGCAGAAATAACACGCGACACAGGCCGGGCGAAATTATACGTACAACGGCGCCTATGTCACAAATAACGAAGACGTCCGCGTTCGGCACCGTCACATACCTTTTGGACGCCTCGAAGCGGCGGGACACGGACGATTGCTAGCGGTGGAGTTCAGATTTCTGGTACGACTTTAATAAACACAGAGGTAACAAACCATCACTTGCACGGTCGTTGCCTAATCTCTTCTTGCTTTATTGCATGGGAAAACGCTGGCGGAATGCAGTGTAAAAAGGTAAAAAATCATTGGCTGCAAAATAAACAGGCCTAACCTTGCGTCTGCCTCCGGCTTTTCTGTCATTCTTTTTCTCATTCTTCCTCTCACGATCACAGATGTCAGCGCTTACGATTTACCACGCTCCACAGTCCTGGCTTTGTATCCCTGATCTACGCGAGGTAGAAGCGTTCGAGCCGTCACAATCCCGCGTAAACAACCGACGCACCCGAACAGATCCAACTCAACGACCCGACCGTGGCCCGACCGGCCCGCCGACCTCTCCAACCTCGCCGCGCATGCGCACTGCCGATTTAGAAGGAAATCACGTGGGCCGCTCTGTCAACTTCCGGAGAGATCTGCGAAATCCCGCAGAGCAAGTTCGGCGGGGTTTGAGGCACTCCGTGGAGCGGGCGTTGCCAGAGATCTGCGAGCGGAATATGCGCGCTCCAAATGGAGCGCTTTTGGAGCGCCCGAGATCTGCGAGTGGAATTCACCATTAAAGAGAAACAGCATGAGTCTGAGCGATCTAGCGAAGACGTCAGACCACTACCTAGAGGCTCAGCAACTTTTAAACTTAAGTCAGCAGGGAACAGAAAAATGTCGGGCTTGGGGACTCAGAAGGTACACGATCAACACTGGGGCAAAAGAGAAACCCCGTTGCATGATATGTAACAGAGTAGGACACAAATCAACGGAAGGACAACTGCGGCCAGGGAGCCAGAAGTTTTGTTGGTTTTGCAAGAATGAAGGGCATGACACAAAAACATGTCCTCGTAAAAATCAAGACAAGTCACAAGCATCGTGCATTACTGCACCGCAGGATGCTTCAACAGCAAAAACAGGACACGGCGCACAAAATAGCACCTCCGAGGTTGACGTGCAGACACAAATGGTCAATGTTGTTCAGAACCACCCTAAGGTTGTCTCCATGGACAGAACCGTTATGCCCATCTGTGAGGGCAGTTTGGATGGGAAAACTGCTGTAGTCCTCAGGGACACAGGAAGCAATACCGTGGTGGTACGACGACAATTAGTGCCAGATGAAGCCTTTACGGGGACTGAAGGAATGATATATCTTGTGAATGGATCGTGTCAAACCTTGCCTGAGGCTAGAGTTCACATCACATGTCCATACTTCAGTGGACAGGCTATATACCTTTCCAGCGGCAGTCTCGAACGAAGCGACCGGACAAAAAATGCTGAGTCACTGAGCTGTGGACGCATGCGCAGCGTCCAATATAACGCACAGCAGATCAACAGCTCATGCTTGGAAGGCGTTCCACAGCCCAGCAGACAAAGATGGCAGCGCGCAGAAGGCAATTTCAGCAAAGGTCTATAGCCAAGGTAATGAACACGCCGTTGTACGATGTCATACTAGCGAATGTTGCAGGATGCCGACTACCAGGGAATTCAGATCCAAATTGGCAGAATGAGAGGAATACTCTTCCGAAACAAGCCTCGAATCAAGTGGATATGGTGGCATTTACGAAGAGGAATGGAGAAAGGCCAAGCATATCACCGGAGGGTAGAGAGATTTCCAGAGATGTCTCGAGTCAACGGCAGAAACTCGACCCTTCTTTGGCAATATGCTTCGACAAGATTGGACAGACTCAGACCTCAAGTGGTGGACACACTTATGAGTTCTACCAATCTAAAGATGTGCTGTTCCGACGATATACCCTCACATCTGAGAAGAAGTTCAACCAAGTGGTTGTACCAAAGGACCTACGTCATTACGTCCTGAGCGTGGCTCACGAAGGGGCAATGGCAGGTCACCAAAGAATTAAGAAGACCACAGATCGCGTCTTAGAAGCCTTTTTCTGGCCAGGAGTTCAAGCACAGATCGAGAGATTTGTGAATTCGTACGATAAATGCCAGAGGGTGACCCCTAAGGGACGGATAGCTAAGGCACCTCTGGGAAAAATGCCCATTATTGAAACGCCCTTCAAGCGAGTGGCACCTGACTGGTCCCTTCTCGCCATCGTCAGGTGCAGGGAACCGCTTCATTCTGACAATGGTTGACTGCGCAACAAGGTACCCGGATGCCGTGGCACTTCCATCGATGGACTCCCAGACAGTAGCCGAGGGCTTGATCCAGAGGTTCTCATGCATCGGAGTGCTACAAGAAATATTGAGTGACCAGGCTCCTTCATTCACGTCCTCTTTGATGAAAGATGTATCCAGACTCCTGTCTATTGAGCCACTGACCACCACGCCTTGTCATCCCATGTGTAATGGGATGGTAGAGAAGTTCAACGGGACCTTGAAGGAAATGCTTCATAAAATGTGTCAAGAGAGGCCACGACAATGGGATCGTTACCTCGCTCCACTTTTGTTCGCATACAGAGAGGTCCCACAGCGTAGTCTGGGCTTCTCCCCATTCACGCTTATATATGGCAGACACATATGCGGTCCCATGATAATCCTAAAGGAGCTCTGGACCGACGACGAGCTCACAGAAGATGTCAGGACAACCTACGGGTATGTCCTAGACTTAAAAGAGCGGCTAGAAGAGACAATGAAACTTGCGCATGAGAAACTTGCCGAGGCACAAGAAGTGCTGAAACACTACTTCGACAAGAAAACCCGAGATCGTCAACTGCGAGTGGGTGACAAAGCTTTGATCTTGCTGCCTACAACCAAAAACAAGCTGCTTATGGCTTGGAAAAGACCCTTTCCAGTGATTAGAATCGAGGGAAGTCGTGACTATGTCCTCGACTTAGGACACACTCAGAAGCTCCTTCGTATAAACCTGCTCAAACGCTATGAAGAGCGGAAAGATCATGAGCAAATCCCTACTCAGACATGCGCCTTTTTTTGCGAGTGAGGAACAAAAAGATGGCCCACTGTCAATTCCGTCCTACCAGAAAACGCAAAGTTTGAAGGAGGCTGTCATCAACCAATACCTTTCTGAAAAGGAGAGAAAACAACTACAGATCCTACTTCAGGAGCATGACAATGTGTTCTCAGATCTTCCTGGAAAGACGAACATTCTTGAATGTGAACTTCAACTCACGAGCGAACCTCCAGTACAAACGCCTCAGTATCACACTCCCCTAGCTATGAGGTAAAACGATCGAAACCGAAGTACAGGAGATGCTACGATTAGGAATAATCAAAAAGTCCAAATCTCCGTACCGATCACCACTAATTTTGGTACGTAAGCCAGACAGTACTTTTCGGTTGTGTGTCGACTTCCGTCGTCTCAACAACATTTTAGTTGTCAACAACATTTTAGTTGGAGACGCAGAACCCATACCCCGCACTGACGACGTATTTGTGGAAGTGGGAAAAAATAAGTTTTTCTCGAAGTTTGACTTGGTAAAGGGATACTGGCAGATACCCCTGACGGAAGAATTGAAACCAGTAACAGCATTTTCGACAAGCACAGGTCTATACCACTTCCGGTATATGCCTTTTGGACTCAGAACAGCCTCGGCGGTCTTCACGAGACTGATGATGGAGCTCCTGGAGGAGATACCTCACGCCCAGCATTATATTGACGATGTACTTGTTGCCACAGAGACTTGGGTTGAACACGTAACGACCATACAACTGTTGTTCAAAGGTGTCCGCCAAGCGGGACTAACAATCAAACCTAGTAAGTGTGAAATGGGCATGGAAAAAATCCCATTCTTGGGTCACGAGATCGGTAAAGGACAGATTAGACCCATGTTTGACACGATAGAGAAAATCATGAAAGTGAAAAAACCGGAAACCAAAAAACATATCCGACCCTTCCTTGGCTTAGCTAATTACTACAGACAATTTGTCCCGGCTTATGCTGAAATTGTACAACCTTTGATTACAATGACAAGGAAAGGGGAACCCAACAAGTTGCGATGGACAAAAGAGAGAGAGAGAGTGCTTCCAAAGCTCTAAAAGTTGCTGTTTCTTCGAGACCTGTTTTGCGAGCCTCGGATGCCACAAAACAGTTCATCTTAAGAACTGATGCATCAGAGACGGGAATGAGGGTGGTCTTAATGCAAGAACACGACGGATTGCTACGTCCGATAGCCTACGCCAGCAAACAATTTCTGCCACGCGAGCAAAAGTATTCTACCATAGAACGCGAGTGCTTAGCTCTTATATGGGCTGTTCAGAAATTTCACTTCTTCCTGTTTGGCAAACAATTCATGGTACAAACAGATCACCATCCGCTTCAATATTGGAACTCAGCAAGATTGTTGAACAGTCGTGTGCTGAGGTGGAGTCTTTTGTTACAGGAGTCTTCTTTCAGAGTTGTTCATATTAAGGGCAGTGAAAACATAGGCGCAGACTTTATGAGCAGGGCTTGAAGTAACTGAACATTAGTTTGTTAATTTACACTGTGTTCCGCTTGTACATCTGTGTTCACAAATACACTCTTTCTTTTTTCTTTTAAAAGAAAAAAAAAAAGCTTGAATGGGGGTTGTGTGATGAACTGTATATAATAGACTAGCGAAACCAAGTAAACAACGCTGTGAAAAGAAGAAATAGAAGAGGGAGTAGGGGCAGCACGAGATCAAGGAAAAAGGAAGAAGAGGTGTGGAAGGTCAAGGTGGAGGCAAGAGCAAACCTTCTTGGAGCCGTCATCCAACCTGGGGAGACTCGGCAGAATCCCGAGACGCGAGGGCGGTTTGTAATCGGCGAACCCTTGGCACCTCAGAGCAGAAGACGGCTGCCACGAGGAAGAAGGAAGCTGCGTGCTCTACGAACACTGACTGCGCATCCCGGCCATCGCTGACCACGCCAAACACTAACTGGTGAAGTGCCTTTCGCTGCCCTACTCCGCTTGTACGCGAACTATGACTGCGATTTAATTTACCCGCGGGTCTCGTAACACCGTCAGCAGTGACTATTCTTTCTACATATTTTTTATTTGATGAAGTTCTTTTTCTCATTTTTATCATTTGGTTTGAACCGCATAACTAAAAGGTATATCAGAAATCCTCTGTCTCGTCCTTCTTGCGAGGGCAAACAGCTCTTCCGGTTTTTTCAACTATTCAAGAGCATTCATTTTTCTTGGGGGGTTTAAACATATTCTAGACCCTCAATGCAAAAACTAGCACAAAAAGTGCTTGTCAAGTGATGTTTGCTTTACACAAAGTACACAAAAATCTGTTGACGACTCCGAAGTAGAGGAAGCACGAGAGCAAGCTTGCTTGAGAAACGACTGCAGCGTTCCAAATCTCTAAGTGGATGCGGCAGCAAGAGGGCAAAATGAGGGAAATGAGAGAAAGCCAAAAACCAGCACCTGCCAGAGGAGCGGGAAACACGCAACTAATGCACAGGACTGCCCTGTCCTCCCGATAGCTGTCTGTGACTTCAGGGGGGAGAGGGAAGGGATGAATGGTTTTACAACTTTTATCAATTGTCGGCATCCTAACTGCCAAATTCACAAACCTCACTCCAACTGAGGCGTCCTTCCACTTCCTCGAGGAAAGCGTCAAGTCCACCTATCCGTTGTTTTCATTGGCCAGTGCCGGTCCTCGTGCCTTTCTTTGAGGAAGTGGAGGGGCGACTCACTCGGAGTAAGGTTTGTGAATGCAGCAGCAACAGACACGCGTGGTGCCTATCGTCCGTCCAAGGAGGTGGGCGGCCACGGCTTTTTCAATTTTCTGCTTGTTCTCTTTCCAGTCACGTACGTCCATATGAACTTAAAAGAAATGCATGTGTTTCATTGCTTTCAAACTCAGTTGTCTTCTTTTTGTCTGACACTCTTTCGGGGTCTTTGCCCGAACACAAGGATATGCTGAAACATGCGCGACTGTCTCCTGGAGAAGCTGACACTTGTAGCGAAATTGTAGCCCGTAGCCCGCGTGTGTCCATAGTGACAGGAGCAGTGCACAATACATGCCTTGCACTGAATTCACATAATCAGTTATGTGATTGGCCTAAGCCATTTTGGAAAACCTTTCGGAGCAGCCAAAACAATGTTTTGGAGCAGCAAATGTGGTCTTTGGAGCAACCAAAACAGTGTTTTGGAGCAGCAAAAGTGGCTTTTGGAGCAGCCGAGACAGTGTTTTGGAGCAGCAAAAGTTGCTTTTGGAGCAGATGTTCTTAGAAAAATAAAAATATTTGTTTTAAGTGCTGTACAAACAAAGGGCACTTAGTGTTGTGTTCTGATGCGACGTGTTGTGACAGAACTCACTGCTTGTGTATTTACTGCTGAGAGATTCCACAAGTGTACAGCGCTAGGCGTTGTCGAACAATTCCGAAAAACTGCTTCCCACCGTTCCACTGGTTCCCGACGTGCCAGATTTTCGTTAAAAGTAAACAAAACTAAAACAATGGATTGCAAGTGTCCCGGCTGGTGCCTCTGTCGTGCAATCATGTTCGCATGCATGTGAGGGCAACTTCGGCAGGCTTGCAGTTGCGCGTGCCTCGTCGCGCGAGCGGGGACAACGGCTGTTCGATCGAGACCAAAACCCTGCCACTCCGCTCCGTCACCAACTGATTCTCAAAATTGTATGCAAAATGAGACTGTCCAGCATACGACAAAAAACAGTCCAGTGGCGCGTGCTTGCCAGGCTGGCAAACAAGGACAAGCTAAACACACACACAAAAAAGAACCTGAGCGCATCGATGCAAGACATTGCGAGCCAGGGTCAAAAAGTTCTTTTAGCGCTCTGTACAACGACTGAACTCGAGACAACAAGCGCGCTGTGCGGGTTCAGCGTTCAGACATTGCCTTCTTTGCTTTAGCTCACTTCTCTTCACCAACTTTCTTTCGCGGCAGATTTTTCACGTACTAAGGTCCCTCTCAAAAGAAAGCCCACCGAGAGAAACCTAGGTAATCAATACTTCGACGCAGCAGTCTTTGAGTTAAAGGGCCCATGAAACGAATTTTAGGGCTGGTATAAATCACTTTAGATTGGGGTTTTACTAATAGCGCATCGTTCAGTGGGCCAAAAGAGAAAAGGTAGAAAGTCAAAAGCCTGCCTTTCAGTGCGAAAATTTGAAAACACAGCGGACTATTTTTTACCTCCTCCCCTTCGTAAGCTCTCTGCCTTTTCACTTTGATACATCCGCGGTTCCCAAAGCGTGTCACCGGGTCCAAATGCACGTCACACGATACCGGACCTCACTTATTCCCTTCACCCCTAAGCTGACATTGTAGTGGAAGCTACGTGCTTGCCCGACCATTCAGCCGCCTCCCTTTCATCACCAGACCTCATTCTCTGCGTGTGGGTATGCGCGAGAGAGCGTGATCACGTGGCAAAAATGTGGCTGGCCCAACGAGCACGTAGCTTTCACAGGACTGTCAGCTTCGGGGTGAACGAAGTGGGGAAAGCAACTTTTGTCTAAATTTTGAGCGACGGGCTAATCTTCTAGAGGGACAATGGCTGTGTCCGGGTACACAAACGAGATTCCGAGCAAGAGGGGACTCCCCTCTTTTCGTCTTCTTGAACTGTTTAGCAGAATGCGCGATTTACGAGTTGAGGAGGAAAGCTAAACAGGAAAAAGTTGGAACAGCGTTTCATGACCCATTTAAAGATGGATTTTTGTAGTAACGTATGATTTATGAATTTTTGTAGTAACGTATGATTTAAACAAGAACAGGAATGTTGATGAACATGAGTCAGTTCTAAGTTTCATTTTAGAGAGCGCCATATCTGCAGCGACGTGGGGACGGCAACACCCTACGTCGCGCGACCACGGTGACTGGAGGGCAGGGATTAAATATAGTTTTCCCACGGCCGTTGCTTTCAGGAGCGAGTGCTTCAGCTCACAAAGTAACTCCCGCTGCGCAAAAACATGGTTTCGTTTCACAGCATGACGGCATGGCTTGTACCTGGCACGCCAGCGTCGGAGCGTCCGCACACGCCCACGTCTATTGTTCAAAATATTTTAAAAAGAGACGCGAGACGAGACCCTCGAGACAACGAGAGCGCGAAACGCGAGACGGCGGGAAAACCATGAAAGACCGGATGGACAATTGATGCAGGGTACTTTGTGTCGGGCGGCCGCTTGCGCCACATAACACAGGCATGCTCAATTACGGTGCTCAATTTAGTTTCGGTTTTGAAAGTCGACTGAAATAGTTTTTTTGGGCGCAGGCTTGGCACAGATTACCCATATTTTGGCAAAATGTAGCTAATGTAGCAGGGTTCGCCCCCTTGGCGCAGTGTGGCGCAATAGACCGATCTCACTAAGTGTTCGGCGCATGTGTGTCGCCGCCATAACTTTAGTTCACAAAAGGCAGACGGCCGTGCATGCGAGGACTTGTGCTGTTTCGTGTTTTACACACGCAGAGCTCCAGCGAGGTTGTCGCACATGCAGAAAGACTAAAGTTCCCTGGATGCATTGCAGCAGCGGTGGCGTAGTCAAACTGGCTGGTGAGACCGGTCTATTGGCGCATCAATCACATCACTGCATCATCCATTTCCCACCACAACTGAACAGAGGGGAAAACTGCTTTTGTACACATTTTGAGTGATGGGTTAATCTTCTATCACCTTCTAGAGCGAGAGTAGCGACTTTTGGACAAATCTGGGACACACAAAGGAAAGTCCAGGAGAGAAGAGACTTTCTCCTTCCCCTCTTCTCTTCTGGTTATGGGGAAAGCCAACGTTATTAGATTAGCTCAGTTAAGGAACTGATCATAGACGCTGCTTGCTTGAGGAGTACTCCCCCTCACTCAACCGGACTCACCTCCCGTCGTTCGATGCGCCGGGCGGCTGCTAAGGTAACTGCAGTGTGCTCTATGGAACACGTACGTTTCGAAGCAGAACGTCTAGATGGCGCTCCGGCTCTGCACTATTGAACACACAGTTATGAAACCAAAATCTTGATGGCACTTCACACGACCGGAGGCGGACTGAAGTGAGGATGGGGGGTCCTCGGAAGTTCCGCAACTGAGGTAATCTAGTAATGTTGGGGAGAGCTGACGCGGGATGCAATGTTGCAGAGTGCTTAGCCATCCCTACTGAATAATATAAGTAAAGGTGCGAAATTTGTTCGTTTGTTTTTTTCGCTTTAATTGCTGGCCAAATGGTATGTATCTACGCACGTTATTGAATTCAGTGTGCACTCGTGTACTTACATGTGCTATTGTATTATTATATCTATGCTAATTGATCTCACTTTGGGAAGCTAGTGTTAAATTAATTGACTTTGCATATTAAAGACTGTCAACACTACGTTTTTTTTTTTCTTTTTTATCACTTCATTTCCAGATAATTGCCCCCCCCCCCCTCTCCCCCTGGTATGGCCCGTTTTCTTCAACGAAAAATTGGCAACCCTAGGCTGATGCTTATGTTCCACAGCTAGCTGCTTGATTCGTAGCTTTTTCTGAATTCTTAGCTAGAAAGCCATAAGTATGAAACATGAATAATATGTTCGAGGCGCTACGAAATGTCAAGCGATGGGACGGAGATGTGATGTCAACTGCGCGATCTACATCACTTTTCCGTCTCTTGACATAACAAAAGTCGTGTCCAGAAACCCGGCGTAAACTCGCAAAAAAAATACATACTCTGCGTTCCGTAAGCTTGTTTGAGTGAAGGTTTCTTAGAATGTTGTGCAGCTCGTAGAGGCTACTCATGGTAAACCAGGGACGCCGCTCGGAGCTGGCGGCTTAGCACAAACAAAGATGCGTCGCTGTCTTGACAGGCACTCTTCCGGTCTTGTCGGAAAGCACAGTAAAAGTTCCACGTGGGCCCATATCTCACGTCGGGCCGCTTAGTTTACTTTTCAAGTCTTCAACAAATTGACAACGAACTTCTCACGTGCTTCAAACGTAGGACATCCGAAGGCGCGCGCTACCGACGCGGCCATTCTTCAAATATAGTCACGTAGTTGACCTGATCCGCAGAGGCGCTAGTGATGTGCCACGCACGAGTCTACATTCATTCAACATCAGTCTGGCTATTTTTGTTTTCCCTATTAAAAATATAATACTGCACCCATGTGTCTTTAGAAACTGTAATCCGTTGGTGCAGATAAATCGATCAACGGCGGGCGTATTCGGGCAACTTCCGGCCGCCATGACAGGAAGCCGAGAACTCTTCTGGTTCGGTTTTTGTTTGCATGCTTTTCATCACCGCTATGTTTCGTGTGTTCCGCGATCAAATCGGTCTTTTCTTATGTTTTCCGATCCCATTGGCTTCTTCAAGTGCTGCAATGCCTTGCAATTAACTGGGCAACTTTGCTATGGCGGGTCTCCACGAAATAAAAGATGCAGCGAGACGCGGCCGTCGAGCGCGAACAGTCTCTGTCACGCGAGCATCGATTTCATGCTCAACACTATGATCGCTTAATTTTGAGATCAAAGAAACACACATCCGACTCTTCCAGACAGCGAGTGCAAATCACACTTGAGTTCTTATGCAAATAAATATTAATTGAAAGATTAATTGATCTACGCCCAGGTATAACTTTTTTTTTAGTCGGAACGCAGGTTTCCATAACGCTGACCAACTAGGTATTGCATAAAACATTTAATACATAAAAGAATAGTTTTAATGTTGACAGCTTCATGAGTATCCTGGAGTACTACTTGAGTTCCACGGTCATTGAGTACAAGGATGAACTGTTCGTTCAGAGAGAGGGCGTGTGTATTGGCTCTTCGATCGCACCAATTTTGTCCGAAATTTTTTTAAACCATATGGATCATCGCGTCAATGATTTTGTTGCCTCTTTGCCAGATGCTAAGGTTCTAGTCCGAAGATTCGTAGATGATATTTTGATTTGTGTCTTTGAGGGAACGTCAGTGCAAACGATCAAGCAATGTGTGATGGATAAATGCCCTCGGTTGACTTTCACGGAGGAGCAGCCTGTCCATGGCGAAATTCAGTATTTGGATTTAAGGTTGTATACCAGCAGTGGTCTTTGCTGGAGATATGGGAAAGAGGAGGCAAAGTTGTTATTGGCCGCCGACAGTTGCCATTCTGTGAAGAGAGGCGTGATTGCTTCTGTTATTGGAAACGCATGCAAAAAATCGTGTGTACATTGGATGGAGAGGGCAATAGCCTTGCAGTTGGAGCGCCTTTTGGAAGCGGGCTACAGACAGGTGGTTATATCCAGTGTGGTGTCAAAAGTCTTGAATCGGATTGTGTTTGCCCCTCCGGAGAAAACAGTGCTAAAAAATAGGGTGTCTGTTCCCTTTCATCATGCCATCTCACACAATGTCAGGTCTGTGGCGTCAAGGTTCGGAGTTAACGTTGTATTTAAAGCGCAGAACATGCTAGAAAAGTTGACGCCTTTTTCAGGGGCGGGTTTGGGGTGTACGCAAAAACACCGGGATCCAGCGGTGCCTTGTCAGGAAGAGGTAGTATACAATATTCCTCTGCGTTGCGGTTTTTCCTACGTGGGACAGACTGGTCGTTGTTTAAATGATCGTATCATAGAGCACAAAAGGGCGGTAAAAAATAATGCACCGAACTCTGAGATTTGCTAAACATCTGGCCGAGTGCAACAACTGTGTACCAGAGTGGGAGGGCACTGAAGTCTTACATTGAGAGAAGAATAGCCATAGGAGAGTGTTAAAAGAAACTTTGCGTATTTTAAGCTTCGGGAACTGTATCAGTCAACCTTCATTATCCCTTGATAAGGGAACAAAAAAGTTTTTAGGTTTATATATATATATATATTTTTTAAGTGTTGGGTCAATTGTTTCGCGGTTCGGGTTCTTCTTTTCCTTTAAGCGTTTTTTTTTTTTTTTTTGACAACCTTGTTTGTCGTTTGATAAGGAAAAAAGAGTTCGCAAGTGCTGTTGGGTTAGGTTTGACCTTGCCAAGTGCGGAAGTTCATGCATCCCCTTTTCGAGTAGTGTCCCTTTGTGTTTGTTGATTTTTTTGTGCGTTTGTCGGTAGAGGTTGAGGGCGAGGGTACACTGTGAAGTGGGCGAGGAGGTTTTTTGAATTGTGATGGAGGTCTGTGACTTGTATATAAGACGATGGTTGTGAAATAAATTTCAAGCTGTGTTAGAGACTTCGTTGTTCTGTCCGTTTTTTTATTTTCCTACGTCTCAGGGTTAATATGGATATCATTCACCAGCTCGCCTGCGTTACCTTTTCCGCTTACTCTCGCCCCCGACCGCCAAGTAGGCATATCCGGTATGGGCGACGAAAAA
Organism: Ixodes persulcatus; assembly: GCA_013358835.2. Taxonomy (NCBI): domain Eukaryota; kingdom Metazoa; phylum Arthropoda; class Arachnida; order Ixodida; family Ixodidae; genus Ixodes; species Ixodes persulcatus. The sequence continues at coordinate 296,381 of JABSTQ010010437.1, forward strand.
ATATTAAAACGTTTCAACCTGCAAGTAGTAAAAAAATAGAGGGGAGAGAAAACGAGAATGGGTGACGGTTACGCTTTTCTCCTAAATGCATTCTATTGGCGTGGCGACGGCAAAACAATGTTTTCGCCCATACTGGAAGTGACGACAATTCAAGATGGCGGCGCCCTTGAAGAAAGGGTCTATTTGATGACGTTACTTTTCGTGTGCATGTGAACTTGTGAACAACTGGTTTATGTGGTTGGAAAAAACCCCGAGACCCGCACTGGTGTGTTTACCGCGGCCAAAAAAGTGGTCCCTCGATTTCCGCCTGATGACGTCATAGAAGTGTCATGTTGTCGCCGGTCGCGATCCTGGCGGCGTCCTAACAGTTGTGGTAGATATGGCAGACGCCTGTTCTGCTGCAGGTAGCTCTCCACTGGGACAGTCCACGGAAACTACAGCAGCCGGAAGTTGGAACGCCTGGGACGCCGTGACGACAGCGACACTCGGGTTCGCTCGTGCTTTACGCCAGCATTTCTACGGCCAACCGCCAGGATCGCGACAGTCAACAGCATGACACTCCGGCTTCTGTGACGTCATTTGTTGCCACTTCGGGACCACTTCTGATGTATGGGCGGGATACACTCCGTGCGACGCGACTGGCGCGCCGCCGCGCGGCCGTTACCGAAGGTAGGCAGTGAGAATGCCAGAGAAAACGAAACCGAAACCACGCCGCGTACGTTGGTATGCATTGAAGTCGGGGCGGTGCGCAGACTTGGAAGTAACCCGTTACAAGTAACGGGATTCCTTGTAATTAATTACTTTTCTTGTAATTTAGTAATTAATTCGTTACTTTTTTGAAAATGTAATTTGTAACGTAATCTCATTACTTTTTTCAGTACCGAATTACTGAAATTACTCGTTACTATTCTTCCGTCCCGTCAAAAGGAGAAATAGAGGGAAAGAAGGGCGATGCAACGGCCTTCGCTCTTTTAGCATGGTAACACAAGACCCTGGTGAGGTGCTGGTGAGGGAGAGGAATTCACGGAAAGCACGACAGACCATATGTAGCACTACCAGAGACCGTTTCTCGACTCGTTCGTACGGTCAGCCAGGCTGAGAGGATTCGACCCTCTACAGAAAGGCAACAGGCTTCGACTTCTTGGAAAACGAACGGACTGCTTCGAGCTTACAAAAGAGCAGAAAACGAATGGACCATAAAACCGTGGCGTGGGGTTCGTGTCGAGTGGGACCGTGGACAGAGCGGCCGTGGTGCATACGTCCGCTCCCTTCCTTCCTCCCCCCCCCCCCCTTCTTCCTCTACCCCCTTCCCTCTTCACTCTTCCGCGCCTTGTCCCCCGAAAACATTTTTTTTTAAACGAAACCGTGCTTTGTTTGTTGATGTTTCCGCCTATACACACGCTCACCCCGCAAACAGAGAGACAGCTCTAATGAGACCTCGACCCTGCTCATCCTTGAAGCGCTGTGAAAGCTGAATGCTGGCTGGGCCAACCAGCTATGTGGCTCCTGTCGCTTGACTTCACACTAGCGGATGCGTAGGGCAAAAACATGAGGCAGCGATGGCGGCAGTTCATTGGAACAAAGAAAAATCTAGCATCAACCCTGCTGTCAGTTTAAACAGTGACCTTCGACAGCTGGGATTGCTGGTCGGGGAGCACAACAAAACGGCTTGGGACATCCAAGCTGAGTCCGAGAATGCTAGGGTTCTCGTCAGTGGATTGGGCCTGCGGAAACGTAGAGCGAAATTTTAGGAAAAGGAAACACAGCCTGAGTTTTCTGAGAATAAACGGTGACTCACTTATGACTCACTTGGACGCTGGAGTTGTGAAGCTGCCTGTAAACGCGTGGAAGACATGGAAGCTTGCTGTTCACTGAAAATTGGGCTTTTTTTATTCATTTCTAGACGGGAAAGTCAGTTCAGCTGAGAGATTGTGCATTAATATTTCGTGTGACGTCTTGGTTCTGAAACGTGCGGTGATCAAGAAAGAAGGTCAAGTGGGCCCCATTCGGTCGGATAACAACCTTCATCAAGGAAGAGTCTTTGAAATGTACCCAGACGCAAGTACCGCGTCTTGGTCTCACAGCCAGTCAGTTTTAGTAGGTAAACCAGCCCCTATTTAGGCAACATGCAGCAAACATAGAAAAACCATATCTTCAGGGAAATCGTGTTTTGAAGCTCGCCGACGCCAAACTCGGATTAACTCGAATGGTGTGCGTGCCTCCACCGCCCAACTGCATTCGTCGCATGATCATGGGGTTTAGTTCTGTCCCGGTTGGACAGCGAAAGGCTCGTTTATCTTGAGCACCTGTTGAAGTTCTTTAAAACTTTATAAATTCGTTCCCCTAAAATTATTAACCTAAAATATTGGGTAGAAAATTAATGAATATGTTTATTTTTGTTTGAATTTTGATGGGGCCATAAATTGTTTTCTTCAAACACGCAGTAGACAGTGTGTCTTTTTTGTGTTCCTTTGGAGTAACGCAAAAGTAATCGAGTAAAGTAACGAAATAATTAATCCATTACTTTTTACGGGGAGTAATTTGTAACGGTAATCCATTACTTTTTAGGCCAAGTAATTGTAACTGTAATTAATTACTTTTTTAAAGTAACGGGCACAAGTCTGGCGGTGCGGTTGCGCTGGGTTCACAGCATGAAGTGCTGCCGGTGCTGCGTCGTTAATTACTTCAATAGTTATGCGTAGCATCTCATGGGGCAAAAGTTTCACAGTTTTTCACCTTGCCGATGTTTTGTGGGACAGCGACAACGATGGACCCGTGCCGTACGACGCGAGAAATTTGGTCTCCCGATCACGTCTGCCACTGTGTTGGCACGGCTGACATATTCTACTCTGCCGCTTTGCGCTCTGCGTTTGTTTTCGTACCACTAACGCCTACATGTGTTAGCGCCGATGGGGCGAACTGAAATGCCATCCCACACTCGCGGGTATGCAGTGCCGATTTCGTTGGAGGAATGCCCTCCAAAGACGTTTCGTCCCCCCCATCATACATGATGATGATATTTCCGGACCAGTATGGCACACAGTCTGTACTTCATGAAGAAAGATTCAAACGGTAAAAAAATTACAAATATGAATCTAAGGAAACCTACAATGAAACTTGGAATTACTGGCCAATCGACGTTTGAGTATGGAAGTTTATGTGGTGTCCTTTCTTTTTTGATCAGCGTCCTTTTGGAAGTGGAAACACTGACACCCCGAGTCTTGTAGACAACAATTTTTATACTTGGCTTTACAGCCACCTATCGCAAAGTTGTTCGATCTAGGAGTACCGTCCACTGGTCCCTTCCTACCTGTGAAATGTGCACCTCCCGCTATGAGTGGTATTCTCTTCACAGCCTTTGACGCTCAAAACTGGTTCCCATTTAGTTACGCCGCCCAAACTAAATTTCCACCTGGTTTCGCTGTGCCACCTCTTTTTGGTATAATAAGTGTTGTGTCAAGTTACGGTCATGTCAAAGTACCTGTGTGCCGAAAATCAGCACCTCGCACAGCAGGTTACTACACAACAGCTGACTGCAAAAGCCTCGACGGCCAAACCATGTGTTGGCCGACAACTTTGTTTTCTCGGCTTTGGAACCACCTTTCGTAAAGTTGTTTTAATTGTAAGTACAGTTCACTAGTCCCTTCCTACCTGTAAAATCTCCACCTCCCACGACGAGTGGTATTCTCTTGACAGCCCTTTCATGGTCAAAACCGGCTCCCATTGAGTTACGCCGCCCAAACCAAATTTCCACCTGGTTTCCCTATGCCACCTATTTTTGGTATGATAAGTGCTGTGTCATGTTACTGTCAAGTACAAGCACCTGTGTGCCCAAATCTGCACTTCGCACAGCCCGGTTATAACACAACTTTTTGTGTCCAATATTGGATATCCCGTACGGCTTTATTTCTCTATTCGTTAGAAACATAACTTTCACACCTGCTGTCTTATGAAACTTGGCACACTTCGTGCACAAACTTGGTGAACATCTCACTCGCCTCCAAATATCATCGTTCCAGCAGTCCTACGTTTACAGCGACGAGCGAAATAAATTTCCCTACTCAGAGCAATTATGGTGGCGGCCGTCTTGCTTTTCGGAAAATTGCTTCAACTCCTTTTTTGGCCGCAACTAGAGAAATTACCCCTAACAACCACTAAAACTCAATATATAAGAAGTGGAAAACAGCTAAATGCCCTTCTTAGGTCTGCCCCAGCACTCATGCAACGTCACCCTCAACGTATCGGCTCAAAAAGCAAAAGCTCCGTCCGTGCGCGCTTCCGCCGCCACAGCTTCGCACGCGAAAAGGCGCAGCAGGCTGCCGAACGCGCCTCAGTGTCGAACGCCAGCACCTCCGCTAGCGGCGCTACGCGCGTTTTTCAAAGCGCCCCCTATAGTTCCCGCACGGTAAAAACACACCAGTCGGAGACGCGATCCAGCCACCATACTGCGGGTAAACGACACTACTGGGCGTATCAAGGGGCGGCCAGGCTCTTTAAATCGACCGCAAAATTCGGTTTCTTAACCTATCGCGTTCCGATTTTGTATACCGTTGGCCACAGGTGGTGCATTTTTTCTATAAAATTCGCAAAGAGCGAGTTTACCTGAGAAAAAAGTAAAAAAAAGAAAAAGGCTTAGCTCCTATGGAAACGCAGCGAAGCCACCGGTCTTCAAACCATAGGGCGCTCTAGGGTTTGTCTGTGCACTTACCGCCTTGAGCTTCTCGAAGAGGCTCACAATCACTTGGTGTCTTCTTCTCCCCGTCTTCGATCGCAAGAAAAAAACACAAGGTCTAAATAGGCGGATATAGCCTGCCCCCCCCCCCCCCCCTTTTTTTTTGTAGAAATACTTATTTTGTTTTTCTGACATTTAGTCAATTCAGGGGCTTGGTGCTCGTTCACACTCTTGCAACCGAGTACGACCGAGAGGGACAAGACCGGTTTTTAATCCTCTTACGACTTCTTAGGACCGGATGCGCTGCAGCGCAGCTGGTCCTAAGAGATCGTAAGAGGCTTAAAAACCGGTCCGGTCTCTCTCGGTCTTACTCGGTCGCAAGAGTGTGAACGGGCCTTTATAAAGAAAGGCTTTGGGGAACTGAAGAGTGCCAAGACTCCCTTGCGCTGGTCAATGCGCGTGGAGCGCGACAGTGTCACTACGCTCGACCAAAATAAAGGGGGGGGGGGGGGGGTCGTGAAAAAAATGTAACGAATTTCAAGGAATCCGTTACGTAAATACTCCTATGTAAGGAAATTACTTTAGAATTACTCTAGAAAATATGTAATTATTCCGGTACTAAATTACCGATAAATGTAAGGGATTACAAATAATTTCGTTACTTGTAACGGATTACGTACAAGTCTCCACTCATCCACCTTCCACATTTTGGGAGCCACTGGTTTCCCTCCCCCGAGAAGGCGTAAGGCGCGGACGTTCCGGGCGAAGCCGAGACGGCTTCGAGCCTGGTCGCTCCGTATTGTGTCGGGTAGAGTGCGTCACCATGCTGGCCTACTCTCTCGCACACCTCCGCGCATCTCCCGTTTCGGGCGGACCAGGGAGATAGCACGGAGAGAGTCGGGCCTGCCCTCCGAGTGGACTGCCGTGTGGTCGAGGAGTCCTGGATTGGACTCCGGGCGACGGGTCGAGTCGCGGCGTACGAGATCGTCCGACCGGCTATGATTCGACACTAGCGTTTCCCTAGGCTAGGACAGTCGGCGTCCCCTCCTCCTAGTGGATGTCCGTCTGCCGAGAGCCCTGGCCCGAACTTCTGCGACGATGGGTAGCGGCGTGAGCTCGTTCGGCCGGCGATGACTCCGCTCGCAATTACCCCTTTGGCTCTCAGGTCGGCGGGCGCTGCGGGTACTCTGTGCCTACGGCTCGCTTGGCCGCAGTGTCTTGTTGGGGACCCCTGGTACTCAATAAACGCTGTTGGATACCGGGAGCATCGTTGTTGGCATGGCGTTGGACGAACCCGGCGCGGCGACCACCCTCGCTGGTAGACGTCGGCCGCGCGGTGGGTCGGGCATCGAATTCCCCTTTGAGTATCGGTCCCCGGACGTAAAAGGTACGCAATCTAGCCTAACTATTCTCTACAACATCTACACGGATGCATCCACGACACAAAATTGTTCTTCTATTGGCTTTATGGTTCCCGCACTCGCCCACACTACTGCTTATAAGCTTTCACATCGAATGTTTTCAACAGCTGCTGAACTTGTTCGTCAAGCGATAAGATTCATTTTAGGGGCGAAGCTCCTTAGGGGCTAGCCATGTCCGTCCGCCGTCCGCCGTAGGCCGGCGTCGGGTGCTCGTGCTTCTGCTCGTGAGATCACGTGCTCGTGTAGGGCAAAAAGATGAAAAAAATTATGAAAAAAGAAAAAGAAGAAAAAAAATATAAAGAAGAAAACCACACATTCTCCTACTGACATGAATGAAAAGGCTCAAAGAAAAAGAAGAAAAAAAAAGAGTAGGGGGTTCTGAGATGCCATCCCATCTGTCTGCTTAAAAAAAGAAAAAGAAGAAAACAACACATTCTCCTACTGACATGAATGAAAAGGCTCGGCATGCTGCGGCTCGGCGTCTACGCAGACAAGCACCACCAGAGCTTCGCCCCAAGCAACATCATTCACCACGTGGAGATGCGGTCAATTTTTTGCAGCGGCTTTTTGCACCTGGACGATATTAACAGACCCTAAGTCATCACTCCAGTCCCGATTGACTGCCCCAGCAAGAATGGCCCTTGTAGGCAGCTCCTACCAGACATACGTCCTCTCAATTAGGACGGAGTGTGCTACGGCCACTCGATGTGTTTTCAGTGGTACCCAGCCATTGTGAAATTCCGGGCAACGAAACGGCCGATGCTGCTGCAAACCGTGCCCAAGGATCCACTCAACTAGTACAAGCCCCATTTACTAAAACGGATGTCAAGAGAGTAGCTAATAGCATCCAAAAAAATAACTGCTGCACGTATCTGGCGAGATGCTGCTGATCGATGTCCATCACTACGAACCATCGACCCACATAGATTTCGAGCACCTCAAGGTCTATAGGTTAGTTAACACACTTGCGTGAACAGACTAAAAACCCCGAGACTGGGAAGAGAAGGGACGGGCAGATACAAGGTCTTGAACACAGCTGACAGTTTGAGCTGTTTTTGAGACCTTTTGTTTGTCCGTCCCATTTCTTCCCAGTCTCGGGGTTTTTAGTCAAATGCTTAAGGGGTATTCACATGAGGGCGAAATCCCGGGGAGTTCTCCACGGGACGTCTCCTGCGACGAAAACGTCAGGCTTTTGCGATCTGCAATAGCCTGGCGTTTTCATCTCGCGATGCGCACGCCGGGGTGAAGTCCCCCAAACCTTTTGTTCCCTTGCGTGAGTTGGACCGAGTGTTCTGCAACGGCTTCCTTTTACGGGTAAACAGCTGCGTCGGCTCCATCAAAACGGGGTAAAAAGTGGCTTTCTTGAAGCCGACGCAGCTGTTGCCATAGCAACTCGTAAAATGATGAACGTCGCAAGCCAGTCGGTCGGACTCACGCGAGTTCGTGAACCAGCCCTTGCACGTCGACGTGAGACTGTGCTTCATCGGATACGTCTGAAAGTTGCATACTTGAAAAACGATACCTCTACTGCATTAAAAAAATCTACCCTTCGAGCTATACCACACCTATAATTACTGAAGATTTCAGACATGTGCTGGCAGTGTGCCCTAACAGATGAAAAACTTTGATTGCATATCAGCTCAACTTACCGCCACAGCCCTCACCATGCAAATGATACTAGGTCACTGGGAAAATTAAGCTTGCGCGTCAAGAGCCCCGAACGCCTCGTCAGGTTCCTGTCAGACAAAGGCCTCGACAAGACACCTTAAAACTGCATAAGCTCAAATTACTTCCCCTTCATTTTGTGTGTGATCCTTTATCTGTATCTCCCTTATCTCCTTTTCCCATTCAGAGTAGCCAGAGAGGAGATGCTGTGTCGGCGAGGAAACCAACGAGCCGTTGCGATTGAGACCGTTTTTAATGTCTGCCTGGTGATGGTGAAGAAATCAAAGCGAATGAAAAAACCGTCGAGCCGTTAACTCTTTTTTCTTTCAGCTCTCTTCTTTTACACCGTCGTCTTCTTCTTCTCGTCGTGATCCTTGATCTTTTGCAAGATATTTTACATCTTCTCCCTCTCAGATGTCGTTGAAAGAAAACAATCCTCAAGTGGGTACAGGAGGTTAATCGACCTTCTCAGAATATTGTTTTCTGGTCCTCGGAAAAGGCATGTTCGTACAAGCTCGTCTCGACCGGGGTACGTTTTTTCGACATTACGCATTTTCAAGAACGCTCGATGCTTCTTGTCCCCTAGCAAAATCAACTGTCCCTCTTTTATCTGGCTGCGTCTAACGTCCGTTTCAGAAGCGCGCCTCTTGTTTGCTTCAGGTAATGCCATCTGCGCCGCCAGTCCTTCGGTAAGCTTTGTTTGGCTCTCCAGGCCTCTCCAATATCAGCGCGCTAAAACTGGGGAGGCGCTGTTTTCCGCCAACTATATCTGCAGGTGGGATTGCAATCGGTTCCTCAGCTTCGTTGTATGTGTATGTCAGCGGGCGGTTGCTCATTACACCCACTCTTCAGCGATGATTGTGAGCACTTCCTCACTGCTGAGCAACTTCCGTCCAATAGGCCATATGCAAAAGTCCTTGCCAGCTATCATCATCATGCCATTAGGAGCAGCCATATTGGGGGGTTTATCACATCTTCCAGTTGTGGACGAGGCGCATCTGCATTTAACTCGGTTTTCATGATATTAGGGCGGTTTATTTGTGCATTCAACGGGTTGCTGGCTAGTTTCGGTTCAAAGAAGAAAAGAAAGACGGCCGCAAAATTCTGGAAAAGGAATTGCCAGCAACGAGGTCGCAAGACTCGTCACTCAAGCAGTGAACTGGGCCATCCAGGTGAATGAACGGTATTTCTCGAAGACGTTCTGTGACGGGTTCGTACTGGACTTGCAGCAGGTGATGATATTTTAGTTCTACGACTTGCACTTTGCCGGGACTATTGTTTCTCGGGCGAAACCATCGGTACGGGAACCCCCCAATATGGTGGAAATCTGATAATTGATCATGAATACGCTAGATGGCGCTTCTTTTCGCATATGGTCTATTACCTTCCTCAATGACGCCTCCATGCTCCTTATCATCCGTTCGTAGAACCCACCCCACAACGGTACTCGCTCGGCAATATATTTCCACTTGATCTGGTGTGTCGCTATAAAATCTTTATTCTGGGGGCCCCGTATGATTCTTATCACCTCACTGATATCCTTGTCCGCTCTCTTCATTGTTATAGCGTTATCGCTGTACAACACAGAGCACATTCGTCTTCATGCAACAAACCTTCTAAACACCTGCATGACGCTACTTGTCAATATGCTAGGCACGACTTCCAGGTGTACCGCTCTGGTTACCGCGCAAGTGAATATTGCCGCGCTCAGGGCCGAGCAAACAACGCTCGGTCACGGGATTCTAGAAAATTCCCGTTTATTCTTTCTTGGGGCGTAACTCATCGATTCGCCTTTGTTTCTTGTTCTAGAAAGTGTCTGTTCATTCGCGCCCCGAGCTTTCGACTCTCGAACCTTCTTTTCCGAATATTCTAGAAAGTGACGCACTCTAGATAAGGAACGGGCCGCGACCTTGTCGACTCAGTCATGCTCTCGCTTGCTGCTACGCCACCAAATCGCCGCCCGCTTTTATGCTGCCTCGACGCTCGTTCTTTGCTTATTTTATTTGGCACAAGTTCGCCGATTAAACCTTTATTTTCGGTTCACCGTTCGTCCCCTCGTCACCTTCATTCGTGACAATATTACGATGTACATCTTCGGTGCTCCTCCGGACGAATTTGCGTAAAGTGGTCCAGCGAGGTCTATACCCACAGCAATAAATGGAGCGCTTTGCGTGACTGTCTGCTGGTAAGGGAACCATCTCTTGATCCAGCGTTCTTGTGTTGTATTTTTTGCACTCAATGCATTTGCTTAAAATCGTTTTGAATAATTGTCGTGCTTCCAACAAACAGAACTTTGTTCTCAGGCGCGCCAGCGTGTCTCTTACTCCTCCGTGCACGGTGAGATGGTGCACATGCCGCACCAGAAGCTCAGTGAAGTGTTCTTCGGCAATGTCGCTGTGTGCCGCTCTTCAATACCGAGCTGGCTCTCCTGAAGACGACCTTTAGCCTGAGCACCCCATCTTCACTCCTGAAGACTTTCGCTCCATCTAGCAGCTCTCCGTCTTTTCCTTTTCTCACCTTCGTTGTGACTTCCTGGTTTAGTAGTGATATATTTTGCTCTTTTTGATAAGATATCGCTCAGCTGCCTCCAGTTCTTGAGCTCTCAGAGGGCCCGTAGTATTGCTCCCTCTTGTCCTTTTTATGTACCTGAACACCCAAGCTGTCACTGTCAAAAGCCCTCACGTACGAGCTGAACCTTCGAATGTCGATTATGTTGGTGAGTGCTAGGTTTACCACGCATAGTTCTGTCTTCACTGGTTCACTTCCTTCTTCTCTTATGGCGGTCGTGTTTGGCTGTCGAATAGCCATTCTGGTCCTTTCCACCATAAACGTGAGGCCACAAGTTGGCAAGCTTTTACTGCTCTCATTAGTAAGTCGGCAGGATTTCCTTCACCTCGTACGTAGTTCCACGCCTCTGGCTCTGACCTCTGAATTATTTCCTTCAACCTGTTCTCGACAAACGCTTTCCTTCTTTTAATTTCTTTAATCTGGTGTAGCAAAATGGTAGAATATGTACAAAAACAAGATTGGCTGATCCTCCGAACGAATTTTTTTGTGACATAATCATTCAGCCTTGCTGCCATGGTAGTGGGTAAAAGTTCTAACCGTGCTAGTGAAATTGCATTCAGAGGAGCAATTCGACCTTTTGCTAGAAGCAGTTGCGCTTCCTTGTCTCCATCTTCGTAAGCGGTCACTATATACGCCGCTGCGCTGTACGCAAATGAACTTGCATCTGAAAAGATATGTATATCGGTTTTCTGCACCGATTGTCATTGATTAGCGTCATAACATTGGTGTATGCTGACTTGCTTTAGGTTCTCCAGCTCATTTATCCATGTCGTCCATTCCCTGGTTCCCTTCTCTGTCAGTGGACCGTCCCATGTAATGCCTTTCTTCCAAAGTTCTTGAAATTATCTCTTAGCTCTCCCTGAAAATGGCGTGAGCGTTTCCAAAGGGTCAAACCGTCTTGCTGTTATTCGCAGCACTTGCCACTTGGTGAGGGTTGCTCTCTTGGGCCTAACCACCCACTTTTAGAAAGGAAAACTGAGTTCGTCCGATGTATTCTTCCATATCAGGCCCAATACTCCGTTCTCTTCGCCTTTGGCCACCTCGGCGTTGCCCTCATTGTCACGCGAAAATTCATTTTGCACTTCCTGATTATTCGACATCCATTTTCGCAAGTTCATTTTTGCTCTGGAGAAGATACATCGGGCTTCACGGTACGTTTTAGTAGCCTCCTCTGCGGTGCCTGCTGCAAGTAATACGTTGTCGACATAAATATTCTTTTTTAATTAGGCAACTGTGTCCGGAAACTCGTTCTTCACCGTTTTCATGTGATACCGAAGAGTAGCCGCGAGGAGAAAGGTGCCTGGCGCAGTGCCAAACGTCACTCTCTTCATCCTCCATACTTCCATTTTCTGGTATTGCTGCGAAATGCTCGGCTTCTCTTTTCGCCAGTACAAGCGGAGCGCATCTCTGTCTTCCTCGTGCATGCCAATCTGTAAAAACGCTTTTTCCACTGTCCGCCACCATTGCGATACGATGATGACAGATGTTGATCAGGAAAGCCACGATATCTTCCTTTAAATTTACGCCAACTTCCAGATTGTCGTTTAACCAAGATCTGGGAAACCGCTTGATGAGGCATTGAATACTATGTGGATTTTCGTCGTGGCCTTGTCATCTCGCACTACAGCCTGATGTGGCATGTAGTAGCATAGTCGCCCGTTCGCGTTCTCACCTTTCACCTTTTCTGCAACGCCGGTGTTTAAATATTCCCGTATCGCTCTGTCATATTTTCAAGTAGTTTTGAATTTTTCCGTAGCCTTCTTGTCAGTTGGTCCAGCCTTTTGATAGCCAGTCCCCTAGCTGTTGTCATCTAAGCTAACTGGAAAGTTACTGTATCTTCAAACTTGGAGAGTATATCGTCGTCATGGCCACTTTTTATTGGACTATCTTTGATGCCTGCTGCTTCCAGTTCTCAAAATTGCTTCAAAGCGTCGTTGACATCCTCGATTGTTGCAGTTACGTTCAAGACCTTCACTGTAGAAGAAGCCGTCAATTCTGAATGAACTGTTACCGGTCCTTGAATTGTTCATCCTAGCACTGTTTCCATGACAGTGATTTTGTTGTCTAGCTTCTTAATTCGTCCTGTACACATCTCCCAGTAATGATCCGAACCAATCAGAATGCTCGTAGCTTCGTTATTGATCACTCTTTGTGGGTCGTCTGCTGGTGGTATGTTCATCCTTCTGAGGCTGCTTTGAGTATTGATGTCTGGCCTTGGCAGCGTCTCTTTTGAGATGGCTTCCACTTCCAAGGCTTCTATCAAAAATTCTCCTGTCATTGGCTCTTTTTTCAGCTTCACTTCCACGACAGTGAGTATTCGCTTCACCTCTCTTCCCCCAAATGATCGAGTCTTTCTTTTCTGAGTACTTTGCATTCCAGTTTCTTGGACAAGTTACGGTTATAAACGACCGCTGGCTTCCGCTATCCAGCATCACTCGACAATAATATGATGCTAATCTTCCTTCTGTCCAAGCGACCGCTGTTTGTATTAATACGCACGTGCTGTTACGGCAGATTTATTTTGAAGCATAGAAATTGCATGCCCTCTCCGCAGACGCTTCTTGATCTTGGTCCAACGTTGCACTACTTGTGTGTGCGCCTTGATCAAGTATGTTTATTGTCATGCGTTGAGTGGATCTACTTAGGTCGACTCCTTGACCCTGCTGGTTATGGCGGCCCATTGGTGTTGGATGCCTTTGTTTGCAGGCCTTGCAGGTTATCCTGGCTTCAGAACCTACCTGTGTTTTTCACTTCTACAGCGAAAACATCTGTCGACGCTGAGTTTTGACTTCCTGTCCTCATATGCTTGCGTGTTTGTGCAGTCTTAAGCGTACTGACCGATCTGATCACAGAAGCATTTGCGCTCTGCTGTGCTCTGTAACGTTGACGCCCGACCAGAATTTTTTGCGGGTGGGGATGGCGCTGTCGCGTTACGATTATTTTTTCTTCTGCTACCTCTTTTTTGCATCTCCCTTGATGTTTGGTGTAGTCGATGAGGCTCTTCAGCATTTTCTCATTTGTTTTTCCTGGGCTCTCGTCCGCTTGTTGTGACGTGGAAGCTGCCGGATTACGTGATCTTGAATGCTCCTTCACTTTGAAGTCTGCCAGAATGTCTGCTGGTACTGCGTTCTTCAATATTGGAAACAGCATTGCAGCACATGACCCAATAGGTATCCCCATTGCTTCAAGCCCACTTGTGTGCACCTGTATATTCTGGTACATCCGAGCTAGACCATTATGGTCTTTGTAGGATTTCGCTTAATCCAGGTTGATGAGAGCATTAATATATGCCTCGATCAAGTTGTCTTCACACCCGAAGTAATCTTTTAATAGTTCTATCGCCTGTTCATAGTTTCTTTCCGAAAACTGAAGCCCCTCAATGGCCAAGGCGAATTTTCCCGTAAGCGCCGTCATAAGATAATTGAACTTGTATCCGTTTGACATCCCAGGTCTCAAATGAATTGACGTTTAAAACTGATGCCAGAATCGTTGCCTCATCACTTTGTTGCCATCGAACTTCACGAGTTCAAGCTTCGGCAGCTTCACCAGTTCATTAATCTCACGCGGTTCGGTTTCTCTTAACGCTGAAACTTGGCCATCATATTATCCTCTCTGCATACCTTGCGTTGTGTTTTGAATACTGATTTCTAACTTAGAGATTGCAGTTATTACCTTGAGATCGTATTTGATCACCCTCTCATATTTTGCATCTGTGCTTTCGGCCGTCAGAAATTGTTCCATTTGAGTGTTCTTTTTTTTTTTTAGCGTTTCTGAGACTCCTTTAATCAGATTAACCGATAGCAAGAGGTCGTTCTTGTCAGCATTTTCTTCAATCGTTTTGTCGGCGTCCATTATAAGGTGAGTTAATTGCGCCCTTAGAGCCCTTCTCTTTTTCGTTACAAACGTCCCTGCTCATGGTGAAGTGTTCAAAGGGCTTACTACTGCTGAGCACTGGGGGGCTATGTTGCGCTTTTTGGACTCCCAGGAGACTAGGGAGAGGGAAGTGACGTCAACAACGCAGCAAATGCAGATTGGATGTTGATTTTGTTTTCTTCTGTCAACATCCAATCTGCGTTTCTCTAGTCGTTGACGTCACTTCCCTCTTCCAAGTCTCCTGGGAGTCCAAAAAGCGCAACATAGCACCTATGTTGCGCTTTTTGGACTCCCAGGAGACTTGGAAGAGGGAAGTGACGTCAACGACTAGAGAAACGCAGATTGGATGTTGACAGAAGAAAACAAAATCAACATCCAATCTGCATTTGCTGCGTTGTTGACGTCACTTCCCTCTCCCTAGTCTCCTGGGAGTCCAAAAAGCGCAACATAGCCCCCCTGGTGTCCGGTCCCCGCCTGCTGTTCCTTGGCTTTTCCTCCTGTTTAAGCTGTCCAGTACTCGTCAGTCGCTGCTTCGCCGACTTCTTCTGTCCACGTTCTTTCGTTGGCAAAGCTGTATCCTGGTCGCGGCTCCATGTTTTGGCGAGGAAGTCAAGGAGCCGTTGCGATTGAGACCATTTTTAATGTCGGCGTGGGGATGGTGAAGAAATCAATCGAATAAAAAAACCGTCGAGCCGGTATCTCTTCTTTCTTTCAGCTCTCTTCTTTTGCACTGTTGTCGTCTTCTTCTTGTCGTGATCCTTCATCTCTTGCAATATATTTTACAGATGTCTTCTGGGTAATCTAACTTCCTTATATTTATATATAAAAAAGATGTATGGGAATCGAAGAACAGCCATGGTCGACATTCATAACGCTTTGCGATGAGTGCGGGGGATGTAGTACCATCACATTACAGATCAGGTGGGACCAAATGAAAACGAGCGCGACGCGGAGAAAAGTGCCTGCAAACCATGCGCGAAATTTGCACAGTTGGCGGAGAAATAGGAGAGAAATACAAAACAAAAAAGAAAACGGAGAAAGCCAGTGAGAGGCACACACAAGAGATCAATATCAGATTAGGGAACTCAATTCAGCATGTACACTTACGCTTCAATCTCACTTTGGACAGTCCACAAAAATCAGTTTTTCAACGTATCGCGCTGGAATTTACTACAGAGGTGCGGCTAGGTGGTGCACGGGGGGCTAGCGCACACCAGCTCGAAACACGTAGAGTGAAAGCTCGTGCTGACCCTTTCCGAAATTCAGTCTGACCACTTTGATCACAATCATCCTCTGTGGAACGGCATCTGTGCCATACCAATGGCGGCCTTCAGTGAGTGATAAAGGAAGACGTTGAAGATGCTCCTTAGCAAATGTTGCGAGGCCTGTACATTCGGGGAATCAGTACGACGCGACCTACGTCGCGTCGTACGGGTCAGTACGACGGGTCAATACTGACGGGTCAGTACGACGCGACGACGGGACGAACACAAGAGCTACGTAAGCGTTTAATTCTAATAACTCACATTCAGTCAATCTGTGGGCGGCACACAATCGGCTTTGAGTGGGTTGGAGCTTTGTTCAGAAAGCAGGTTCTTGGTCACCATCGAACTGAAATTGATCGAGAAAGAACTCACACTGAATTCGCAACTTTCAGCGATGGTGCTACCGCGGTGTGAGAATCGCGTTCCCTAGCTCCTGGATGATTGGCCTTATAATAAACGGGCTTGCCTACACCTTCATGGCGTGAAAAAATAGCGTAAGGCTCTAATACTGCTCGTACATAGCAAAACTAGAATTACTTACGCGTCGCAGACCCAGCCTCGCATTGCTGTTCTACGACGATCATCCAGATGACAGCCATTTTGATAGGCTCCAGTGCGCCCCCTATAGGTCGTGAAAGTTGCGAATAATTCCTCGCGTGCCGTTGACTTGCGAAAGTGACGGTGCCGATGCAAGTTCATTTCCGCCATTGATATGGCAAAACCTAAACTGCTGTACAAACCACCAGATGGCCCTGAATTTCGGAAAGGGTCTGAAGATGAAGGTGAAGATGAAGGTCGCAGATCTTAAACAGGAGCTTAAAGCAAGGGGACTTTCAACGGTTGGTTCTAAAAACGAGCTGTTAGAGCGACTACAAGCCGCCACAGAAGTCTCCAACGATCTGCTAACAGCTGTACAGTGGGAGGAGACATCACAGAACAGCGACGGCGAGCTGAGCGCAGATGCGGTGCTGCCGGTGGGCCTTCTACCTACTTCAACCGAAGGCAAAGCTGGTGCTAGCATGCTCAATGACTGTGAGGGAGCGTTTGTAACACCCCTAGAGACAATGTCTACCTCTGCTGGGATTCAGGACAGACCGCTTCCATCTACATCAGAACGGGCGATGGTCGAGGTGGCGCAGCATCGTCTGAATGACGAGATCCCCAAGCAGGCTTCACAACTGAATGGGCGGAAAGGTGCGACGAAAGAGGATCCCCTCATAAGCTGTGACAGGTGTGGACGGTGGGCCTACATTTCAGAGACTGATTTTGAAACTCATGAAGAGGCTGAAGATGCTCATTTCGTTTGCAGAACATGCAAGGCCATAGATGAGATAGACAAGTCACACAGGACAAGGATGGATGAGCTGGCAGACGGTGTGAACGGAATTATCCAGAGGTTAGAGGATGCAACTCCTCAAGGTGAACCAAATGAAACAGCCACAATCAGAAAACTTCAAAACCGAGTGGCTGAATTAGAACATCACGTGGAAGAGCTTCAGAAAGCACTGGACAGCCTTCTTGATGGGGTCAGTTTGACTACAACTGTAGTGAATTGTGAAAAGAACAGTGAGCGTGACGCCGGAGACAATAGAAGAAAGGAGGATCAGGAGGACCTTGCCATTTTGACACAGTACAAAGACGTGCTGTTGCTCAGGAAGGATGAAAAACAGCAGGACATAGTGAACAGGACACGTTCAGAAACAGTGGATGACTGCAGTCAGACTGTCTGCAAACTAAGTGCAGAAAACGTCACAACTTCGGAACACGGAGAATCAGAGGAAGGGCAGGATAACTCATGCTCGCGCAGTAAAAGCAGCCCGGCGACAAAGGGAAGGACAAATGCTGGAAAAGTGAAGGACAGACCTCCTCGCGGAGTTAAACGAGAAGTCCTGCTTGTGGGGGACAGCAATGTGGAGAGAATTGCCCAAGCTTTTATCGAAAAGATGGACGATAAGCGAAGCGTTGAGGTGTTGCTCAACAGAAAGGCGACAACTGAGGATGCCCATAGCATGATTGCCGGATACGAACGCCAGGCGCGGATGGTCTCCCGCATGTATATTTTGCACGTTGGCCTGAATGACGTACTGCGAGGAGACCAACCTGACCATGTTGTGGAAATCATCAGACGGAAGTGGAGCAGGCGTAAAGCAGCCCTGGCAATCTGTTCTGTCCCAGAAGTCACCAGCAAAGGCAAGGTAGTGCAAGCGAGCGTGATGTTGCTAAACGCCAAGCTAAAAGTATTATGCAAAAAGATTCATGCTAAGTTCGTTGATCCCAGCAGGGACGTAGCTGCTAACGACGGCTTACAGAAAGGCGGACTGCTCTATGGGCATAAGGTTATTAGTCTAGTAAGCCATCGCATAGCGGAGATTGCGAGCCTTTTTTTAGACAGACGAAGGGGGAGATGGTACGCCGATACGGGAAAACAGAGAGGAAAAGAGCAGGAAACCAGCGAGACGCAGAGAGGCAGGATGAGTACACAAGATCAGTCGAAGACAATGCCTCACCATCAAAGATGGCAGCATCAAGGAGTCACACCGATGTCTTGGACGCCTCCGGTTCCATTACACGAACAAAGGGTGCCGGATGGCACTCTCTTCCTCTCTACAACAGGCGCATTGCCAGCGCCTCAACGGCCAAGACACCAGATGCAGGACATCGGCCCAGCAAATTGTTCCCGGGCACACGGGTACGCAGCGCCGCCACGAGCTCACCTTCTTGGCAGAGAGGGGCTGCCGCCTCCGGAAGGATTATCGCACCCCAGGCTGATGGACCGACTGGTGCCAGTGTGTTCGCCGAGGATACCACAAGAAGCTGGCGGATTCCCGGGGTTTATCACGCCGATGCTACCACAAGCGCCACCAACGCAACATACGAGGCAAGTTTGTGGACCGATGCTGCCCCCAACTGCCCTGCAGGCAATGGTGACAGAGATTGTGCGTCAACAGCTGAGGGACAAGGAACAGTGGTAGGGGGCATTGGCCCACTCCGATCCCAAGTGGTTGACGACGGGGAAAGGGCGGTGCTGGGTCATAGAGTAAGGCGCAGACGACGGAGACGCAAGCGTGAAGAACATACACCTGTTAAAGTGGGGTTCTTAAACCTCCAAGGAGCAAGGAGGGAACAAAAATGGGAGGAATTGTATAGCGCACTCGAGTCTGAGGACATTACAATTTTTGGCGTGACTGAAACACACCTTCGGGATTTTGAAGAACCGCCGGTGCATCAGGATTGGTGTTGGGAGGGGTGCAATCGTGAAGAGGGGCAGCGGCGTGGAGGAGGTGTTGGAGCATTGTGGCGCCGTGCGGCCCCTTGGCACAGGGATCCCAGAAAGTGTCAAGACCACATCTGGCTGACAGGCGAGCTGGTACAGAAGCCAGTAGCGCTATGTGTGGTATATCTCTCTGTAGGAAGTGCGCGAGACAAAGAGAACGAAAGTCTCATGGACTGTGTTGCAAGGGATGTGCGGGAGGTCGGAAAAGACAAGGATGTGCTCATCATGGGTGATTTTAACGGACATATCTATGAGCTTGATGGGTGGGAAGATGGGAACGGACGGCGGTTACAAAAGCTAGCGGAGGAGTTGCAGTTGGAAGTGGTGAACCTCCGGGAAATGTGCGAAGGACAATATACCTGGTGTGCTAGAGGCAGTAGAACTTGTATCGATTATTGCCTGGTGTCACAGGGCATTGGACGTTTTCTTGTGCAGGTGCATATAGACGAGGATGGTGAGCACAGCGTTAGTAGCGACCACAATCGTCTAAAGCTGGTCTTCAACAGGGCAACCTGGAAGAAGGAGAGTGAGATATGCCCAAGCTCCATGCGGCCCTACCTTACCGAGGATGCTGCAGCAAAGGTGGCGGAACTTTTTGAGAAGAGCGAAGAAAGAAATAAGGCTGGAGGCTACATAGGATACGTCAATGTGCTTAAGCGTCTTATCAAGCGGCATTCGAGAATGCGCCCCAACGGACGCAGAAGAAGGAAACGTTGGTGGGACACTGAAGTAAAGACAGCGATTCAAGCTAGGCAGGCCGCAAACAGGGAACATCGCCAATCCCTTCGGATGGGGCATGAGCACATGATCGTACAAAACTGGAAGCTCTATCAAACGCGGAAGCAATACGCCAAACAGATCATCCAGGAAAAAATAAGGACGGCGGACCTACGTACTGTTCTTGACATTCGCTCCAGTGGAAGAGATGCTTCGAGGAAGTTTTGGAGCTACATGGGTACACTGGAGGGTCGAGAGCAATCGACTCCCGTCCTCGATGAGTGCACAGGACAAGAGGTAGAAGACCTGGGCCCACACCTCACGACGTACCTGAAAGAGATGTTTTCTCCCGAGTGCATGACCACTGCCAGAAAAGCCGAATGGACAGCCGAGTCCCCTTCCGACGGCAGCCGGTGGGAAATCGGTGAAGTGAGTGTAGTGCGTGCACTAATCCACCTTAAGAAGAACACCTCCCAAGGCCTGGATGGTGTCCCGGCAACGGTGCTCAAAGCCTTGGGAAAAAACGCCCGACAACAGCTCGCGTCTATCCTAAACGACATCCTTTGTGGCACAGAATCTATACCAGATGACTGGAGGCTCGGCAAGGTGGTCTTGATCCCGAAAAAAGGGAACGATCGCCAACATCTTCGCAGCTACAGGCCTCTGACGGTTACGAGCACGATATACAGAGTATTTGCATACATGCTCAAGGAGAGGATGGTTGCATGGGCAGAAGAGGCTGGGCACCTTACTGAGCTACAGGGAGGCTTTCGTCGAGGGCGTAGACTTGAGGACAATCTGTTCACAATAACTCAGTGCATCGAGGTAGCCAGAAAGGAGCAAAGACAACTACTGTGCTGCTTTCTGGATATTGCCAAAGCATATGACAGTGTCCCTCATTCGCTGCTCATTCAGTGTTTGGAACAACTAGACCTGCCACAACAGTGTGTTTCTCTCGTCCAATCTCTTTATGAGGGCAATAAGGTGAGGGCAGAAATGAAAGGAGTAGAATCCGAAGACGTGGTAGTGACTAGGGGACTTCGACAGGGGTGTCCACTCTCCCCGCTCCTCTACATGCTCTACGTGGCTGGGATGGAGGAGAGGCTAATTCAGTCAAGAGTGGGATTCTCTTTAACCCACCTAGAGGATGACGAGGAGGTGAGCTGGGTGCTTCCAGGGCTCACATTCGCCGACGACATCGTTTTAATGGCTGAGACAGCGGAAGATATGCAGCGGCTATTGGATATATGCACTGCGGAGGCTGCTGTGCGACACCTAGGCTTCAACGCAAAAAAATCTGCGCTTGTACAGTTCTCAGGGGCCGAAGACACGCTTTGCTGTACACTTAAGTTGGGTGACGAGGTGGTGCCACTTGAGGACTCGTACAAATATTTGGGTGTCATCCTAGCCAATACGCCGGAATACCTTCGAGATCATCACGCTCATCTTCGCCAGTCAGCAGGGCGAGGGGCCAACGTCCTCCGAAAAAGAAGTCTCTGGAGCTGCAATAGGTTCCTAGTTACACGGGAAGTGTGGAAGGCAGTAATGGTTCCGGGCTTGACTTTCGCGAATGCTGTAGTGTGCGTCCCTGGTGAATTACGAGAATTTCTGGAGCGACGACAACGAGCAGTGGGACGACAGGCTCTGGGCTGCCACGGAAATGTGGCTAACGAAGCCGTCCAGGGAGACCTAGGATGGTCTAGCTTCGAAGCCAGGGAAGCCACCAGCAAGATAAGCTACGATGCTCGACTCCGCAACATGGATCGAAACCGATGGGCCAAAAAACTTTTTGTACATACTCACATGACTGGGACAAGAACAAGGTGGCAGAAGCGCCTTTATCAACTCGAAAAAAAGTATGGCTTCTTTGCAGAACCCTTACAGGTAGTGACGGGTGAGAGGCTGGAGTCCAAAGTGAGAAGCAGAGTACGCGAGAGGGAGGTCTTTCAGTGGTTTGAAGCCGCTCAAGCGAAGCCAACGCTGCTGGTGTACAGTAAAAACGAGCAATTGATCGCGGCTGAAACCCTGCTCTATGACAACAGCTTGGGCAGCCGCCTTCTGTTCGAGGCGCGAGCGGGCGCTCTACGTACTTTGGTATACCGGGAGCGGTTTGACCCCAAGGTGGTTTCCACGATGTGCCGCGCGTGCAGAGAAGAACCTGAGACAGTTGAACACTTAGTGCTCTACTGTGAGTGCCTGCTGCCAGCCCCACTGGTAGATCGCCGGCTTCACTCAGAGGTGATGCTAGCATATGCACTGGGTGTTAAAACGACGGCTGACTCAGACAACCTCTACACGGGCGGAGCAGACGACCCTCCACAAGACAGGCATGACATTTCTACCATGCAGTGCGTGCGAAGGACGAAAGCAAGTCTGGAACACTGGTGGAAGAAAATTTAGAACATATAGCTTACAGGTTTTTTGGCTAGGGCACGAAGACTCTTCGAGCTCGCCCGGTATAAAGGGAAAAGCCGCATCATCATCATCATCGGTCTATTCCCACCCCTGCCCGTTTCGATCTGGATGAGCATCGTACCGGCGTGCGGTCGTGTACCACTACTGCGTGGTGCACGTTAAAGACCCCAGGCTAGCAGTCGTACTGCACTGGCTAAATTGTTCATCTACAATGGGTAACAATTAATGTCGCCGCCATGTTCTGGCAGACTAAACCCCTGCTGTATAAAAAATTACACCATCTTCCCGAGGGGAACCATGGGATGATGCGGAGCATCGCGGATCGTTATTAACGGTGTTATTAACGGTGTTAGTAACGTTGTTAGTAACGTTGTTAACTTGCGTGTTATTACGTTGTTAACTTGCGTTGGTTACCAAACATCGCGTGAACGTTGTTGGAAACCCCATGGTTCCCCTCGGGAAGATGGTGTAATTTTTTTAATTGCGTAGACGAAGGTGAAGCGGTTAACGAAGGTCTTTATTGAGCAGCGTCTAGTACTTGAGGTGTGCACTTTGCTTTGATGAGGATGGCTTTGTGGTCGCTGAAGTGAACCGTGAGGGGATCTTGGTGCAGTGGGTGGATCTTGAAATTGGTGAAGACGTGATCAATGCATGTGCCGTGAATGGTAGTTGGCTGTTGTTTGTTGTCGTCGTATGATACGTGTTGCAGTGAGTGGTGTGATGACATGTACTCAACTATCCAATGGCTCTTCATGACGTTGACATTAAAGTCGCCAATGAGCATGAAAGGATGTGTGTCTGCGTATTGCTCGACGTTCACGAACCAACGCGGCTTCCCGTTCTCGAAGGTCGGGTTCCGCCGCTCGCTTTGTACGTTTACGTTGAACTTCACGGTCCCGAACCTCAGGTTCTGCTGCTCGACGTTCACGAACCGCCGCTGCTTCACGTTGTCGTAGTTCAGCATCCGCCGCTCGATGTTGACGAATGGACGCCGCTTCTCGTTGCCGTAGTTCAGGGTCTGCTGCTCGCTTCAAGCGTTTGCGCTCAGCGTCGCATGCCCTTCGCTGCGCAGCTTTGTCTTCAGTGGACGTAGCGTTGCTGTTAGTTTGTGGGGTGGTGCTGACGCTTGCTTGCGCCAACTTACTAACTGACGGGACTGTTGCTTCCATCACACTTCATCGGAAGAACGGAGTGAAGTGGAGTCAACAGCGCTGAACTAAACGCGCGCAGCGCGCTACCGCTGCTTATATTCACACTTGAGGGAGAGGAGACTAGAGGAGGAGAGTTGCGCATGCGCGCGCGGTGTGAGTAGAAGCGAACGCACGCGAAGTGCACGCAGCTGGTAGAGAGAGAGAGCGGAGAGAGTAACGCGCAGCTGTTGGAGAGAGGGAAGGAGGAGAGTTGCGCATGCGTAGTGTGAGTGCGGACTACGACGCCGACGCCGCGGGACATAGACCCGAGCAAGAGATGCTCCGCATCTAAAAACTAACGACTATTTTTTTTTTGCGTGTATTTCTTTAGCATGTCTGAGCAAGGAGACTTTTTAAGTTAAAATGGAGGATTGGACGAGTTGGCTATTCTTAACACTTTTATTTTAAGCGCACTACAGTTAGTTTGCCTTGCAACAGAGAGAAGAGAACGAAGTGTGGTTGACATGGTAAGGTGTAGAAGACGAAATATAACTGAGTTGATATTCAGCGCTGAGTGAGTGATTAATCTTTGCTGCTGTGCGTGTTTGAGTGTAAATGGTTCTTGTGCGCTGTGCATTAAAAGTATTATGAACAAGGAGCGTCACCAGGAGTTTCGCTTGACGTATTAGAGGCACAATATTGCGTGGACGGGGGGTAGAATATTTGGAGTGCGGTGCTTCGGGATTTAGAACAGAGAGCGGTTCGTGATGTGTACTACGGATAAACTGTGATCTTATAAATGCATTGCCTTTTTCTTACGAAAGTCTCTTTATCGATAACAAAAACATACCGCCAATATTGATTCGGTAACTATAGCGGTAAAATTGCGAAAACTCTTTTGATGCTATGTTGCGCTTTTTGGACTCCCAGGAGACTTGGAAGAAGGAAGTGACGTCAACGACTAGAGCAAACGCAGATTGGATGTTGACAGAAGAAAACAAAATCAACATCCAATCTGCATTTGCTGCGTTGTTGACGTCACTTCCTTCTCCCTAGTCTCCTGGGAGTCCAAAAAGCGCAACATAGCCCCCCAGGGTACAATAAGGAGTATTCACTGGGCGCCATATTTGTGGGTGATGTCTAGAGCGCATGCTCTGAACGAGCCCACATTAATAGGCTGCTAAGACCGGCAATCTTGAGGGTGCGAAATGCACGTTACAAAGAACTGTGGAAGCTCGCCATCAGCACGCGCTCAGCAGTCGTGCACACAGCTATGGCCGCCAGTGAATACTTCCTATAGTCAAAGCATGTGCACTAGAATATTGACGTCATTACAGATTGAGCGAATACAGAGATTAGATACGAGCTCTGCGTCAGTGCTCGGCTGCGCCCCGTGGCCAATGAACGCGCCGAAGGACGCTCGGCATCGGACTGGTGTCCGGTTGCTCATTTGGCACCCTCCGACAATGATGACGTTGCATGGACAAAGAGAAGCACGTTCGACGTCCTTCATTTTTCTAGGCCAGGGTTCGCCAAGCTAGGCAGTTATCTGGATACCGGCGGTCGAGACTCTGCGCGCGGAAAGATGCTTTTGACAAAACGTCGCAAGGTGTGTCACTGAGGCGAACACGAGAACCTTTTGGTAAAACGAACTGTTGATAAAACGTCACAGTGTCGCTGAATCAGTTTCCCGATGAATCGTCGTTCGGCAAATGATTGCTTCAACTATTGCCTTTCGTTGGAAACTTGTTCACATTTTTTTTATTGATAGTAATTTGTGAAGTTTTGCCATGACCCCTTGTTTTGCCCCATGTAAGCAGGCAGCTGCAACTTTCAGAGGGTGTTGTCCGGACTAGAGTGCCTTCATGTTGGCTTGGGAAGCGGGACATGAAGGCACCCTAGTCCGGGCGACTGCGGTGTTTACTTGATCGTGCAGAAGTGCTGCAGTGGCATTATCTCTACTGGGCAGATGGCATGTGCGACCTTGTGTCACAGTGGTCGTCTCACCTGCGGTATCAGCTCGTCCACAGCAACCAGCCTGAAACCTGTCTCGTCTGCGTGTCTTCTCGTCGCCTCTGTGCTCGATGCACACGTAGCCGTCAAGGCGGAGCTTACTCCCGCCTCTCGACGAGCGGTCACAAAAACAGCTATATGCTCTTGTACCTCAATCCCAATACAACAAATAAGCAGACCGGCTGGATTGTTTGACTCGTTGACTCTCAACGCCAACGGCGTCCATGGCTACGCACAAAAAACCCTCAAAGTGTTTTAGGGGCTAGCCATGTCCGTCTGTCCATCTGTCCGGCCGGCGTCCGGTGATCGTGCTCCTGCTCGTGAGCTCACGTGCTTGTGTAGGGCAAAAAAAAAAGATGAAAAAAAAGATGAAAAAATTAAAAATGAAAAAATATATGTTTGCGCACTCGACAGGATTCGAACCTGTGCGGGGAGACCCCAATGGATTTCTAGTCCATCGACTGAACCACTCGGCCGCGACTGCGGGACGAGTAGGGGGATCTGAGAAGTGGTAGTAACTCAAGAGCTGGGGATGTCATGGATGTAACGTTGCATGTAGCCGCTCAACGTCTATACAGGAGAGGGCGCTGCGGTCAAATGCGTATATAACCGCGTTAAACTTTGCATGCATTGGCTCAACGTTTATAGACGAGAGGGCACTGCGGTCAAATACTCAAATGCGTATATAGCCACGTTCAATACCACCCATTCTCTTTCTGACATGAATGAAAACGAACGAAAGGCTCGACATGCTGCGGCTCAGCGTCTACGCAGACAAGCACCACCAGAGCTTCGCCCCAATCAACATCATTCACCACGTGGCTCGGCATGCTGCGGCTCAGCGTCTACGCAGACAAGCACCACCAGAGCTTCGCCTCAATCAACATCATTCACCACGTGGCTCGGCATGCTGCGGCTCAGCGTCTACGCAGACAAGCACCATCAGAGCTTCGCCCCAATCAACATCATTCACCACGTGGCTTGGCATGCTGCGGCTCAGCGTCTACGCACACAAGCACCACCAGAGCTTCGCCCCAATCAACATCATTCACCACGTGGCTCGGCATGCTGCGGCTCAGCGTCTACGCAGACAAGCACCCCCAGAGCTTCGCCCCAATCAACATCATTCACCACGTGGCTCGGCATGCTGCGGCTCAGCGTCTACGCAGACAAGCACCACCAGAGCTTCGCCCCAATCAACATCATTCACCACGTGGCTCGGCATGCTGCGGCTCAGCGTCTACGCAGCAAGCACCACCAGAGCTTCGCTCCAATCAACATCCTTCACCACGTGGAGATACGGTCAATTTTTAGTATAGGAAGTATTCACTGGCGGCCATAGCTGTGTGCACGACTGCTGAGCGCGTGCTAATGGCGAGCTTCCACAGTTCTTTTGTAAAGTGCATTCCGCACCCTCAAGATTGCCGGTCTTAGCAACCTATTATTGTGGGCTCTTTCAGAGCATGCGCTCTAGACATCACCCACAAATATGGCGCCCAGTGAATACTCCTTATTACAGGGTATTTGTGATGTGCGCGAAGGACACCGGGTGGTATTTTTTAATTGACGCGCCGGAATTCGTGCAACGCGAGCCCCGTGGCCCGGGCAAAGGAATATACGAGGAGCGTTCATCAAGTTCGTATTATCGGCACAAAAAAATTGAAAAAAAAAAACGAAACAAAACAGGCATCGACATGAGCGCGTCCTTCTAGTTTCCGCACAGTTAAACATCACATAGCTATAGTAGTGCT
This sequence comes from Ixodes persulcatus, assembly GCA_013358835.2. Lineage (NCBI taxonomy): Eukaryota > Metazoa > Arthropoda > Arachnida > Ixodida > Ixodidae > Ixodes > Ixodes persulcatus. The sequence continues at coordinate 323,145 of JABSTQ010010437.1, forward strand.
TAACGCCGCTACGGCAACCCCCGGTCACAGAGCCAGTTTCGCGGCGCTGACATTAGCGTCGCCACCATCGGCGGCGCTGTGAATAGCGTCGCCACCGGCAGCAGCGCTTCGGTGGTGGGGGGCTCTCATTAATATAAAAATACAAATATGGAACTTGGTTTGCTAACAGTAATTTCAACAAAACGTCTTCATCTCGCCATGAAAATAAAATGTAATTTATTTTGTATAATCATTTCTGTCTGTTTCTCTTTCAGTCTGAAACCAAAACTCTAAACCGACCAGACGGAGGTTGCATGAGCAGTCAACTCGCTCGCCTCGCCGGCGCCGTCGCTCCCCTCTCCCAAATTTGAAACTTCATAACGGCAGCGACGGCAGTGTCGGCCACAGTGGTGTCGGCGTGCGGCTGCGCGTTGCGCGCGGTCGCATGGTTTTGTTTACCCGATGGTCGTGCGAGCGTGGTTCCGCTCTCTGGCGTTCCGCGCGCCTGTCGAACTCGATGGATATTTTTGGTGCAAACTTTCAGAGACTGTTGAGGGATGCATTTGACGTGGCCATATCCAAATGGTGCACGAACAGCGCAAATGCCAAGACCTACAAGTTTCTGTTTGTTCGTTTTTTTTTCAACAGAAGACAGGTGAGTGTGTATACTTCCCGTACTCAGTTTTATTTGCTCAGCGAACTTACCGTTAAACTTTTGCTGCCCATAGCTGTTGGTTTGCGGGTTGACCGTACTAGAGGCAGGCTCATTCTCCCAGTAAAAACAATTGCTTTCTGATATTCTCCACGAAGTAAATCCCTTAACTACTACGGTTTTAATGAAGTGAAAGGTATACACTTAGCCCAACTTTGATTAAAGCACAACTTCATATTTAAAGTATAACAATAGGGTTTAATCTTGAAAATGGTCTGTTTTGGTCCTCGGACAGACGGAGGATAATAAAGACAGAATTCGACTCCCTATCTTTTTATTTGAAGTTTCATTTATTTCTGGTCCCGGGTGCGACAAACGGCATTCTTTGTCATTAGTTTGTTCTCTATAGATAGACGTTTGTTTTGTGTCCTGACTATTTAAATAAGTATACGATTCTAAATATCATGACCACATTGTCATTACAGCTGCTGGGACATGGAACAAGCATTTGAACGTTTTCTCACGGAGGAAGAAAGCTTCGGACACTTCGTGGTTCCCAACCAGTTCTACAGCCTCTTGAGTGCCAAAATTTCCGAAGGCTTATTTCACCACCTTTCCATCTTGCTTGCGTGAGAAGCTTTGAATATGTAAAAATGAAGCTAATGATTGCTGGAGGCTACCTAGTGGCTTATCAGTGAACAACTTATTTACTTTCAGTGAACAGCTGATCCAACTTGGCATGTTGAATGCGTAATTATGTGGGTCAATGTGTACACTTGTATAGATATACATGATAATTCCCAAGAAGTGATAATGTGATAAAATTAGTGATAAAGACCATTCCCAAGAAGGTGTGCGGCGCCGCATGTAATAATGAAGTTATGAGATCGTGCACAGATGAGAGAGGTGGGCGAGGGTAACGAAGTGATTTTGTCAGTGTTTTATCTTTTCGCGTATGGAGATGCAGTGCTGTATTTAATTCTTTTTAGCATGTGCGCAATAAATATGCCTCGAAATATTTCGGTCGCAGATCTCGATTCGTTGCTGGACGGCTGGACGTCTCGAAACAAAAGAACAACGAACACACACGACTACGCACCTTATTCAGCTGAAAGCGAAATCGCACATAGTAGGCGTGTACTGCGTTAGGGGCTTTTAGCAAACCGTGACCGTGTTCCGCGTACCGCACTGTCGGGGCCTTTGAAGCATGTTTTTTAAGTGCGCGCCCGAAGTGATACCGTGACCGCGGGGCGCGCGCTTAAAACTATGCTTCAAAGGCTCCGATAGTTCGGTACGCCGAACACGGTAACGGTTTACTCAAAGTCCCTATTATAATACTACCGGGACCGGGCGTGATGCAAATGAGCCTGGCCCCAGCGCGACCCCGAAGCGGTCGTACGACAACCGCCCCACAAAAATAGAAGGGCGCCATGTTGGATTCTTTATGGCTTGGCATAGAAACGACTCCAAAGTAGGCTACCACGTCCCAAAAGTGCTATAAAAAAGCCATTTTGAAAAGTGAGCCAGGTATTTTATTGATAGCATGATTAGTTGTTGATATGATTTTATAATTTACTGAATATGAAATGATATGTCGACTCGTTCAAGTAATGAGAGCCCCCCACCACGGACGAGGAATTCGGCGCTACTGTACAAAAGTCGACTCCATTGGCCCTATGGGAAATGTCCGGGGGTTGGCTACGGTGTCGAAACAAAAATGGCACCGCCCGTCGGTGCCAAGCACATGCAGTGATCGGTTTTTTCATTTGAAGGGAAGCAATGCAAGGATATTCATTCCAATTTGTGAGCGTTGTTCGGGGATGACGCCCCAGTTTATGACACTTTGGTTAAATGGCGCAGACGTTTTTAGTGGGGCCAAATAAGAGGAAAGCATTTCAATGACGGCAACCAAGTGATTGCTGAAGTGGAGCGATTTCTGAACACTCAAAACGAGGAGTTCTATAACAATGGCCTCCGGCATGTGGTCCATCGCTGGAAAAAGTGGGCATACCTTTTGGTGGCGAACATGTAGAGAAAGTCTTATCTCCTACTCGAGTTTGATTGCTGAATCTCTATTCCTTCGGGACAATGATACGAAATTTATGAACGCCCCTCGTAGAAGAAGAAGAGGAGCGTGGGAAGACGACGGCCAGTGCTGGTTGGCAGAGCGGCGTTCGGAGAACCGGTGGTCACGGCGGTTAAAGCAAGACCTCGGTGACCAGAAGGATTCGGGCGCGGACGTGAACCCGTCGGTCGTCCAGACTCGAGGTTCGCCCCAGACCTCCACCAAGTCCTCCTGCCGTCGCCCGACAGCCATCTCCGACCGCGGCGGCGGTCATAACCTCTCCAAGGTCACCACGTCGGCCCTTCAAGAAGGCGCTGGTCCTAGAACGCTGAAGCCGAAGCATCTTTCCAGAGGTTACTACGCCCACGACACTCCACTGACCCAGGACTTTTAGGCCGCCGGCCGCATCGCCACGGACCGGTGAAATCTTTTATGAACTGCGCTTCGGGTGCTTTTCCTAGCGGTGTACTGAAACGACAGTGGCACCGCAAACAATAATTTTGCATTAAAGGACACATGCAAAGAAAAAAAAAAACATTTTTTTTAAACAGCTTAGATGGAAAAAGGATATTATAAAACGATTTTACAACGAAGAAAAAAAATTTTTAGAGCTATATTTACGGCGCTATACGAATTTGCAGTTGGCGCCCGCTGGAGCCCCCGCCGGTCACGTGGTAGGCCCGCGCGCCGCCGCCCTGCGTCGCCGGAGCCGTAAAGCGACGCCGCCGCCGCACACTGAGCGTTGTGCGAACGCCGCTTCAACGCGTTTCTCCACGCCGCCGTCGCCGCCGCCGCAGAAGTTCGTCTGGTTCGGGGCGCCGCCGCCGTTATCTGACCGGCGCACAGGTCGATCACGTCTGCTTGCGCTTTTTCAGAAGTTTCCTTTGGGCTCTAAAAGTTACTTACTAATCTTAGTTTTTTGTTATACTTCAAACAAAGATGAATAAGTTACTTTTAGAAGCCATAGGAAGCTTCCGAAAGAGCGCGAGCACCACGTGACAAATATGGGCCCGTCACGTGATAAATAAGGGCCACTTTTCCGCGGCGCCCGCGGGCGCCAACTACAAATTCATATAGCGCCGTAAATATAGCTCTAAAAATTTTTTTTCTTCGTTGTAAAATCGTTTTATGACATCCTTTTTCCATCTAAGCTGTTTAAAAAAAATGTTTTTTTTTCTTTGCATGTGTCCTTTAAGGGACAATTTAGTAATTAGCGCAGTACAACGTATTTCCTCTAGACCATTTCCTGTATATCTGTATTATTGTTCTTTTGTTCTTTTTGATAGAGTGATTTTTGTCTTTCCTGGTAAAATGGCTTCGTCTTCTTTCCGTGGGATTAATTCCAAGCATTGTAATTTAATTATTAACCATATCAAAGTTTAGTCCCCGTCCCTAAGAACCACAACAAATTGGCGTCCGGGACAGGACGAAGCCATATAGACCATACTGTTGAAGAAAAAAGGAAAATAAGAAAGAGACTATGAGTACCAAAGAATTAATCGGCCTTTGGGAGCGCTTGGGGTTACGCGACGTTGAGTTGAGGGCCTGGGTAGAGTCAGAACAGGCGCAGGAAAAAGAGAGAGAAAGGCTCTCACGCGAGGATCGCGCAGCCGAAAGAGAGCGACAAAGGAGAAGTTAGCTGCTGAACGCGCGCTAGCCGAGCGCGAACGCGAAACTGTTACTGAAAGTCCGGTTGGCAGAGGCCGAGAGTCAAACCAGAGTAACGGCAGCAGGCGACCGAGTTGCGGATGGAGGCTCGTCATTTCTAATTAATCCGCACAAGATGATCCCACCCTTCGACGAACGACGGGATGATTTAGATGCGTAGTTGAAACGCTTTGAACACATCGCGGCGGGATACAATTGGCCGAGGGAAAAGTGGGTCACAGCTCTGAGTATGTGTCTCAGCGGGGAGGCTTTGAAGGCCTTTGGTCGACTCGGTCCGGAGGATTCGATGGATTACGAGAAAGCGAGGTTAGCGTTGCTGCAGCGTTTTCGTTTCACCGCGGAGGGGTACAAAGAGAAGTTCCGTGAGAGCAAACCCCAGGACGGCGAAACGGGAAAACAGAATGCGGCAAGAATTTTCAGTTTCTTTGATCGCTGGGTGAAACTGTCCGGCCCCGCGTCTACCGTGGAAGGTCTAAGAGACTTAGTCATTACCGAGCAGTTTTTTAACAACTGCCACACACAACTAGCGCTGTTCCTCAGAAAGAGGAAATGTAAGACGCTCAGCGAGGCGGCTGAGGTGGCGGACAGTTTCCTGGAAGCCCAACGACAACGCAACCTGCTCGTATTTGGGGAAAAGACTGAGTTGGGGGACACAAAAGGAAAGGAAGTAAACACTACCAACAAACCTCAGGTCAAATGCTTTGTATGCGACAAACCGGGACACAAGGCATCTGACTGGCGTTTGAAACCGAAACAACTCTACTGCATGTACTGCCGTCGAACAGGTCACGATGCTAAGACCTGCACAAAGGGCAGCGACTCGAAGAAAGCTTCGTGTTGTGTGTCTCTAGGAAGCAGAAAGAAACATTCGCATCAGGCCTCGAACCTAATCCTAAAATTGAAGAGGGCGATAGAAACGGTATTGATGTTGAGCGACGGGGGCCAAGACAGCGTATGAAATGCCTGTTTTAGAAGGTGCACTTCACGGCCATGTTGTCTCCATGTTAAGGGACACCGGTAGCAACACCTTGGTGGTACGCCGCTCGCTCGTCCCGGAGGCAGCACTCACGGGGACCACAGCCACATTGCGGCTGATAGATGGCCGAAGCATCGAAGTTCCTGAGGCAGAAGTGGATATCACCTCCCCCTATTTCACGGGTATCGCAGTGGCAAAGTGTCTGGACGCGCCGCTTTATGATGTAATAGTCGGCAATGTTCCTGACTCGCGTGGCGCATCCTCTCCCGATACTCATTGAAAAAAAAAAAAAAAAACCGGCAGGGGCCTCTAGAGCTCGGGGAGTAAATCCCATGAATGACGAGAAGCCAGAGCATCTCGCATCTACTTCGATCTTCGCCGGAGCAAGTGTTTCTGGGCAACGCCGAAAAACGACCACCGTCGACATTGGTGTCATGCAGGTGACCGGAAAGAAACCCGTGCTCTCCGAGCGGGTGCCGGGCACCGTCCAGTGGTTCAACGTAAAAAACGGCTACGGCTTTATCAACCGCAACGACACGCGGGAAGACATCTTCGTCCACCAGCGCGCCATCACGCGGAAACACCCGCAGAAGCTCACGTGGAGCGTTTACGAGGGTGAGACCGTCGAGTTTGACGTCGTCGTAGTGAGAAGGGACGCGAGGCCGCCAATGTGACAGGTCCCGACGGCGAGCCCGTACAGTGCTTCCTTTACGCCACGGACAGAAGACGCTTCAGAGGGCGCTGGTTCCCGAGACGGAGTCAACGCCCACCGATGCCCAACCCGCGCCACGATGTGCAGGACTCGGACGACTTCCATGACGTTGTGCTCGTGTCGGACTCGCCGCGGCCACAACCGCCACCGCAGCGATGGCTGCAGCCTGGGAGATCCTGTTTACGCCGCCACTACCGCCGTTCCAGAGGTATGACCAGAAGCTCGCTACCCGCCGAAGACATGAGACCTCCGAGACCCCACTTCCAGTTTGAAGAGGAGGCCGAATACGAGGGCACCCCAGCTCAGCGGAGGCCACGCCGGCGCTTCTACGGGAGGGACTTCCGCAGGCGTGGCGGAAGGTCTAGGAGTGATCCACAGAGGTTCGACTTCGAGCAGGAGCCCAGGAACGCGCCGGGGTCGTGGCGCAAGCCGACACCTAGGTCGACGTCGGCGTCGCCTTCGAGGGCGCCCGCCGGACGTAACCAGGAGTTGAGCAGCGAACGCTCTTCGGTAGAAAGCGTTGGAAGCGCTCTGAAAAAGACGAAAAAAAAAAAAAAAAAGAAGAGCTCGATGCGTCCGCGAACGGAAGGGCTGATTCCAAGCAGTCCCCGGAGAAGAAAAAAATTTGCGAGGAAAAGGCCCCGCCGCAAACCGAGGAGTCGGTCAGCCATCTGTGAAGGAAGCGACCTTGCAGCGGCAGGAGGGCACCTTACCACGATTTTTGGCGTGGGAAGTAAGGATGAATTGACCTCTTGCGTGTGTTTTGGCTCGCATTCCGTGCATATTTGGTTCGGCTACCAATCGTGTCTTAGATGTGCGTGAAATTGAGAGAAGGTTTTGCGTCAAGTGAAAGTTTTGCGACGAGTGACTTAAGCGTGATGTCTGGTATCTAGGAATGAGGACGTACGCTGGGAAGGATGTGCAGCCTGGCCTTGAAAAAAGAAATAGTGTTTTCGTGTTTAACATACCAGAGGCTCCGAGAACGTAGGTGCGGGTTACATGAGCCACCTAGTCTAGTCTAGATAAAGTGTGGATTAGGTTCGGCGATGAATTCATGAGGTCTGAAATATTTGTCCGCAAATTGCGTTAAAAATTGCGCGGAAAAGCCCCCCCCCCGGAGAACTTCTTAGCCTGCCCCCCCCCCCCCCCCCCCCCCCCCCCCCCCCCGGGAAAATGGAAAGTCTACGCCGCTGGACGTGATCATCCTCAGTGCTCCACTTCCCGAGATTCCGTTTGCCCTAAACGAAAGTTGTCACGTTCGACGGATGGTCAAGAAGTGCTCCCGTGTAGCTTCTGAAGATTCATTCTGACAACAAATGCGGGTTAAACGTGGCTTTATTTTAAACATAACCAATGCAAGTGCACTAGGTGCATTAGGGAGGGAGTCTTAATCGCGGCTTTAGTGCGTAACTACTCGACCAACTCTGCTCCATCGTTTTTGCCCGAAAGCTTTGCACGGTTACTTTTGTAGCTGGCGTGTTTCTTCGAATGCAATTCGCGATTGACGGGTTCTTTCATTAAGGTTTGTTTTCATTCCGTATGAAAAGTGCAGAAACGTATTGGTCCAAGTATCGCTGCTGTCTCTTGAGTTTGCTCCATTCCGAGCATAGAATAAATAACCACCTAGCGACTTGAAAATGTGCTGTTTGACGTTAAACAGTGTTATATTTCAGGGATTGCTTCCTCGTTATTTTGGGGCCGGTGTACAAGGATCGCACATGAGTGCAAAATTTGGACGTGCGTAGTGCACATAATATTTGTGGTACCGGGCAAAATATACGCGTATGATTCGGAGCTTCTGTTCGTTCCTGCAAAGTGACAATGTAGCGACTCAACTTCAATTCATCGCATTGTAATATGCCCGTATAGAAAAGAAAGTATTGAATGACGTTAACGAAACTGAAATTGATCTCATCCTGCTTGTCGTTGTTTCCGAAGGTTTTCGGTGCTTGCGCAAGGAGGACATTGGTTCGTTCGCTCTTCTCGTGCGATGTCGCTGACCGCTTTTCGTATTCCGTACTGTACTGCTTCTTGGCGATCAACGCTTACCACACAGAACAAATCGTGACATGACATAAATCACGTTTAACGCAGAGGATCCTCATTTAATACCTACGAGACGTACTGCTGAATAGTGGCGTACCAAAAGGGTCGCGGCGCTCAATTTTTTATAGACGCTTTCAGGCAGCTGTGCATGGGCGCCGCCATAACCGACCTTCAGTTTTTGTTCCCTCTTATTCCGTTCGCTCCACTTCATCATTATCACAGTAGGTCAGGTCATTGCCATTTTAGATTCTACCGCGTCCTTCTCCCCAGCATAGGCCGTTGTGGAGACTCGTCAACGCCCGCTTCAGTGGCTCGGCATCTCGGTAAGACAAGAGAAGGTCGGCTATGGCGGCTCAATTTGGCGCGCGCTGAAAGCGTCTATACTTACGTTGCGCGACCACTCAGTGGTGGGTGACCTCAAATATGTTGCTCCGAGTACATCATAAAACAAAAATAGACTGCCCATCGCATCACTCTTTGTGTTGGGAGACTAGTCTCGCTAAAACGCTGTGCCCATGGCGAAACGATCCCCTTTCGACCTTGCCGGTGCCGAGTTTTTTCATCCTTGCGATGCGTGGCCCGCAGCTACAAAGGTTTGGACTATCCGCAGCTACAAAGGTTTGGACTATCTGCCGTTCATATTTAAAAAAAAAAGACGGCTTAAGGAAATGCTGAAGTTGATCGTACAGTATTCTGTCGCAGAACACGTCGATTCCGATTAATTTTGAGACCCACGGGGCAAACCGATCACCCTCTTGACCGCCATATTTGATTTCCGCAGTGCCCCCTATATTCGCTGGAACCTGCGACCTTATGCGAAATTGCTTTGTGGTCCGACAACACTGAGAGCGTCGCCATTTTAATGTTGGCAAGCGTCGTCGGAACCGAAGCACGGTGGAGCCATCGGAGAGAGCCGTACGGGCAGTGTGCGATGGCACAGCAGCTGCTTTCCACCTTCTGATTATGGAATGTGGACGAGCAGTTTAAACAACCTACCGCAATTGTCTGACAAAACTCTCGGAGGCCTGTGCACGCAGGCGACAACCTCGTCGAAGCAGCGGAACAAGTCCTACGCCTTCGCTGTGGAAGCTTACACACTGCGGGTTGTCGCCAGCATGTGGACAGGCCTCCGAAAGGTCTAGGCCGTCATGCCTTTCATCTTTGAGAACCTTTTTAAGTCTTTTTTCGATAAAAATATGCTTAAAGTTGTACATGACCCAAAATAAGTTTTTTTTTTTTTTTTAGTTGTTACTGGCGGAAGGTTTTTTTTGGTGGAACGCTCTGTGTTCTTTAAAAAGAAAGGGTGCCCTGGGCAATATTTTTCAAGCGTTGCAAAGGGCTAAAATTGGTTTCAGATAGCATTGACCACAAGCACAGTTGACGGATGTTGCGCTATTAATGGAGATTTGTTCAATCCTGATAGAATAAATGCAGTGACTTTCTCAAAACTACCCCCGAGCTTCTTTGCACTAAACAAAATTTCTACCTCGGCTGCAACAAAAGAAAAAAAAGAAAAAAAAGAAAGAAAAGGAGGTTGTAACATGAAGTTGGCAGCGCCCGTGTTGCTTCATTCGACGTCCGCAACGTAAGTTTTTGCCGCCGCCGACATCGAAGTTTTAGCCACTGCGATGAACCTAACCATACCACTGTTAACCATACGCATCTTCAATTATGGTTGGTGGCGTAGATTATTAAAACTGCCATCCTTTTGCTTCGCTTGACAGCCTTAGTCTCGTCCGCATGCATTGAGCGGCTTGCGCATCAAGAAAAAGGCAGGCCGACACAGCAAAAACAGTCCGTTTTCTGAAAAAAAAAAAAAAAATAAAGCACTCAACCCAACTTCGGTTGGGTTGTCATCATCATCAACATCTTCATCATAAACATATTTGGTACAACTCCGTGAAAAGATTAGGGCCCAGTTCAATAGTTGTAAATGGCTCCACGCCGCGCGAGAACGTCCGCATGTTTCTTCGCGTTTTCACCGATTGTTTTTGTCAAAAGCTGTGTCTCAAGTAACAAATAAAAATAAGGAAAAAATGTGAACCCTGTTCACGTTCGCGTTCGCGTCACGTACGAATGAAAGGCTTCTCGCTGCATCCGCAGCGGAACGCAGCAATCGTTGGCATCGCATCTCTCGCACGAAGCGCGGTCGCTGATTTACATGGGGTCTTTGCCGGTCGGGTCTCTGGTTTCGTTTTCTCTCCGCTAACAAGATGGCGGACGTAGTTCTCGGCACGCTACTAGATGGCGCTCCACATTTCGCATATGGTCTATTGGATCAGCTTGCAATGAAGGCCGTCGTCACTTCCAGGTGGGGCCTCCGTCAACCTTTTTGTTTTTGCGTATGTATCACGGAAGCCTCGCGGTTCTTAATGTACTAAAATATAGCGCGGATCAAAAGTGAGTTGCCTGAATTCTAACAACGTTTATTCCATTATTGCACGAAAGGCGCCGGCTAAGACGAAAGTCTGAAGAGTGAACGCTTGAAGTTTAGGTAAACAAGTAGCTAATTATTACTTTACAGTCATAATCTGTCCTTCGACGCCGCCGAAAACGTTACCCCGAAGGGACCATTTCTTTTTTTTTTAGGTGGCCTTTTTTAATAGCTTGCAATCGTTGATAACGCACCCTGCATAAGAATTAAAAAAAGGAAAACAAGTTGGAGCTTTTGGGTACGCAACACGGTAAAGAAATCATCGAACCGACTTGGTACAATTATACGCAGAAATGTTGAGTCTTTGGACCATAGACTGCGATCCCGACGTGCGCCAAGGAGCTTGTTGGGCTCAGCGACCGACGGCGCCTCTTGGGTAGCTCAGGCGTAGTCCGGCAGTGGACCGAACAGGAAGATCCCCTGGCCAGAGACGTCCGGGCAGCCCAGGAACTCGGCGAAGAGCTCCTGGTAGCGAGACAGGGTGATGCCGCCCCGCTTTCTGTCTTCGTCCTGCGGATTCAGCGGCTTTGGAGCTCTGACCATGACAGACACGCTGACATTATGCGCTACAAGCAAATTGAACCGCACGCTAAAAGGCTGTCAAAACAGGTCACAGCAGGCGCTCTAGGCTGGACGCTAGGCGATGAAGTCGGAGAGATTCGTGACCTCCGCGATTGGCCGGCGCTAAGGTCAAGCGCGACGCTGGCCAATCGCGGCGGTCAGAAATCTAGCCTACATTCTCACCGAGTGTCCAGCTTAGGACCCCAGATGGCGTGTTTACTCTCACTAGATAAAGTGTTTTCAAAATTCACGGCGTATGCCATACTCCGGTCCGCTTTCGCACGCTTTTCTTGCCGGGGGAACCTTCGCTCCACTTGCGTTCTTGGACAGAGGAATTAGAGCGTACTCATCACGTGGATGCGGGTCGCCACTCACAAGCTTCGCTGGCTGTCCTTATCGGTCCACAAACTCTATTAAACAAGGAGAAACGACGAGAGCGAGGAGGCGAGAAAAAAAAACAAAAAAAACGTGCCAGTTTGCGTGGTTGATGTCCAAACTTAACACGGACAGGCGCACGGCCTTCACGGCATATGGCGATGCTGTGTTGCGGAACGCCATATGATGTTACCTGTTTGGACAACCCTTGAGGGAACATAGTGGAAACATGCTTATGGTTATAGCCAGTTTTACCTAGCTCTGAAAAAACAAAAGACTCTATGTGGGAGGGTCTATACAAGGACGAGGTAAAAACATTCTATGTAATTTGGGGGCTTTGTGTGCCAAACTAAGGAGGTAGCATCTGGCACCTTGCAGCGGAGGACTAAGGATTTATTTCGACCACTTGAGAAGTTTTTGACGTGAAACCGAAATCACGGTTACTTGGCGCTTTCACCGCAGTAAGCCTCCGTCAGATTGCGGGACCTAGGCCGTGATTCGGACCCGCCACTTGGGGTTTGGTCGGAGCTTTACATCGGAGCCACCTAGGTGGTTATTCTAGGGTACAAATCTACGATAGGTAGAGCAGTGAAAGTAGGAGTTTGAAACCGGGGAAGTGCGCTCCTATGTTCGTTTATTTACGTAGCAGTGGTATGGTAAATAAACTTCACTTTCCGTGGTATGGGAAATTGGGAATGGTATATTGGGAAGGTTAGTAGATCGCTTTTTATAGACTGAGAGAAAACGTAGTCTTGAGCTTAAAAACCTGCTTCTAAGTGGTGTCGCGGGATCCTGATATGATAGCGTAATGGCAGATAGAAACCAAACCAACTAATCTTAGGATGCATGAAGATGGGTTTACTACGGTTGATCGAACGCCATTTAATCGAAACACGTTTTAGAGAACGGACCCGTTTTATCGAAGCTCGATTTAGAGAAAGCGGTGCATCAGTCTAGAGAAACGCCGTTTATCGAAAAAAAAAGGGGGGGGGGGCTGTTTATAAAAGGCCTTCCTACTTCGCGTACGTATCATTGGGGCGCGTGTTCGTTCCGCGGTGCCGAGCTTTCTTTGCTCCTTCGTGCACTGGAGCATCTCCACCTTGGCGTGCGGGCGCCGACTCGCGAGACAAGGTGGTTTACAACAAACGGTTGGAAACGATCACGCACACCCTAGACGGCCACCATCTTTGCCCGTCCGACGCCAAACACCGGAAACGTACTAGTCACGTGGTGCAGCAGGTGCCGGAAGTGCAGCTTTAATTTTGAGATGTGACACGGCGTGGCGCTGCCTTCGCGCAGGACTTCATGCGCATCCATGTAAACGTGGTTGGCGTCGTCTTTAGTCCAATGATGATCGGAGACTCGATGCGCTGAAGTCGCATTCATGTAAACGCGGCTCATGTGTCCACTGCACTTTTCGAACGCATTCGAATGCGAAAGCCAAACGCCGGACGCCGGCGTTCCGCGTTCTAGCGCGCCCGATGAGTGCAGTGCAGACAAAGCCAGCTAGCTTTCGGTCTATCAACTAATCATACTTACCAGAACTGGGGTTTGTGACGTCCCCTCTCGTCTCCTCCTCTCCCTCAGTTCCTTGGCACATAAACGGGAGTCTCTAAACAGGCATTCGCTGAAATGAGTTCCGATAAAATGGATGCCTCCGATCTTTTTGTATAGGCTCCGACGGCTCCCTCTCAAGATGGTGCGGGTGCGACCGAAGACAACCCAAGTACGGAGGCATTTCAAATTTGACACTGTCAAAACCCAGTCAGTATGTCAAATCGACAAATGTGGGCTGCGGCTCTCCGGACAGCATGCTGCCAACCTCAAGTGCCACGTACAGCGCCGCCGCAAACCCGTGTATGATGCGCTTCTGGTACAGAAGCGTCGGGCAGCAGCACTCCTGAGCCGTCCACCAGTTGCAGCCATTCTGCCGGCCAGAAGCCAAGAACACCGTTCAAGCAGCCAACATTGCTATCTGTCGTACAACGGGGCTCCGGTGTAACATCGAACTTAACCGGAAACGAAGTTATACACTCATGTGTCGAGCTCGTCACCACAAACGGCCACCCATTTCACTCGATGGATGTCTCCAGGTTCCGGAAAAGTGGCGATCCCGTGCTGAAGGTCCTCAAAAATTGCGTCACAGTAAGTGCCGAAAGGTCCCCGCAGAAAGTCTTAAGGCCGGTTCAGACACTTGCGTTTGAGTGCGTTTGACTGCGTTGCGGCGAGAACCGAAAGCGAGTCACCGGCACATCTGTGCTTCGTGTGAAGCGTGGAATCCAATTCAAGGAATCTTCTTGGCACGCGATATAAGCAGCAGGGATGTCCTGGCGTCTCGCTGCCGCAACGCAGTCAAACGCAGTCAAACGCAACTGTGTGAACCGGGCTTTAGAAGAGGCAGAAATTGCCAGAAGAGAGGTCTCTGAGTCTCTAGGGGACGGTTGGTGTCACTGGAAATCGACTGCGCCACGCGCCTGGAACGCGCAGTTCTCGGCGTGAACGTGCAATAGACCTTTCCAAAAAAGAGTGTGTGGCCGGTGCCATCTTGAGTGTTCGTGCGTATGGCGCGTGCTTTGCTCGCTTCCCGAAGCGACGAACACGCACGTGCTGGGCTGTGAAGATCGCACGCTGGACTGTGATTTTGTAAACATCGGAAATGTCTATACGTGGAAAATGAAAAAAAAAAAAATACCTGCAAACGCTGGCAATGAAAGAAATGTTCGAGCGACACACCGCGGAACATTTGAACGGCAATTTTTTTTAAGGACTTTCAATGTGCGACGTCTTCCCAGAGCAGGCCTACAGTATAACGACAAAAAACGGAGCCAAAATGCTGAAAACAGCTCCTCTCTAGCAGAAGAATCGACTGGCCCGGTCGCAGTCAAAAAAAAGTCCGAGTCGGAAGAGCAAGACGTGCAGGCGTACAGTGGCGCCTCAGGTGGTGCCTCAAACAATTAGAGTGAGCTATTGCTTTTTCTGATGAGGGCACATGCCTGCAGCTCGCAGTACACGACGCTCTCATGTTTACAACTGCTAGTGACATCGTATAGAAGACCCAAAAAGTTGTGAAAAAGAAATGAGTTCGCAGACCGTGCTGTGCCTACTTCGGAAGCTCAATCTGAAGAATTCCATCCTGGATTGCGTTACGAGGTGGATGACCACCGGGTTCCATGAAGCGACGATTGCTGGAGCTGAGAAAGTTCTGCGATAAGCTTATCGCAGACGACGATGAACACAGCCTTACTCAAAAAGACTGGCAATAAAGAAGCAACGTAGTTGTCTCCCTGGGGCCAGCCTAGGAAGCAACAGTGCAGCTTCAAAGGGAGCAACTTACTTTGGGGGACTTCTAGCGAGCATGGCTCACGTGTTCAATTGAGACGTCAAGAATCGACACTCCTGTCGTGAATCAGCTGGCCGCTGCCATGAAAAGGCGAGAGAACGCGTTGCTCGGAAACGACATATTCTGTGCGGCTATATTTTTGAATCCTCGATACCATGTCACGCTAGCAAGCGAGGAGAGGTGCAGATGCAAAGCAGCATCTGCTACTGGCGTGGAGGAAGCTTCGCGCGCTTAAAGATGCCACAGCAACCTCAAGCACCGTGCACAACGGGGAGTTCCACTTGCCCTGATGACGACTTCGAAGCGTTCCTTGTGGAAAAAGAAACAACTGCCTGAAAGCATTTAGCGACCATTCTTATGTCTTCGGGGAAATTCAGACCCTACTAGACGGCTTAGAAAAGGTTCCCCGAATTAGGAAGGGTAGCAATGTCTTGAAATTTTCGGCAAAGGAAAAGTCCCCGCGTCCCAAATTATATTCACTTTCACTCGTCGTTCTAGCAGTACCGGCCACGCAGGTGAGCGTGGAAAGGTTCTTCTCGGGGTTAAAATACCTCCTATCATGCCAACGAACGCGATTGAGCCCGTGCATACTATACTCCGTTTCACCTTATGTTGTACCGCAGCGGAGGCTAGAAGCGCGAGCTCATAGCGTTGGTAGCTGCCCTTAATGCACGAGAGCTTGTGCAGCCGAGATCTGCCCCAGAGCAATTAGCTCGTGCTTGTGGCCTTTTCTGCGGTACATGATAAGGTGAAACAGTATAGATGATTGCCTTTTCCTCCTGTCGTTTCACGCAGCCAAGGCAAAGCGTACGTATCAGTAAAATTAATATGGCGTGTGCATGCAACAATTTTGGCACTTCGTACATTCCTGCAGCAGATATATTTATTTTGTCTTTGGTGAATAAAAGATCTGTAGCCAGTCCTATGTCACGTTTTAATTTTTTTAAGATCACTTCAATAGTCAGATGGAGTACACAAAATCAATAAATGAGCGCTCATTTTATATCGTAGTAATCCGCCTCAAGGCAGTGGAGATGTGCGAATATTCGGTTAAATCTTCACTTTTCCTTCAACAGTTATATGAACCGGTATGAACCGGTTTAAACCGGTTCGAACAGTTGTTTTCCGCTTTGGAGCTGAACCTGAACCGAACCGGAAGATGTGAACCCTCACAAAAACCGAATCGAAAAGAGTTTTGGTTCGACACCCTGGTTGATTGCCTTTGTCGTTGCTATCGCTTTAGTTGTTTTGGACGCAACCAACGGAAATAGCGCGGTACACGTCGCGAGCACACGGGCAAACATAGATATGCTTTCATTTCGACAGAAAGCTGCTCCCAAGTATTGTTAGGTTTTGCTTTGCTAAAGGGCCATGCCGTATTTCTAGCGCTACCGCGCCCTGTGCAAGCCCTCGATGGCGAAATTTTAGACACAATTTTGAACGGGCATGATGCTGCAGGTCTTTATGTCTTTACCTTGTGTTACTTCAACGTACCAGAAGTCATTACAAATAATGCTAATAATCCTGCTATTATTCGCAGAATATCAACTTCAACGCTGTGATATTGAAGTGACTCTTACACACCTTCGAGAAAAACAAAACAAAAACATTTAGTCTTTTAACTTTAGTGATATGAAAAACCAACAAGAATGCAGATACACGGCAACTGTTCTGACAGCTGAAGTTGTTAGCGGACATGTGATCTTGCCGAGTCGTTTTTAGGGCACATTTCATTTATAGCACAATACTAGGAGGACTAGTATTGCACTTGATGTCGGGATGATGAAGAGTCACAATAGCGTTAAGATGATCTGCCACGTGTTTGATCGTCTGGTTCGCTATCGTGTACTTCCACCCATATATAGTATAAAAAAGGTATTCTGCAAGCGCGAATGGTGCACAAGAGAGACTGCGGACTCATTCTGCTCGCACTTGCATCTTACTATTCTAGTACTGAAGAGCAAACATGTGTTGCGCTCCAAGTCAAGTTAAATTAATGCATGTGTGCGCGTGTGCAATGAGTGTCAGCAACAAAAGTAACACTTGAAAGTGAGGCAGCTCTTGCCGTTAAAATATCATATCTCTAATCTTTCCCCCTCTATAGATTGTCGTCATCATCGTTTTTTAATTGTGAATCAAAATGTTCGAATGAACGGAAAGAAAAGTTTGCAAATGCCTCTCATCTATTAGGTGAGCGGCGTACGCAAGATTTCGTTGTTAAACTTTCATTTCATCCGTAAGTTGTATACGTCACATACAATCACAGCCAGGAGCGCAGTTCGATGGTAAATATATTAGTTTTCATACGGTGTCATCGGAGAATTGTCTATAATTGTGGGGTAGAAAGATTTCTTTTACGGGAAAACGTAATTATGAATACAACTTGCGAGTCTCGCGTGCCTGAAGTTTTTTCCATAGGCATTTAGTCTGCTAACTTTATTCAACTTTTGATTTACGAAGCAGCAAAATTATCTTAGGTTTTAGTTCCCTCCGAAGGACTCTCGTACTCACAGTGTATTTCCTCACATCTACGATGTATTTCCCCTTAATTCCCGATAACAAACATATTATAGGAGATCACGAGGACTGCTATTTTAAGACCTACTTTTCATGAGTGTATAAATGAGTTCTGAGAACGTTATCCGCGTCTTAAATTCGGCAGCGGCGTCTTGTTTTCTGTACTTCTGCAAAGGACCGATTTTGACTCGCATGCAAGCGTCCGTTGTTAATAGTCTATACTCTGTTTCATACTTAGCGTGCAACGCTGTCAAAGCTACTGGCGCGAGCGCGTGACTTCATCTATAGTTTTGTTTGCGCGAGAACGCGTGCAAATGATCAACAAGATCAAGCCCCACGCTCGCGCCAGTTGCTTTGACAGCGTTGCACGCTAAGTATGAAACAGAGTATAGTGTCGCTTTTACCAAGAGGGTAATAAGGGTACGCACCGTGAGGAGCCTTTGATAGCAGTCATCTATTTCATCCAAATCTCGAATTGCTTGCCGACTGATGCACTCCAGTCGGAACTCGTCCAGTGATAACAGCCCGTCACCTGGAAAACGCCAGCAAAAAGATCACTTCCCTCGAAAATGGAAGCCTTTCTATACAGCAGCAGATTTTCAGATCACTATTGTCAGTTTAAGAGGTCGTGAACGAGCATTGTCGCTCCGCAGGCAATGCCATTATAGAATCTACAAGAACGCAAAAAAAAAAACAAAAAAATCACCGAGCGAAATGTGTTTGCACAATGCCTTGCGTTTCTTTAAGCTGTTAGTGACACTGCTGCAGAAATGCAGACTCGCGCACGGCTTTTTCACCGCAGTTTTACGATGGCCCGCTCAACGAACCAGCGAAGAACACCGCGACGTTTGGTCCGCTCAAGGACTCGCGACAGGGGCCACCACGTGCGATGCAAACGTGAAGTTCGTCAGCGCAAGTTATTCGCTCCATAGAGACCAGTCTTTATGGGACGAGCGAAGGAGTGTTTTCTTTTTACGAGCAGACAATGTACCTGTGCAAAGCGCATTCGTAAGATGAATTCCGTTTATCGTGACCGCGTTGGGTCCCAATTAGGGATTTCCCTACACACCCCCTAGGGGGTATACACCCGCCTTGTTTTTCTGAAGGCACCCCCTTAATTCGCAACAACTCGTCTATTCTCAATGCCCGCCCCCCCTCATCCCTAAAAATTTAGACACCCCCTAATTTTAATTCTTGAGGAAACCCCTGGTCGAAACGCGATCTACATTTTGACTTTGAATATGTGGCATATTAATTAATTCTTTTTCACAGTTCAAGTCGCGTCGCACCTAATGGAAATTGCAAAGTCCTTCGAGGCTGTGCTCCGTAGGTCGAGTATGCGGCGAGAAACCGACGAACATGGCCCGGCGGCGCTCGGTTTGCGCGCGCACGGTTTGGACGCCACGCGTGGTGCTAACGGCGCCGGCCGAAATTCGTCGCTTATTTCGCTCCATGCAGCTGAATCTTCGCGCGATCCGCACATGAAAGATTTAACAGTGCAATACCATCCCTTCCGCGTAAGAGATTATCAAGTTTCTAAATAGGGGTCCCCGACGCTAAACAAAGGGCGAGTCAGCACCAGCTGCTCGGGCACATAAACGACACCAACCAACCACCCGTAAGCCATGTTGTCAAAATGTCGTCAGTTCAAGTGTCCAATACACGGTGGACAAATTAGTACTTTGCAAAATAAACCGTCACGTTTTATTTTGCATGACTACACATGTACGACTGCTCTCACTAACTCGAGCGCGTGGCCGGACTAACTTTCGTTCACCTTTGAGTTGACAGGGCAGCGAAGGTTACAGACGGGAATCAGCCGGTGCTGCTTGCTTCGAGAGGTGCCTTTCTAGCACGTGGACTTCTTCCGCAAGCATATACGTTGGAAAACCACAATTTCGCGCTGTAGCCTTCGCTGCCCGAACTGGGAAACAGGTGTGAGCAAAACTCGCGTCACGTAGTAACGTCGAGCGCGTAACCAGAGCAACCGCCGCTGTCGTTCTGACTCGTCATCGACGGTTGCTACGGTTACGGCGCTCAGCAGCGCGACGCGACACAGCTTTCGCTCGCACGCGTATCCCGCTTTAATGCAGGCTTGGGGAGTAATCCGTTACAAGTAACGGATTACTTGTAATTCGTTACTTTTTAAAGTAATTTTTTAATTGCCACGCGACTTTTTTTTCGGAAGTAATTTGTAATGTAATTTTGTTACAAAATATTGGTAACGCATTACTTTAATTATTCGTTACCTTTTAAAAATATGAGCATAATACAGTAACTGGAGCAATACGAGCAGAATATTCAGCAGCATAAAGAGAGCAAGTTCTACAAAATTGAAAACATCAGGAAGGGGAGAATAGCCGAAAAGAAAACACGATTTTTTGTATGACCGGTCACTAGAACCACTGGGAGAACGGGCAATGCATGTACAAATATACGAAAGACAAAGATCAAGTAAGACAACACCGAGTAGGCTCTCCGTCGCGTTTTTCTTCTCCCGGGCAGGAGAAAGCTCTTCGCGTTTATTTGTTTTTGTCTTTTACAGCGTTTCACCCTTTCCAACTTCTTCGACGTCTCCCGCCACATGCACAGACATCCAAACGCGGGTCGGTACCCCTTCGATTCGCGGGTTTTACAACTCACGTAAGAGACGATGTAGCCTCGCGCGATTCTCTTTGTCTTTGATGTGTGCTACTGTATTCTAGGGTGTTCTTGAAGCACGGCTGGAAAGCGCCCGGCACGAGATTAAGAGCATCGTCTTCGAGGGTATACGGACGATACTTCTTTTGGTGTAATTGTCTGGGCATGGCGGTCGAGTCCACTCCTCACTTTACAGTCCACGGCTAACATAAAGGGCGGGGGGGGGGGGGTTAGGCCATCTAATGAGTGCTGACAGAGAGAGAGAGAGAGAGAGAGAGAGAGAACGCGTAAAAGTGGTGTGATCCTCTATTGTTTTGTGAGACCGATGGACACCACTTCTCCCGCTCTCTATGCCCTCCCCTCCCCTGGCCTCCACGAATATTGGTATGAAAGTGAGAACCGATGGACGATCGATAACCCGTAAGCGTTATTTTTTCTCGACTGGTCGAGTTTTCGGTCATGGAGTGTCTGTCGTCTCCATGGCCATCTCTTAATGAGATGATCAAAATTCAGAGCATTAAGGAGAACGGAAACCTATAGTTTCAGTGCATACTTTTTTTGCAAAAACAAAACAAAACAAAAAACGCACACACACACATTGTTATCAGCGAGAACAACAAACTCTAATCTACGTAAACACATAAAGGAATGCTGGGCACCTGCATTCTGCATTGGCTATACACTGTAACGTTAGAACCAAGTTTTTCTTTTCTCGTGAATAACAGGCGAAACACCCGAGTCAAAAGGGAGCTTTGTAGATCGCTTCTTTAGCTCCGAATCTCGTAGCGGAGGTAGGCGCTGCTACTGAGCATGCGCACCGCTAGCTTTGTCTACAGAATTCGAGGGATCATATCCGGAGGCCATAAGCTAGCGGGATGGCGGGTGTGGTTGCAGCTTTCGGTGCCTTGTCAGCTTACAGGTGAACGGAGTGCACATACACTCTTTCTCTTAAATACAATATTTTATTGAGAAATGAAAAGTACTGTTGCAGAACATTTTTGAAAAAAAACCAAAAAACTATGAATTGTTTCTATTGTTTTCTGGATAAGCGTGCAAAAAAATAACGTGAAAATAATTTATTACGTAACGAGTAAAGTAATCCGTTACTTTTCAGCAAAAGTAATTTGTAACGGTAATCCACTACATTTGAGGCTCGGTAATTTTTAATTGTACATTTTTCAAGTAACGAGGACATGTCTGTTTTAATGTAAACGTCGTAAAGCGTCAAAGTTTTACGAAGACAACTGCAAATAAAATGCGAGACACATGCGGGTCAAACCTGTCCGATCCGACGTGCGAACTGTCGGAACGACGTTCGGAGGCGAGGGTTTTCGTCGCACATGCGCGTCGGACGGGGGCTCCGTCCGGCACCGGCACGCGACTGACTTTCCAGATATTCGACGCACTGCTGTCCGATTTTCGGAGTGCCGCAGCCAATGGCAGCACGGATGGCGCGAACGTCAGCTTGTCACGTGACTTTCGAACCGATCGGGAGAGGAGGTGCTACGCGGCCTGGGGAAGCGGATGTGACGGTACGCGGTGAGTCACGCGAGCCGTCGTTGTGAAGGAAACGGACGCCATCGAGTTTTCCCGCGAGCGCAAAACGAGCTGCTTATTTCGCGTGCCATGGCAAGCCGGCCTTCTGGGACCGATCGAGACCGTCAGAACCCGGATATACTCCGTTTCACCTTACGATGGACAGCAGCGGACGCTACGAGCCATTCCAATGTCGTGTGAGTGTCACGTGAACTTCGGGAGAGACGCAGCGGTGCTGTCTAGTCACGTGATTTGTACGCAGTGTTCGCTTCGCTGGGATGGCTCCTAAGGTCCGCTGCGATCCATTGCGATTAAGTGGTGTTGAGCAGAAAGGTAACCTCACGTGAAATCTTCGGGCACGCTCATTTTAATGGAATATAATAAAAAATATGGCGTTTGTTTTAAAGTCGGAGAAACCACG
The DNA here is from genome assembly GCA_013358835.2 of Ixodes persulcatus. Classification (NCBI taxonomy): domain Eukaryota; kingdom Metazoa; phylum Arthropoda; class Arachnida; order Ixodida; family Ixodidae; genus Ixodes; species Ixodes persulcatus. Next base: position 345,067 of record JABSTQ010010437.1, read on the forward strand.
AAGGGCGTGGGGAGTATTTTAGGTTTCTAAGCTGGCTGGCGCGAGCTACCGCTCGTTATAAATACAGCCACTAGCATCCATCCATCCATCCGGTAGAGAGATACCCGAAACTGGGCGGAGCTGAACGGAACGACGCCACGACGCGCCGGAAGCATATGTGTCTCGAATTGTCGAGTGCGGGGAGTCGCAGCAGCCATCTTTCCGACCGTTCGCACGTCGGATCGGACAGTTTTCACGCGCGTTCGTGCCCGCAGCGCTTCGACAGCATTGTTTGGAATGCATGAGAATAACGCGTCAAGCAGTTCTCTGTGGTGGCGAGAAACGTTGAGTGTTTCAGACGCAGCGCTGGGCTGGGACTCGTGTTCCGTCAATAATTCGCCGATGGAACACCTAACGCACTACTCGCGTCGAATTTGTGCTCGATCGAGGTAGACGACTTAAATAACTAATGACTCGATTGGGCGAAACATTGAGCTATGGGAAAACGCGCTGAACAAGGACCCTTGACGTTTCCATTTCCTCGCGAGGAGGTCAAGGAATTGAAAGTACGAAGCTTTTTCGTCTTGTCTTCTTCCACAGAACCTGTTATTCGTCGCCCGCTCGTAGAAATTCTTCCTGCCATAGCAACTTCTCACATCTTTCTGCGTCGAGGCCATTAATCTGAAAAGAAATCCTCCACTTGGGAGAACTAATACATTCCCCGTTTATCTGCTTTTCTGCCTATTACTGACTACACTTCCCCTTCTCTCTCTCCCTCCCGGAAAACATTGTATCCAAGATTCATTATGTTACATTTTAGTTACTTTGCAACGCACATGCGCCAAGTGTTCAAGATTGTTTCGTTTTGTTTTTGCTGATGTTCAATAAATTTCTCTTATGTCGCGATGATGAGGTCTCGAATTTGCCCGTGAACTGTGTAATTTCTTTGAAACTTATTTCTGTAATGCATACTAAAAAAATAACTTGGAGGTACAAGAGAGATAAAGATAGTTCATTTACGTCCACAAAAAGGTACGCCCCTAAATAAGTGCTGTTCCTGTTATTTTTTGCAAGAAGGAAAAGGGGGGCGATAATAAGACGCACTCAATGTAAGTTATCTTTTTAATTGCACTTTCTGCGGTAGACTGGGCGTGCTCTAGGCGTCAAGTGATAAGAAACATAATGCAGATATCAACGCTTTGGTTCAAGAAGGCAGAGGAAGCTGTTCTCTTACGTCATTTGTTCAAGCTAATAACGGTACTACATCAATCACCCCATGGTACAAGATTATGAACTCAGAATGCACCAGGGGCATCTGGAAAGACACTAATCATCTTTTTCAGTACCACACACATTTGCATCACAATTAAGTGTGTTTTGTGTGAATTCGTGAACAACTCAATATTTCACGAGGCTTCGTCAAGCTCCATTGTTTCTTCCTCCCCGTTCCTGAATCCACTCAATTTCTTTTTGTTTTTACTTGGCATCATTCCGGAGAAGTCCTTTCCAGAAATGCAAATAGTTGCGGCTTGGACAAGTCTCGCAACGGAGTACTTGAGGGTAATCACTACTGCGCGATGCATGTTCAGGTGAACAGGTGAGGGGACGCGTGACAGTAGGGATATTTGTCTACGAAGTGATTATTATTTCCATAAAAAACGGTTTAACACATTCCATCTTTGATTAATAAAAAGTATGCATTCTGTTTTTTAACTTGTGGATGGCTCAAGAAGTCATTTTATTTCTCCTCCTTAATTTCTTTATTTTTCCTCAGCGATGGTTTGGTGCATGGGAGGCAATAAACGACACGCGGCTCCTCTGCGAGTCGGCCTCCCAAGGTTCATGCCCCGATTCGAACGGGTGTCAAGAAAACATTTACAGTCTGGCTTACGTTCTCTCTGGCCGCTTGGAGCTCGGGCGAAAAGTGTCAGAACCTTTCAGGCTCTCGAATTAAAAGTGTGATCTGAACGATGCACTCTCACTTGCCTCTGGCAATTGAACACCCTTTCAAGAAATCCGGTAAATTATCATTTGACGGGAAACGGACAAACGGATTTTGCCATAAGAGTCGAATCCGAGTATATTTATCATGAGCATCGCAGGTAAAAACTGGCCGCAGCGCGAATAATATATTCGACTAGACATGCCAACCTATTTGCTAACTCCAGTACCGAGTGTCGAAATTTGGCCACGTATACATGCAGCTATGCGTGTTGCTATCTCTTTGACCCAGCGTGCATCTATATCATTAGATGAGTAGTATTTTGCATTTTAACGGACGCAAATTCAGGTCTCGCAGCGCCGCATCACCACATCCTTGTCAGTGGAAGTTGGCCGGCTGCCAAGAGCGGTCGCGACAACAGCAATCAAACAGGGAAAACTGCGGAGGCAGGAGAGGGTACACCGAGACGGTGGAGTCGCTTCGAGAACATTTCGCTACGGTCTTCCGCAGTTGTCTGAGGCTCCTCCCTGAAGATCCACTCACGAGACGCTGAAGCGTTGCCGAAGGCGGTACAACTGAAGCTTCTGTCTGCCATTCTACCCTTGTCAATACCTATAGCTGCGACAATCTTAAAAAAAAAAAAAAAGGTAGGAAATGAAGACGTGGCAACGCCAAAACAGACGGGGTCGCGATCGGAAGGCAATGACTGGACGTCAGTGTCTGCTGCGTTCCTCAGGAAACGCAATTCTGGATGTAACTGTTGAGTTTATTTATATAAAGAGCTGATTTCTTTATCCCTCATGGCGTTTTCCTACGCAAAGAAGATAAACGGATGAGTTTTCAGTCTCTACACGAGAATGCGAGGATGCCGCTTTATGAGAGGTTAAGCATACGTGCCGTTGGCGTCCGCTGTAGGCGTACTTGCAGTTGATGGCGTGCTTGAGGGGTTGAGGGAACTGCTCGAAGGTCTTGCCCACGCACAGGTTCTGAACTGCCTGCTTGAACTCCTCCACGGTCACGTGGCCGTCCTGCGCGAAACATAAGGAAAGCGCGCTAGTCGCTGTAGGTTCATCGGCGCCATTGAACTAGCTCCAAATCGGCCAATACAGATCAACATGCTGTTTACAAACAAGTTCGCCTTTTGCTACACCAGGCGTAGGCTTTGCGCGTGCGAAGAAACCAGGTTCACGGGAAGTTAAGATTCTTCATTTTTGATTGGGTGGTTTTATTTGAATTTGACCAAACTTGTCAAGGGAAAGGGGGGGGGGGGGTTCCGATTAAAAGGAATATAAATATAAACGATAGCTTATGTCCAAGAATGAACGAAACTGCGTTTTAAGGAATCAGAGCTCAAGAGTTTCATAGAAAACATTCTGAAGTGCCAGCTGGTACAATGCGTTAAAAACTTGATTTGATATTTTGTTTTTGCAAATTTGGCCGCTGTTTACACCCTGCTGAGCTTATTCACGGTGCTACCATATCTTCCAGTTTTAAAGACGATTACGAACTATTTTTAGAAATAAAGCGTTTATTTTGAGCTTTTATGGTTATTATTTTTGTTTTTACAAAATCGCAAACTTGGTACTGCAAGCAATTTTGCCTTAAATTCAGATTGTCGTAAAAACTGAACCATTCAGAACCCTGACATAAAACAACTATCAGTATGCAGCTTCAAACATAAGCTATTTTACGATAGATTGTTCGAGTTGATGAGTATGACGAAATTATTTTTTATATTGCCTTAAACTTGCTAAGAGTCCAAATATCTTTACATTTTGAAATAAATGTTCTATAGTCGGCGACAGGTCAAGAACGAAGTGGAAGCTCCTCCCATCTCCTTCCACTTCAGTAGAGCGAAGGATGGAGAGGAGGCGACCTCCTCTCCACCGTTCGCTCCGCTGAAGTGGAAAGGGGAGGGAGGAGCTTCCACTTCGTTCTTGACCTGTCACCGACTATTGTAAATGTACTTATTTTGTTTTTATTTTTTAATTTTTTGTTGGATGCCCTTTACGTTAACATTCACCGGATATAAATATTGCTTGACGTGCTTTTTGTTCTATTTTTGATACAACCAGTTCAAAAGGTCTCTTTTTTGCCCCAAACGTGTAAAGAACCTAAAATTGCGAGATATTTAAGGTCGATTTTCTGAAAAAAATGCAGTATTTATTTTCTTTCATCTTTGTAGTGGATTGCCTACAAGATACAAAATTACTGTATATTGTCACGGTTGAAGGCGGCGAGACGATGAATAATAAACTAAGAATAATAGTTTAATCGGTAAACTTGTGCCAAACAAAATAAAGGACGAGTGTCGAGACAGCAGAAAGCGGCTGGCGATTTGGCGGCGTAACAGCAAGCGAGAGCGAGACTGATTCAACAAAGTCCCGCACAGCTCCTTATCTAGCGTGCGTCAACATCTCTCAAATTCTGTCCAGAAGGTTCGAGCGTCGAGCGTTCAGGGTGCGAATGAACAGGCACTTTCGAGAAGAAGAAAGTAGGAAGAAATGATAATAGTTACGATGGGAGTGAGAAGAAACGCGAACCTTCTATAGTCGGTTACAAGTTAAGAAGGTAGGAGAAGCTCCTCCCACAAGCGCTGTGCGCCGGTTTCAAATCCCTCCGCAATCGAAAGAAGAGTTCACTGGAAACGCTCCTTGTTCCGCTTCAATTTATAGATAATGGCCACAGAGTGGTGCCAACTTGTCTCCGACCCCCACTTTTTAAGAAAGCGACCTTTGTATTCATCGGAGAAGGAACCGAGCCCCTGAAAGCAACCTTTGTATCAATCGGAGGGGGAAGCTAATCCCCGAAAGTCGTCTTTGTTTCCATCGGAAGGGGGAAGACTTAATCTCCCTCTCGTGGCTTCCACAATGCTAAGTAAAAGTCGAGAGATAAAGCAAATATGTACAGAAAGGCACGACCCTCCTCGCGCGTTGGCCGCAACGTCACGGAAACGATGGGACGCTATTGGATGCGGAGGTGGCGGAGGGATATATGATTCCCTTTGAGGGACATTTGCCGCTACCTTCTTGACTTGTAACCTACTATAGAAGTCCGCGGCCGAGCGTTGCTTGCTCGGCCCCGCGTGCTGCAATATAAATATTGGAGGACCTTCTTTTGTTGTGTTCACGGCAACCAGCTACATAACTCACCTTGAATCGCAACCTCGGGTTCAGGGAGGCTGTCTTCACCGCAAAGCTCAATTATAAAAGATTTTGCGAAAAAATAAGGAATAAAAAACTACTTTACCATGATGTATTTTCTATAATATAATTTTAACAATATCAGGTGTCACAAGAAAACATTATCCCTAGCTAAAACGAATCACTTCGTTCAATCAGGCCGCCTTCACTGATAGGCCACAGTGTTCCCATTTGGAACTCGTTGAAAAGTATTTTATTTACAATAACAATCGCCGAAATATTACGTGACGAAGAAAACTACATAAAATAGACGAGGGAAACGCTAACCATGCAGTGGCTTACCATGCTTGTCGTCGTTGTATGGCATTTATGTTAGGCAGACTACAGGTTTTAGACATAGACATTTTGCGAAAACTAGAACCAGAACTAACGATGGCACATAACTATTAAATTGGCAAACTCAAAACCTCCTGAACATTTACTCTGACTTTCAGGAAACAATCAAAAATGTATTTCCTAAATCATGTTCAATGACTTTTTATGGGCTTTAACGGCTTCAATGGCTTTTATTTCAAAATTTTGTTGTTGCGTAGTGTGTTTTGTAGATACTAGTGTGCTTGTAGTTTTCATGTTGTATTTGCGTTGCTGTGTTGTAGTTTTGCTTTGTGTTGAAAGTGTAGTCTGATGCTAGGGGCCCAGTCAGGAGATCTTTGCTCTCGCCTTTTGCCTCAGCTTCAAGGCGATTCTGTATTGTCTAAATTTGAAATAAACAAACTTACGTGAACAAGTATGCTAAGCGGGTTTGTGATATAAATGACACCACATTTAAATATTATTATGTACGCCGTTATAAAGATAATGTACCCTTAGTTGCGTCTACAGGTCAAGCTTACATCCCAGGTCAATACTGCATTGAATTTGAATGGCGAGAGTAAGCTATCGGCCATGCCATATGACATGAAACCCATATCGGTATACGTAACTATAAATGAAAGCTATCTTGTAGTATTTTGTTCGTGTAGATAAGCAGGGTTGAAAAAGTTAAAAATTGCTTCTGAGGTTCTAAAAATGATTTTAAAATAAGCTTTTTGATGTATTTGTTTTAAATAAAAAATAAAAATCTAGTTATATTTTATCATGTCGGTTAAATTAGCTTGACTTTGTACATCTGTTAAAAGAGTACTGCCAAACCTCTCTTTCTGCGTGCGGTTCACTCAAAACCTTGTAGACCTCGTAACGAAAACAACCTGTCCATCTATTTAACGACCCTCCGCTCCTCAATTGTTGAATGGTTCTAAGAAAACTTTTTAGCTAAAGGTCCACCATGCGTTTATGGAATGCAGCTGAGGGGCTCATTGACCCACAGACCCAGATGTGTAATTGTTCATAGAGTTCAATTTTTCCAGACCATGCTTAGGTGGTCGCTAAATTTCCCACGCGCAATAATTGTTGTAACATAATCGTTAAAACATAAATTTCAGTATAAAGAAAACTCTCAGAAACTTGAACTCAAAGGTTCTGCACGAACATAAATCGAGCGGAGCATTCTAATGCGAGCAGTCATGGCCCGTGAGAAAACATTGTTTTTGATAAAAGCTTTTGTGTGAAGTGCGCACAGGATATATGGTATGAAGATACTACTTCGACCTGATGCAACAAATCACACTCATTTCAAAATCATAATGTACAGTAACCAGCTTTTTGTTGTGTTTTTATTATTTTTCTTTTCTCGTGATTGTTCGCGACGCTACGTTGAAGCTATTAGGTTGGAGCTAGAGTTCCTGTAGAGGCTTTCTACGGGAGCCAGAGTTACCCGTTCATCCCCGTAGCGCCGGCTTTCCTGCACGGCATTCGGAGTCTGCTCCTCACGTGACTGAATTGGGCGAATAGCGGCACCGCGCGTTCGAGGCGCGCGGCGCACACAAGACCAGGGGAACGTACGCCGGGGAGCGTGCAACGTCTACTTTTCTGAACGGCATTTGAGTCTGCTCCTCACGTGATCGGACCTCGGTGAATAGCGGCACGGCAACACGTGGAAAACAATCGCGCAACTCTGGCTGCCCTAGGGAGCCAATACAGGAAGTCTAGTTGGAGCTTGCTTGAGGCCCACTGATGACATACATGAGCGGTATTTAAAAAGTCTCTAAATAAAATTCGGGTTTTCAAGTACCGCCGAACATTGTTGTGGAAACGCGCAAAAGATTGGCCACAAGCGGGTGCTCCGCCGGCATTCATTTCCAAGGGCGGCTCATTTCAATGCCGCCATCTGCTTCCAAGGGCCGCTCCAGGCACAGCCTCGTGCACGTATTTGACGCTACTTGCAAAACAAACGCAAACAAATCGAGGGGCCTTAGGTATCTATAAAGGGCAAAAAGAAATGCAATAAAAATATTAAACAATATTTATAGCCCGTGGTTTATAACGAAGGGCCGTAGATGTAAAAAGTTAAAAAAAAGTAAACTTGAGAAAAAATTGAATGCTTAAAAATCTTAGAGATAATCAATTAAAAAAATCAAATCAATATATATGTTTTAAACTGGTTTACTTTATAAACTAAATACAGCCATATTGCTTTCATTTGCAGCTATGCAACGATGCGTTTGATGACATATGGTGCAATAAGAGTGCATGTAGTTTTCTCTGGGTATTCAACTTTATTGTGAATCTTGCTTATGCATGTAACGAGTTCGTCCTGCGCAACTAAGACGAATGCATTTTTTTTTACTTTTAACGGCTTACCAAATCATATTTAAATTTGATGTCATCTATATCGGAAAGCAGATTATCATGATTGTTGAAGCTAGTTTACATTCCATGCCCAAACCGATGCGCGCAAATGTCGCTGGGCCATGACAGGCGTGCTAACCTGCTGAATCGGTGGTTGATTTATTAGCGTTTACACCATTTTCTGCATTTCTCGTTGTCACGTGACACTTCAGCGATTGCTCTAATAAAAATGATACTCACCTGTCAAAGTGAAAAGCATGGAGACTGACTCGCCACGGTCTGTGATTAGAGGCAATCTAATTAAGGCGAAGTGCTTTATTTTAACGGGTGTTTTTTTCGGAGGGTTACACATGATATTTAAAAAAGATATAAAGATTGCACGACGATGAGGTAGTTTTATGAACATCCAGCATTCCCGAGCCGAAAATGTGAGTCAATTTTAGTCAAAAGGTGACATATTTGCTGGCTGTCCCGAAAATACAACAAAACAAGGTCAAGCAATATTTATATTCAGGGATTTTGTATCTTATAAAAAATCCACAGAAAATATAAAATAAATATAGATTGGAGTTTTGTGAGAAAATCGATCTAAAATGCCTAAAACTTTAGGTTCTATACACGTTTGTAGCAGAAAGAGGCCCATTGAACTGGTCGTCTAATAAGTACAACAAGAAAAACGTAAACCAATATTTATATCAGGTTGACGTAATGAGCAATCGACACAAAAATACTTTTATAAAAACCCTTTTTTAATGTGAAATGATTACATATTGAGCGAGTTTGGGACAAGACATAAATAACTTTAAAATACTTATCGACACGAAGAACATACCTCGAGAAAACTTATGATTGAAGCTACATACTGATAGTTTTTCCTTGTCAAAATTCTTAACGGTTCAGTTTCTACGAGAATCCGAATATGAGGCGAAATTGTCCACGGTAGCAAATTTGCGATTTTGCAAAAAATATTCATTTTCGAAAAATAGTTTGTAATAGACCCTTTCCGAAATTCAGGGCCATCTGGTGGTTTGTACAGCAGTTTAGGTTTTGCCATATCAATGGCGGAAATGAACTTGTATCGGCACCGTCACTTTCGCAAGTCAACGTCACGCGAGGAATTATTCAGTGTGAGTTCTTTCTCGATCACTTTCAGTTCGATGGTGACCAAGAACCTGCATTCTGAACAAAGCTCCAACCCACTCAGATGCCTCGAGAAAATTCTATACACCAAAGTGCTTTAAAGCCGATTGTGCGCCACCCACAGATTGACTGAATCTGAGTTATTAGAAATAAACACTTACGTAGCTCTTGTGTTCCATTCCTACGTCGCGTCGTACTGACCCCCCGAATGTACAGGCCTCGCAAGATCCACTTAGGAGCATCCTCAACGTCTTCCTTTATCAGTCACTAGAAGGTCGCCATTGGTATGGCACAGATGCCGTTCCACAGATGATGATAGTGATCAAAGTGGCCAGACCTAATTTCGGAAAGGGTCTATTGTCTTTAAAAGTTGGAAATATACGAGCACTGTGAAGAAACTCAACTGGTTGTAAACAACAACCAAATGTGCGAAAACAATAAATCGAGTTTATGACGCATTCCACCAGTTAGCACTTTATAATTTATTCTATAAAGCTTTTGAGTTCTAATTTTTTGAGGGGCAGTTTCTTTAATCCGAAGGACCTGAAGCTATCACACATAGTTGAAAAAAAAATGGAAAGTTTGATCGAATTCGTATTAAACCACCGTTACCTGCGCGCAGTATTTGTAGAAGCGTAACCAAATTTGCTTCAAAATGATACCCCTTCAACCGGTCTCAAAATCTTTATGACTCGCATTTTCGTGCGCTTTCATAAATCCCACAGAAGCTACTTATAAAGGATTTTAGCTGGCAATTACTATCTATGCACATCGAGGGATGATCAGTAAGTTATTTTCTACTCATTTATCCCCTAGGAATCTGCTTTGAAGCTGATCCAGAATTCGCATTCCTTCTGCCCATTCTTTCGCCTTTGGTTTCACTATTACTAATTAGTGTAAAACTGGAGTTCTTCGGATAAAAAGTGAAAGTGCCGCGTCGACTCAGCCGAAATGGAAAGAAGAAACAAATAGCTCGACAATCAATCACTGTATCGTCACGGTGAAGAAGAGATTGCTGCGATATCACTCAAGGTGCGTTGAAAACAATAACGACGCTGATCATTTATTTTTCTTTAGATTTAAAAAAAAAAAACTTTTGTTCGTAATAAAATCTCTCGTCTAAAAATTTTTGAACAACAAATACCTAGATTTTCAATCCCCCGTGCAATCGTAAGAAACGTTTTTAAAGACTATCGCAAATTTGTATTTTAGTAGGTTTGAAAAGGTTAATTAGACACTGTGTCTGTTTTCAAACGAGTATTTAATAGTTTGGTTAGATCCGCCTTTCCGGGAATCGTTATAAATAACTGCCCGTCTTAACCTCTCTTCATTAAATGCTTAGATGGGCCAGTTGGTACATCATGGGAAATAAGCGGCGAAGAAACACGGAATAAGAGTAAAATAACAACAACACAGGGCGCACTCTCAACTGAATTTATTAGGAAAGAACGAACAAACTTATGTACCAACGGGAGCACACCATCTGACGTAACACGTCACGTTAGTCCGCGCCCCAGCCCACGTTTTAAATATTCAAAGTCATCCGTAGACAGAGCCAGATAAGTATCGCTAATGCATTTGTCACCCCTACTCCGAATCTCAAATGCCTCATGAAGCTCGCGCGACACTCTGTTTTTGTACTTTGCCAAAATTCTAGAGCTGTCAAATGACGAGGCGCAAGAGCACCTGTTGCAATGTACAGCCAAATGCCCTGACGGTGTGGTTCTAGTTGAAGCGGCGTGCTCGCGGGCTCGATCATTAACACATCTTCCGCTTTGCCCTACATTGCTTAATCCACACGTTATTGGGATTTCGTAAACGACGCCGGTTGTGCAATCAGTGTATCTATTCCTATGCTTGGTATTGTACGGGTCTGTTATCGGTTGGGGGGTCATTGATTCTCCCTGCATAATCGCGACATTTTGTTAGGCGCTGAAAACTAGGGATGCCGCGAACTTTTTTCGAGCCGAAGGTTCGACGATCGCATCAAGCGGTTTGAAAGGTTCGAAAGATTTCGAATTTTCGAACTGAACTTTCCATATCGAGAAATTCATCGGAAGTCGAATTTTCGAACTTGTTAAACTAGGAAGTTTGACGCTTTTCGAAATTTCGAACTTATTACGCTGCAAAATTCGATGCTTGTCGAACTTTCGAACTTGATGTACTAAAATATTTGAACTTCTTGCACTAAAAAGGTCGAAGCTTTTCGATTTTTCGAACTTCCTACGCTTAAAAATTCGATAATTTTCGAACTTTCGAACTTATTAATCTAAAGAATTCGAAAATTGCTGAACTTTCGATTCCTGAAAAGTCAAAAGTTCGACGAACTTCGACCTTTTAGCGTAAAAGTTCGAAGTTCGTCGAACTTCGAAAGACCGGCAGGCGGTTTCATTTGGATTCAAGCACTGAGGTACATTCGTAATTTTTTTTTCTCGCATTTTTACATGCGGTGTCGCATTCCTTGCGAAAGACAATGCCGTTTATTTCAATCATCTGGCATGCTTGGTTTTAAAGAAATAGATTCCCGAAGGAGCGAGGAAGGACGACGGGTTTTTGACGATTGCCGTTTGTGCTATATTTGAAGCGCACTATAGCCGAAGCTATTTATGGTAGAGATGTTGAACTTTTTAAGAATTATCGATGTATTGCCTAGTTAAATGTCGTCTTAAGATATGATTATTGTTGTTCAAGAAGAGTTTCGAAGAAATATCCAAACATGTATCTGCGGGCAATTATGCCCTAAACTTGGTAATTTTTTTCGTCTACATTGTTTGAGGTATCGCATTTAAACTAACACCGCAGACAGTACATATCATAACGATCTGCAGAATACAAAATAATGTATTTATTGTTTTTTTGACGTTGAGGAATAAATTAACTCATGGGAAAAGATTTCTAAGATAGTTCAAGTTGAGCACGTCATAAAAAAAAAAAAAAAAAACATTTTTATTTTTTTTTTCATTTCACGTTTTTGGGACGTGTTTCTTTTAGCCTGCACACATTTTGGTAGGAGAAACTTGTTTCGTAGTTCTGGGCCTCTGAATATGAAAGAATGCAACACTACCGGCGGGTTCTTGATAGTTTTTTTTTCTCTCCAGCTTTTTATTTTGCATTTATTGTTATGTTTATTTATTTACTATTTTTTACCAATGGCACAGTTATTTAGGTCGAAAAGACAAAGCTTTGAACTTCCGAACCACCGAACATGTGACGAGTAGTGTCTTTGACAACGAGTTTCTAACAATGATCATCCACGCGATCTTTCATGCAGTGAAGAGCGACAGTAGCTATACATATGCATAAATAATTTCAGATTAAAATAAGCTCGACCATGCCCTCTTTCCCCGAATTGTTTTCGTTAACAGTCCGAAATATCTGGGGAGGGGGGGGGGGGAGACTGGAGCTCCCCCCCTTCCCGCCCCCCCCCCCCCCGTTTTTTCTCTTCCGACGCAACTGGTATGGTAGAACGCTCTTCGACCTCAAGTTGTGTCGGCTTCTGTGCTTTTTGCTCGGCGTTTCTTCCGTCCCGGAAAATAAACCTCCAAAGCAATTACAAACTAAAAAATTGTCAAGGTGCAGGCGAGCTGGTGTATGTTGATCATGATGCAAACTCCTGAGACTGGGAATGAAATTCGAAAGAAATAGTGTAAGAAGAAATAAAAGAGGGGACAGGACAACGTCTCAAACTCAGCTGAATTGAGTTTGAGACGCTATCCTGAGCTGAGGTTTCAGCTGAGTTGAGTTTGAGACGTTGTCCTGAGCTGAGTTTGAAACGTTGTCTTGTCCCCTTTTTTCCGTCTTCTTACACTTTTTCTTTCTAATTTAATTCCCAGTCTCAGGATTTTGCATCATGTACAAACTAAATTTACTATATGCCAGCTTCACTCGGGCGGCGTTCGAACGGATTACTATCATCAGCGTGCAAGGGGGTAGGGAGGCAGTTTGACAGATCGCTTCAAGGTTTTTCTGAGGCTCAACCACCTGCCTGCCCCTGGCCGTTTCGAACTGGATGAGTATCGTTAAACAGTGCGTTCGTGTGATCACTATTTTGTGATGCACGTTAATGACCCCCCCCCCCCCCCCTCCCCCGGGCTGGCGTTCACAATTACTGATCTATAGTCACGTGTCACTCTGCAGTCTGCACTGGCAAATATTTCAGCACATCCGGGACACTCGTCGTCTCATTTAATTGCTTAACCAACTTCGCGCAGTCTAAATATCACACCCGAACTTTTCTAAACCTGATTTCGTGAAAACCAGTGAGGCGTGAAAACGTTATTTGAAACTGAAACTGTGGCGGAACATGAAAACCGGACTTCAAACTTTGCGCACTTGGACTTGAAAGAAATTCGAAACCTTCAAAGTTTTTTTTTTTTCGAATTTAGCCCTAAAAGAGAATCGAAACCTTCAAACTTTTCGAACTTTATGTAGAAATAAATTCGAAATCTTCGAATTTATCAAACTTTATGTGTATAAGAATTCGAAACGTTCGAATATTTCGAATTTCAGATCCCAAGAATTTCGAAACATTCGAATCTCTCGAATTTTAAGTTAGGAAAGGTCGAAATCTTCAAATTTCTCCGACCTCAAGTAAAAAAAAGTTACTTTTAGAAATCGAGAAAGCTTCGAAGTTTTCGAATTCGAAACTCCACGGTTTTTGAAAGTTGCGAATTTTTTTAATTCGAATCTCCGTACGGTCGAAAATATCGAAATCTTTCGAAGTCGAACCTCAGTTCGGGTCGAAAATATCGAAACCTTTCGAATTCGAACCTAGGGTGGTTCGCGGCATCCCTACTGAAAACACGACCCGGACATCGTAACGCCGGGACCGTGCATATATGGGATCACCACAGGCCGAATGTTTCTCTTTTCGCGCGGTGGTTTCTGCATCCCCTTCAACTTCTTTATCAAGCTCCCAGCCACTTCGACCAATGAGCCCGTTGGGACACGCCCTTTTCGCAGACGATCTACTTGTCTAACAAAACTATCCTGGGCGCTATGCAGGCAAGACGTTCTGAGAGACGCCTCTAGACACGAGCTCGCGATGCCTCTCTTCACGAGCTTGGAGTGGCAGGAATCAAAGGGAAGGATCCCCTTCTTAGACCTAGGGGAGTACCCCCAGCAAATATGCTCACCTAGAAAACTGAGCCTGAGGTCAAGGAATTGCATAATCCCTCGGCCTCAAGCTCGTGAAGTTAGAGAGACGCTAAAGGTGTTTAATTCATGCTGCCACGGATTGCCATTTACACACGAGACACCTAAAAACGGAACTATGCAATTCCTCAGTTTGGTGAGCATATTTGCTGGGAGTACTCCCCTAGGTCTAAGAAGGGGATCCTTTGATTCCTGCCACTCCAAGCTCGTGAAGAGAGGCATCGCGAGCTCGTGTCTAGAGGCGTCTCTCAGAACGTCTTGCCTGCATAGCGCCCAGGATAGTTTTGTTAAACAAGTAGATCGTCTGCGAAAAGGGGGTGTCCCAACGGGCTCATTGGTCGAAGTGGCTGGGAGCTTGATAAAGAAGTTAAAGGGGACGTAGAAACCACCGCGCGAAAAGAGAAGCATTCGGCCTGTGGTGATCCCATATATGCACGGTGTCTCACATAATCTTAAGAAGGTGTCCGGGCGTTACGATGTCCGGGTCGTGTTTTCAGCGCCTAACAAAATGTCGCGATTATGCGGGAGAATCAATGACCCCCAACCGATAACAGACCCGTGCAATACCAAGCATAGGAATAGATACACTGACTGCACAACCGGCGTCGTTTACGAAATCCCAATGACGTGTGGCTTAAGCGATGTAGGGCGAACCGGAAGATCTGTTAATGATCGGGTGCGCGAGCACGCCGCTTCAACTAGAAGCACACTGTCAGGGCATCTGGCTGTACATTGCAGCAGATGCTCTTGCGCCCCGTCATTTGACAGCACTAGAATTTTGGCAAAGTACAAAAACAAAGTGTCGCGCGAGCTTCATGAGGCATTTGAGATTAGGAGTAGGGGTGACAAATGCATTAGCGATACTTATCTGGCTCTATCTACGGATGAGTTTGAATATTTAAAACGTGGGCTGGGGCGCGGACTAACGTGACGTGTTACGCCAGATGGTGTGCTCCCGTTGGTACATAAGTTTGTTCGTTTTTTCCTAATAAATTCAGTTGAGAGTGCGCCCTGTGTCGTTGTTATTTTACTCTTATTCCGTGTTCCTCCGTGCTTATTTCCCTTAACCTCTCTTCTTCTTTTGCCATTATGGGAGATGCGCCCATTTCGGTTTCAGCCGCTAGGTTCTGTAAAAACGAGTTCATACTAAAAAATGCTATTTATAATATTGTTCAGCAGCGGCGCCGTCCACTAGGGGGAAGCTGATGCGCGCTTAAATAATTTTGGTTCGTAAAATAGAATGGTACGAGGGGAGACAGCTGACCTTGTTGAAGTCGGCGAGGTCCGCAATCTCGTTCCAGAGGCCCAGCATGATGTCCAGGTTCCTCTCGTGCCGGTCTCGCGCAAACTCTCCTTTGCCCTCCACGACGGTCTGCCGCTGTCCCCGGCACCAGGCAGAATTACGGATGAGCATTGACTCATGAAACAAGTGCACTCACGTTTAAAATTTTTTTAAACGGTATCCGGGACACGGCGAAAACGAGCACGGACGAACGAATATTTGTAGAGTCACCGAGGGCTCGAAGAACGCATGGCATGTCCAGAGCGTCACATGATCAATTGTCAGCCAATCAAATTGCAGCGTTTCTCAACGCACCAATCACATACCAAAAAGAGCAAACATAATGAGTCAGACCCTGCGTTTTTTAGCTGTCTGTGGTGCCTTTTTGCGTCTACAAGTGCGTCGCTACAAAATCAATTAATCGTACAATTAAAAAAAAAAATTGAAAGTTATTTTTTGAACGAGACGTTCGCAAATGTTTTGAGGAGCGACAAACTGATGATCGCACATATTGTTTTAAACTGAATACGGCAACATCGGAATGTATTTTTAGAGTCATTTTAGGCTGAAACGTGCCTAAACCAGATCTAGGAAATGGCTCCATGCACATCGTACCTTTTTGTGGTGTGCTCACAGGCTACAAAAAAAAAACCAAAAAAACAATTTGGAACCAGAACGGTGTCATCGGCTAAATACTAAAGAAAGATGCCCCCAAGCATCGCATGTCTACTGAGCATGCGGGAAAATCACTTTGTGAAAACAGAAAAAGTATAAAAAATTGTCGAATTGATACTCAGCAGTAGGTTTCTCCTAACATAATACACACTGCAGCGCAAAAGACAAAACAAATAGTTTTTAGTGGATTAACATTAAGATCTCGTTTTGTTCTTATTGTTTGTTTCGTTGATAGGGTGTTTCTCGAAGCGCAGGACACATCGTTCCTGCAAAAAGTACACATTGCGAAGAAAAGCAATTCATGCGCTATTTGCCCGTGCCAAAGGACCCATATCGGGAAAATTAGTAACCTTCGGTATCATTCGTATATAGTTTTATTATAGTAATTAACTTTCTAATTAGTAAATTTGACGTTACGGTTTTTATTAGAAACTCCCTGGACATACGAACTAAATAAATAAACTCCTTTAACAAAAACACTACTGCATTTTATTGCTTTCCGAAATAACTCTCTATTCGGTCGCGTTTCCAAGTTTCGGTTTCATATGGAAGCGCATCTTTACGCCAGCTATCCTCCCCCTGTGACGGAGCGCCCAAGGCACGTGGACCACAATCCCTTTTCTCCACCGAGAGAAAGAAGGTGGTACATGCCTGCTTGGGTCATGGGGTGCAGGACCGCTAGCGCAGAGACGTGCTCTAAAGGATGCCGAATCATAGAAACCCGACCAAATTGAGTGTTCCTTTGGAATAATATATCGAACGCGGTTTTTTTTTCCTACGTGGGCCCTTTGGCAGATACCAATACGATATAAACTTTTCTTCCGCGCGAAGCGCACTTTTTGCAGAGGTTTTCGTCACGTCCATATTCAACGGTAAAATAAACGAGCGTGCGCTCCAAACTAGAGCAAACTGCGTAGTTGTAATCAATGCTGCTGATTTGCTACTGACTCCATTGTCACCGAGACGCCGAGATTGAACGCTTCTATGTCGGGTGTATCTATAAAAACAGCCCATTCCGATTTGAACCCTTCTCGTTTGAACCCATTCGCGAAACGCCCTTCGCGTTTTAACCTTTCGCGTTTCAACCCTTTCTCATTTATACCCGTTTCATTTGAACCCCTTCTGATCTGAACCCTTCTCGTTTGAACCCATTCTTATTTGAACCTGCTCTCATTTGAACACGGTATTTGAACAACGTGCTCAAAACAAAGGGCAGTGTGGTACAGAAAGGAGGAGGAACAGTTGTGGATGAAGGTTGAAGATGAAGCAAAGCTGGTACATAGGATGCTGCAAAGTGGCACCATATCGTGCATAGCCCATGAAACAAGTTTTCTTATACCCGCGTGCCGTCCCGAGTCTGTTGACGTCGCTAGGTGGGCACATGGTGACGTGGTTTCAAAAGTGCTAGCGCTGTTTCGGTACTTAATTTCTCCTCTGCCGCTTTTGATTTCGTTAATTTGTCGTCTTGTGGAGCGGATGGATCATCGTGCTCGTCGTGTGTTACTCCTTGTAAGCACCGCAGAAAGATTCCGAGATCATGATGTTTGATTAATTCGGAATCGGTGGTCATGTCGAGAATGCGAGTATTATATGCATACTTTTTGAGATGAGCACGTCTACACAGGGGGCTGTTCATTGCTCCAATGCTGGGGGGTGTGCACCCCATAACGCGTTGGAATGCAAACAGGCGTTCGGAGCTTCGCGATTTTTTTTTTTTCGAAATGTGCAGGTGCGGATGTTGCGTGGCTTGAGGGCTTTCTTACCAGGCACAGCTTTTTTCCTTCATTTCAGTGGTGAATCATCGGATGCAAATTATGCTCATCTGGCATGCCCTGTGAGGATATCGAATTATTTACAACCGGTGTCGGAGTGGTCCTACAGATCTACGATCATTGTATATTTGCCTATGTGTCCGTCCGTCACGCCGTGGATTGGTATGACCTCTAGATTGCATTCTCTAAGATGCATTTCAAGGGGCAATAAAGCTTCAGGTGCCTGGACTTCATAATATCATTGGTTCCTTTATTTTGTTTTCCCGCGAGTGTATGATGGAATTATTGTTTTTCCCTAGCCTTACTGTGTACACGGTTAAAGTGAGAGAAGTCGTTTTAATATGGTCAAAACCAGGAAGTATGTTTTTAGTAAGTTTCAAATGAGAAAGGCTAAAATTAGAAAAAGTATCTTTGAAAATGGTCAAAACCAGAAAGTATGTTTTGAGGAAGTTTGAAAGGAGAAAGGTTAACATGAGAAAAGTAGTTTTGAGCGTGGTCAAAACCCGAAAGTATGTTTTGATAACGGTTTAAGTGAGAAAGGGAGAAAAGCGAAGGTTGTTTTGCGCTGGGTTGAAATGAGAAGGTGAAAACGAGAAGGTAGAAATGCGAACGGGTTCAAATAAGAACCACCCTTTATTTCACGCTTTAAATGTCGTTTTCAATATTCTGACGTCGCGGTCTGCTGATTGGTCGACGCTGTGTCGCACTTTTAGTCTACGCTTTAACCGTGGGGGGAATAATGTATTAGGCGCCGGTGGCGGCCTTTGCTCCGCTCATTGGCCAAACTCTCCCAATGTACGGCTCTGACGAAGCCAAGAGACTCGCGACACCGATGTCTTACGACTGCGCAGTGACATGTTCCAGCTATTCGCGACTCCAACGAACTATAGGGGGCGCGCTGGTCAGGCAAAATGGTGGACGAAAGGAGGTCGTTTTCGTCGTTCACCACGCGGACCACCATAAATATTTTGCGCTGCAACGTAAAATCGGTGTTACATATAAAAACAAAACGATTTTTCGACGATAAAAACCTCCTTCTATTCAGTGCGCAGAAATGACACGGCGGAAGCATAAAAATAATTACTGGAAACTATGTTTGTTTCTATGCTGCCTACGAGAACCAAGCAGCGACAGCAGACGACAGAGTCGAAACGACCTCCTCTCATGAACTGCTCTGCGTTGCCACTACGCGGCGTCGATTTCGCTGGAGTCGCCAATAGAACTTTTATAATGTACACTAGTGATTCCACTGGCGCTAGTGTCTATATGACTTCCAGGATGTAAATTGAAGCAGACAGCAACCGGTATACATTTGCGATGCTCCTGTCCATTCCTCTGGAAAAACGCGCGTGCGTTTTTTTCTCTTCGCCGAAAAATATCACGGATCACTTTGTTTCATTTGGGTCGTACCGAATAGTATGTGCCTTTATTAATATTACAAAAGTGTAATTGCTTCATATAGAGCATTTTTCTTTATCGGTGAACGATGTTAAACTTGGCTATATTTCAAGCCCAAAACTGTGCTCCACAGAAGGTGTGTAAACATGAGCGACGATTCTAAGCAAAATACCAACTGAAAAGAATGCAGAGTGTGTTCGAAATTCGCCAGGATTCCGGGTGACGCTTAAATATTGCTGATATGCCCGTCCTGCCACTATATGAAAATGATCCTGTCATGCATCTTTACGAGCGGTTAAAACATTTAAAACATAAAGTATAAAGTACGTAAGCCATGAAAGATTTTTTTTTTTTATTTTTAAACGAGCAGTTTTTATCGGGCACTTGTACTCTGGTGTCTTCCTATTTGCAAAGATTTGGAGCGTGCGGGTGATGTGTTGAACGCAGAACGAGCATCTTCGCACATATTCATGAGCAGAAAGAATAAAGCAGCACTTTATTGCAAATCGGACTTTATCGCGTGCCCTTGAATTTATTTTGATCGTCTACATGCACAGGGAGTTACTGATCCAGTATTACTGCGTAGTTCTTGCCGTCTCTTTTGGTGTTCCAGATGTCATTCGTTCGTTTAGCACTTATATTCCCCATGCAGACAATCGCCGACGCCATGTTCGCGCTAACAGTGTCCTACGGTGCACTTAAATGCATTATGAAGCTGTTTTAGCACTGTGTTTAATGCATAAATTTGAAGAAAAAAAAACACAAGGAAAACACGTTAACTGACTAATATTTTTGTCTGCGTGACTGAAAAATGTTTTAAGCTATCTATCACGTACCAATTATTCCTGGCATTTTATATTATAATCAAGTACAGGGAAAAATTAACTTTCTTTTTCCCATAGAAATGCATCACCGGAAGTGAACTTTCGACTGGTTGCTGTCTGCTTCAATTTGCAATAGCGCACTAGCGCCAGTGGAGCTTCTAGCGTCTATTATATTAGCTCTATGGTCGTAGGTTTCGCTGTGGCTTGAGTCTGGATTCAGGCATGATTACTCATTTTATTTTTATTTTTGTGTCGGGTTTTGTGGGCTTTAATTGTGCAGTTTGTCATTCCAGTTGAGAAATACGAATAATTGGCGTTTATTTAAAGAGCACTGTATTCACATACAGATTTTTCTAGGCAATTGGAAGAATGCGTGTACACCCCCCCCCCCCCCCCTTAAAGGAAATAATGAAAACGCATTTGACTTATTCATACATGTTTTGACTTAGAAACCAAAGCGAAACTAACGTTTATTTCGAGACGTCGACCTCGAAGTAGAAAATAGTTTGGGAATCGCAGCTGGAATGAAATGCTTCTCACGACGCAAATATTGCAATGAGATGCCATTTCTTGCAGGCAGAGATTAATTTATTTTGTGCCACACGTGTCTTCTTCAAAAAACAAAAAAATATTAATTTGTTGGGAGTTGAGTGTCCCCTTAAGGTTTAGTCTTTCATTTAAACGCACAAATGACTGCAAATGGAAAGCAAACCAATATATATAGGAAGAGAAAACAGACTCAACAACGTTACTTGTTGAGTCTGTTTGCTCTTATAAATACTTAGGTGTTCACGTCGACTCGCATCTCTCCTGGAAGGTACATATTCAGTCGTTGTTATCATCGTGCAATCGTTCTTTGGGCTACCTAAAACATACACTTCGTTGTGCTCCTCCTCACTTAAAAAAAACTGCATGCCTTTCATTAATTCGGCCGAAACTTGAGTACGCATCGAGCATCTGGGATCCTCACCAAGCATTTTTGATCACTAAAATAGAAGCCTTTTAAAACCGTGTCGCGCGCTATAATTTCTCTGAGTATTCTCGACATTCCAGCGTCACCTTATTAAAACAAAAAGCCGACCTTTTAGAACTGGCCTTAAGACGCGAGCTTTCTTGCTTATGCCTTTTTCATCGCATTTACTAAGCAGCTTCTCTCAGCAAGGCACCCTAACACAGTCGCATTTCATTACCTCGTCTTAATCACTCATGTAAGAGTAAGATTGACCGTTTCACCTGCCGCACTTCTTTTTTAGGGGCGAAGCTCCTTAGGGTCTAGCCTTGTCCGTCCGTCCGTCCGGCGTCCGTGCTCACAAAAAAAGAAAAAAATGTTTGCGCAGTCGACAGAATTCGAACCTGTGCGGGGAGACCCCAATGGATTTCTTGTCCATCGCCTTAACCACTCGGCCACGTCTGCGGGACGAGTAGGGGGCTCTGAGATGTGGTGGTAACTCAAGAGCTGGGGATGTCGTGGATGAAACGTTGCATGTAGCCGCTCAACGTCTATACAGGAGAGGGCGCTGCGGTCAAATGCGTATATAATCGCGTTAAACTTTGCATGCATGCTCTGCATTTCACCGACCATAAAGCAGTAATAATGAAGTCGAAACGCAACCCGGAACTCAGCACTACCTATGAGCAATAAAAAAATCAGCACCATCAGCACTACCTATGAACAATAAAATCAGTATCATCAGCACCACCAGAGCTTCGCCCCAATCAACATCATTCACCACGTGGAGATGCGGTCATTTTTTGTATTCCTTCTGCAGTGTGGTGGAATGATCTAACAGAGCGCATCGTCACCGAGGTTAACATTGATAGTTTTCGTTTTCTTATCAGCAGCCATTTAGGTATTGTATGACTTACGATTTCTTGTATGTTTGCACTGCTGTGCATGTTTTTATTTTATTATTTTTTGTGTGTTTCATATATGATGTACTTATCCCCCCCTTATGTAATGTCATTCCCAGAAGGACCTTTAAGGTATTTCAATAAATAAATAAATAAATAAGTATCTGAACAATCACCCGAGCTACAATTTCCAGAAATATTTCTGCTTAGTAACAATGTCGCTTCTCGCGGGAAGCCATTGTGTTTTACGCAAATACCATGTCGTTTTTGCAACGTTCCCCGAGATTGGTAACGCACACTTTCGCGTGACAGACGAGTCCACGCCGAGTGACGTCTACGCTTAGGCCCTGCGGTAGCAAACAAGTTGACGTCGTGTCCTTCGCAGCACTATCTTACATGTGGTGGCTGTGAAACAACCTCTCGAAATTTTTTGTCCCGTGATGGCAACTTGGAATGCTCCGTTCACCCCTAAGTCGAAAGTGCAATGGAAGCTGCGTTCTCGGCGCACCAATCAACAGGCTCCCTTTGATCAGCTGACCCCGGCGCCTGGGCGAGATCCCGGGACTGGTCCAGAAAGCACGTAGCTTTTACCGCGCTGTCAGCTTAGGGCTGCAAACACGGGGCGTGTCCTCTCATTTCCGCAGCAAATGAGTCTGCGGCGTCATCGGACGAACAAAGACCACGCCTTTTTTTAGCTGGTCAAAATATAGGAAGGGCATCGTCTTCTATCGCAATAAATGACCCGATAAAGTCCCGTTCACACTCTTGCGACCTCTTAGAAATGGGTGCCTTGAAATATCTTCCAACGCGAGGACACACTGGCGCTATCTATTGGGCAGCAGTGTAAACTTAGCGGTCCGGCATACTTTCTATTTCTCTGGCGCATTATCCTTTCTCTCTTGGCTCGAAAAACTTTTGTCAACGTTATAAACGAGCCTTTCTCATAGGTATTACGCGCAGTTGACCTCGGAAATCCCGCAAAACTTTCGCTCTTGTGAAATGCAGTTCCAGGGTCACCGCATAGATGGCGCCAGCGTGCCAGTGTGTTCTCTAGTCCTAAGAAATTTTAAGAGGTTTCAGCAGGTTTCGTCTCTCTCGGTCGTACTAGGTTGCAAGAGTGTGAACGGGCCTTAAGAAAGAATGTGTCACAAGGAGCGGGGAGATAGTAGGCCATGCATTTAGAAATCTCACAATGACCACGGACGAGCCAAATTTTAAATTTAAGGGAAATTCACTCACCAATGCTAAGCATTCAAAGTCATGGCTGTCCAGATAGCCGTTGTTGTCAATATCTGTAATGCAAGAAAAACGTAACTTAGCACATTCATGGACGCAGGATTTTTATACCTTCAATCGCTTAAGGGCACAGGGTAAGTCATATACTCCCCATGCATTTTAGGTCATATTGAGGAACATTGTTCTCGGTAATTATTAGGAGTAATCCCGTCATATATATATAATTTTGTTCAAACTTTTGTATTTTGTACACTAAACTAAATTAACAAAACCAATTGAAAAATAAAATTTGTTTTATAATTTCTTTTTCTAGTACTGAAATCTTAGCTCTCTTAGTGTATTACAAATGTGTAACGCAAAAACTGTTAAGTGCATATTTTTAATTCTAGTTCAGTACTTTTGCACACCTATGAAGGTGGCAGGAATAAACAATGAACCTTTTATAATGGCAGGTTAAAAAAATAATGGAACCCATTTACTGAAAACGCTGTTTTAAGGTAATTAAGATTAAAGTTAAAGAAACAGGGAGATAACAAATTGCTATAGGCATAAACACCTTTAGATTTGTTTCTTTAATTGCCGACAACTTGGTAGTCATTGCTAGAGTCGTGTCTTCGCTTTTCGGCTTATCGCCTCGCTTTTCGGGCCTCTTTTGTGACCTGTCATGTCGCTCGGTCCGCGAAGTACATTCCCGTGCGGTCAACTTCCCTCAACCACCTGATGGTGTTCCACCCAAGGCTCAATCCACAAGACATCAACATATTTGCTTGTGCGATGATACCACCATTGAATGAAACCACAGGATCCAACGTCTCCATTTTGTCGTCCCAAAACACAGGTGCTTGAAAGTACACGCGTGGAAAAAACATGCCCAGCGCCTCGGGAATATCTTGGTTAAAAAAAAGAGCTATGAAATAGTAGCCAGATAATTTTCAAGATGAAGCTCATTCCGAACATGCTTTTAAATCTAGTGATCAATTTTTTTTCGTTGGAAAATTTATTGATAAATGTTGAGCGCATCCCTAAAGGGAGCGTGGTCACACGCTACTTCTCTCGAAAAAAGTGTTTTTTACTACCGTATCCGTGCTACGGCATGCCGCCTGTCAAGCTAATCCTTGAATCGATTTCCGTGCCGCCGTACTTCGTACGAAGCACGGATAAAGGCCCATTCGCATATATTAGTAGTGTCCGGCTACGTCGTGTCAAGTGATCCCGAGCCACCGGCACGTTCCTGCTTAGCAAGAAGCGCGGCAGCCTTGCAAGCGACACGCGAAACACGCAAGTCCCGACAACTCGCGGCCGTAAGTCGTCGTACAGTATACTCGTGCACAAATGTGTGAATCGGTCTTTACTCGCGGTTGTAGTGGCCCCTAGAACTCTGCATAATGTAGTCAAGCCACGCCGTCTCGGTACAATTCACTTACGGGTACCAACGCCGCTCTCTATTAAAGGGGCACTCAAGCAGTTTTTGGAGAAGCTACTTTTGGGTGCGATAGCGTTAAGGAAGTGTCAGTGAATGAGTATCTTCAGTTTTAGAAGGCAGAACCGTCTATTAATCACGCAGGAATAAAATACGTGCGGACTCTTTTCTGTACTTGCGAGGACCAATGAAATTATCGTATGTTTGAAAATTTTGGCGGCCTTTGTAAAGTTTCGCTAAAGAAACAATTTTCAGTTCATTTAAATATGTCGTGCATGATAATTTCAAAAGACGTAAAATATTTCTAGTTTAGAATACGCGATACTGCAATTATCGTTTCACAAACAAGGGACTACGTTTTCTCCTTGCCTTCCTCCGCGGGGGGTGAATTTCCCGCTCCCCCGGGATGCGCGGAAGCGCACGTATCTGTCGGTAGCGGGCCGGCCAGGCCTCGGTGGTGGTCGTCGAACGTGGACGGCGTGGTGAAAGCTCATCGTTCCGCGTAAAAGCGCTATCCTTGACTGTGAATTTTCGTCGTGTGTCGCTATGATAACCCAGCACGTACTAAAAGGGAAGATCCACCTACTCGTGCGGCGATGTCGTGGCGGCACTCTCAAGACAGCAGAAACGCCCGTGCCGTCGTGTTTGTTTACTTCGACTACAGTGGTGCTTTCTAAGCATTTGTGTCCTCGAACATCGCCCGGATTTCTTATTTGGCGCATTTCATGCGTGTGCTCAAGTTCAAGGTATTACTGGCGCGTACCGTATAAAGGATGCGAATTTTCACGCGTTTTCATCACCGGAGAGAAGTGATTAGTGTTAGCAATCCTGAACGCTCGCAACGTCTATCTGATCACGAAATTATATTTCTACATTGCTATATCGCTGCTAAGATTACATTGTCTTTTATAATCGTAGAAAAGGCGTGTGGCGTTATTTTTACTATTGCAATGTCGTGTATTAGAGTCGTGATCGTCCAAGACGGCGTACTGCATCTTTTTTTCATCCACTGTACCCTGCAAGCCTATCAAGAAAAAAAAATAATAAAGCTTTAGGCTATAGACAACTGTCTGTCTCTATTCGGTTACGGCATTGAGTAGCAGTGCGTCCCCTTTTTAGAGGGGCCGCTGAAACAGCTGACGGCCGCGTATAGAAGCGGTCGCCGTGCTGACGACCCGCTGCGCTTGTTGTAGTGGTAGCAGGTGTGTGTACGCGCGGCGCAGAGCGGTCGTTCCGGTCGCAACAAACGCAGTCGTAGGTACGCGCTCGTTGCACATGTCTGAACCAGCCTTTCCCCCGTCTTCCCGAGGCGAAAGGCAACGTGGCGACATCGTTTGACATCACGTACCAGAGGTAACGCTGCGATGTCAAACGTTGGTTCGGTTACGACTTGCCCCAACCGCAAATCGAAGAATGCCCGAAAAGGTCTGCGTTTCGCCGTCCTCGGAACCCGAACATGACTCCGAAGCGCTGCTATCGTCCACATCGCACGTCGAAGTGGCGTCATAGGAAATCATCCCCAGGTCGGTGTCCGCCGAAGAATTTCAACCTCTAACGGCGTCAGGTCCTCGAGCGTAGAGAACTCCGCCATGATCGAAGCTCGAATGATAAAGAGGTTCGGCCGATGCGGCTACCGTGGCTACCTCGGGATCACTGCGCGACGGAACGTCGTCCAGCGCCATTGGCCCGAGATCCTTTTGATAAGCGTGCGAGGACCAATGAGAGTGGTTTCGTTTTCGGGTGGATCCGAGGTTTGGCGGCCTTCAATTACATTTTTATTAAAGAAATAATAACCGTATGACTATATTTTTTGGTTTTTAGGGATACTTAGGGGGTCTAAATTCAGCTGTCATCATCAAAACACGAACTCAAAAACCACTTGAGTGCCCCTTTAATATATCTGCATTTCTTGGGTCGAGCGGGTCGGCGACTTCAAAACCTTTTAGATACTTTGATTTTCTTCTTCATAACGAGTTTTATTATTAAGAGAAAAACTTCAATATTACGCGCGCGTAATCGCGTTAGCCCCATAGAAAAACACGAGGGAAAACACACAACACCCAACAACCGGAAGTGATAATGGCAACCTGAGGCCGCCATGTTCTTTCTTGTTGTTTACCTCAAAGATGGGTGTATTGAAATAAAATATTGAGCTAACTATGACATTACACGAGGGACTTAGAAAATTCACCAGGCATAGATCAACGTTACTAGAGGGTCTCAGTTAGGAAACTCGCTTCCCCGACGCGGTCCCATTTCGTAGCGCGCACGAGAGAGGGCGCTGTAGTCGCAGTACGATCTACGCTCGGCTCGGCACCTCGTTATCGCTCGCTGCTGATGCTTGTTTCTTCGCTGGTGTGCTCGTCGTGTCTTAGTTGGATGTTGGCTCTTCTAGTCTTTTTCCGGTGTTTATCAATCAATGAGCAAGCATGCCGACATGCTGCGCTCCCGGCTGTCGCAGCGGATACGCCTCACAAGCTTCGAAAAGTGACGAAAAACGTAATTTCTTTACCATTCCGAAGGATGCTGTACGCCTGAAGGTATGGCAGAACGCGATCCCTCGAATAAAGTTCACGCTCACACCGAAAACCTATGTGTGCGATTTGCACTTCCAGCCGGACGACATTGATCGTCATTACTTGCACGTGATTAATGGGCAGACGGTTCTGATCCCCAGGGGCCAATGGTCATTGAAGAAAGGTGCCGTGCCACGTCTGTTTCCGAATGTCCCCGCGCATCTTTCGAAACCAACGACGAAGAAGGTCAAACGAAAGCCCCCCGGCGATCGCAGCGTTGCTCAGACTGGAGCCAGATGTGTGACCCATGAAGTGACCAATGCAGATGAACTTGAGGCAGAAGACGATGGCGTCAACCTTGTGAGCAGGCCCACCGACATTTTCGACGTCTTCTCCGGAATCGATGCCACCCAATCGCCAGTCGAAGGATGGTCCTTTCAAAGGATGTCCGACAACCACACGATTTTCTTCAAGCTTGTGGAGAATAAAGGCGTAGTTTCGGTGATGAGGGCGGTCACGTTCAGAAAGGACCTTCCTGTAGTTGTCAGTGTAGGGGGAAAGCTGGTACCAGAGGCAAGCTCAAGTTCGACGGATGTTCAACTGCGGTTGACAACTCTCGAAGAATTGAGAGTGTCCTTGAGATATGTTGACTCCCTCAAGGTTTGTGATGGATGCCCCTGTGAAAAGTTTCCAACTGTCCCAACCTCAAAAGCAGCTGTCCGAAACGGGGATGTGTGGCGCAGAAAGACGTGCCTAGTGCTTTCAGAACTGACTATATGCCGAGAGTGCCGCCTCACACAAAAGGTCCTCTGCGAAAGAGAAAAAAAGAAACTCTTCGAAACCAACAACTTATCAACGGAAGCCTCGTGTAGTCGTGAAAAACCTCCGAAGGAAAGCCATCCGGGCTACAGCTTTTCGTGAAAAAGCACGAAAGGAAATGCGGAATCTAAAGCGTCAGCTTTCTGAAATGTCAGATGAGACGCTCGAAGCTGCCATTTCAGTGTTGCCATGCTTACAACAAGTTGCTTTTCGAACAGCAGTCAAGGCTACCTCAGCAAAATCTGCACGTGGGAGGCGGTATGAAGCCGAGTGGATGATGACCTGTCTCCTCTTGAGGATTCCGAGTCCGAAGGCATATAGGCTAATGACTGCAATGAATCTACTCCCTCTTCCGACTACATCGAGACTAAGGCAAATCATTAAAGGGGTCCCCTGCCGATTTGGCTTCAACAAGGTGGCCTTAGCCAGCATTGAAACTTTCTTGGTGGGTAAAACTGGGCACCAGTGCTTCGGCATACTGATTCTGGATGAGATGAAGGTACGGAGGGCCGTTTCTTTCAATCCAGGCACCTACAAACTGGATGGCCTCGTTGATTACGGAGACGGCGTCTGTTCCGGAACTGCCGCTGACCATGCCTTGGAGGATAATGTTTGTGCCACTTTGCCAGAGCTGAGTACAGCCCATTGCTAGTTTTGCCACAGAAAATGCAGCACCTGGTGTAGTCCTTGCAAACCTTGTACTCCAGGCGATCATGAAACTGGGAAAGTACAAAGCCATAGTAGTAGCTGTCATAAGTGATGGTGCTACCACCAACAAGTCGATATGGTCATGCTTCGGTATCTCAGGACAACTGCAAGACCCCAAGCACAAGGTTAAACATCCGTGTGATCCTAATCTGAGCCTATACTTCTTGTGCGATGTCCCTCACATCATTAAATCCGTCCGGAGTCATCTCTACCGTCACAAATACGGCATGGTGAGTTGAATGCAACTTAAATCTGTTTCCTTTTCAAAGGTTTATTCATTTCCAGGGGATTCATTGAGTTAATTTGTTCGCATTATATTTTTTTACTTTTCCAGATCAGGCAACACAAGATAAACTTCGACCACTACAGGGTCCTCTTCAAGGCTGGAAGTTGGTTGGTTTCGTGCGTCCATAGACGAAATATAACTTTTTGCAATTACTGTTTTTCTTAATACGCCTGAGTACGCGAGGTAAAATTCGGAGGCGCCAATGAAAAGCTTCATTTGAACACACTTCTCATCTCTTATCTGTACTGCCCCGCAGCACTGCACGAAGTGAAGTCCCCACCCGCTTGAATTCCACTAATATTCAACATCGCGTATGCGCATAAAGTTATCCTGCAATCATAAAGGCACATTCGCACATACAAACCGTTTTAAGAAAGCAAAAGTCGAGCACATGTGGGAAGAATGTCGCACCGTTCACTGGGAGTGCGCCGGACGGGCATGAACATACGCGGTGCGCCAAACGAACGAAATCGTTCAAAGCGCATTTGACGGTTGCTAATGGCCATGATATTTGTTATGTGTTTTCTTTCTTCCTGACTGAGTATGCCGAGATATTTCAGACACGCCGTTCAGGCACAGATCTTGGGCGTCAGTCAAAGCTCGTCCAAAAAGGCTTAGCGAGGAGTAGGGGACGCTTTTAGGGCCTCTGTTGTAGCTAGCCGATCTCAGCGTTTGCGAAAACTTAATCTTCTATCAGCATAAAATTTGAGTGTGAGATATGTGATGACATGAGGAAGACATCGTAGTAACTTTTCTGCAGTAGTGAGGTCGAATTTATTGCGTTTCCTTAAAAGTTCATGCGCCAACGCTGGGCTCCACTTGATACTCCTGTGAGGATGCGGCTTGCTTTTCGCCCAATGAAGTACAAAAAGCTGGACGTTTGGCAAACAAAATACGTGTAGGGCTCAATGTGACCAAATTTCAGTTGTAGTTAACTGGTACTAGACGGGATTACTGACATTGACCTCAAAGATGCACTCGTGGGGTGAGGTGACTAAGCCACGTCTTACTATGTTTTCATACGCACGCAGAATATCCGGTGTTTCGGGAACCAAGGAAAGTGGCCCGGTCTTCGTTTTGTATCGCTCGAAAATGAGTGTATTGTACATTCGTAAAAAGTCAGATAATCGAAAACGCAAGCAGCGCGTTCGGTCGCGGCGTGATAGCATGAGATGAAGCTGCTCAGTCGAAACCGAAACTAAGTGGCCAACTAGTTCCCAGAGTGCACTGCGTGGTATTTCGCCGCGATGGGGCGCGTCGGTTTTGGAAGAAGTCTATTTCTCGGTGACTGCCTAACCAATAAACGATATTCCCAGCATGTAGATTTTTTTCCCAACAATGTCATACCTCTGAGTGTATTTCGAATGGCTCAGGGGGTGAATCTCTTCTTAAAAAGTAAACGCTCGATCATGCCGTAATTATTTGAAAGCCGATAAATCAAGCCGCTCCAATGCGGTTCGAAGCCCTGAATTTGTTTCCCCGTACGGCACGTCATAGCCTGCATTTCTATTGCAGTGTTTCTTTTTCTATTTGTGCTGTTCGCGCACGGCTGCAAAGAATTGCCGTCTTGAATTAATCTCTGTAGAGCAGATATTCACTCAGCTGGAAGTGATGCTTCAAGGGCAGAGAAATTGCTTTTCGATCAACTTGAATGCAGTCAAAGCCGCGACTTGCGGCAGGTGTTAAGTGTACGGAGCTACGCCGTGGCGAGCTCGAAAACGTCTGGCGCTCATCCCTGCGCGCCACTTGGAGGGTAGTTTTTCCAGGAACCGTAGTATATTCAAGCAGCAAAAATAAGGGTAGCTTTTCTTTTCTTGATTTTGCCTACTTTTCTTTTTTAATGCTAAGATTTCACACTCTAAACATACGTACTTTCCGTCATAATTTTGTACTGTTCAGTCCTTTCCCCAGAGCGCAATCGGTCCCGGGGAGGATACAACCGACAGTCAAATTGGCCACTGTACGATAGGAGCTTACTGTTCAGACCAGCGTTCCAACATGACTATCCGCACGTCGACCGATTGCACCTAATCCCTCAAGGGGTCTTAAACTCTTTAATGTAAAGCGGAATGTCAACCTGCGACACCCCGCCCCCTCCGATAACGGCCCGACCAGTGGCATCAATGCCCGACAGTTTACGTCATCTCATCTTGTTGTTACGTTACTGATATGCGAACACCCGGTCACATCGGCAATAATTCCAGTCTTCTGTTCACAACGCACAACACTGCCATCACGATGTTGCTGCTATGTTGCCAAGGAGGTTATAAGTACTAGGAGGGGGCACGTTGCAATATTGGTGAAGCCTAGTCATAAAAACTTCAAACGATTTTGTGCCCAGCGTGACCGCAGATCTCTTTGGCGATTGGGGCGCGTGACATGTCACGTGCGAGATGGATGGTTGATTGTAGAAGGATTCCTTGCAGGCTTGCGCGCGCTTCGTCCGGTAGGTTTTATCAGATCGAAGGCTAGACTGTGGTGTATTCTAGTACACCATAGCTAGACGAAGGCTAGCTACGGTCTCGTGTCGGGCTAATAAGTGAGGAGAGTAAGGAGGAAAATGAAAAAGAGACGAGGCGTCAAGGGAGCATGGCTTGTGGAGGCTACACGGCCGACGTCATGCCCTCTCCTACCCTTCTATCCTCCTTGTATGTTGCTGACACGCAGAAATACAGAACCACGTTGATTGCCGGTTGGCACTCGGCATCGGAAAACAGAACCGAACTCAGCACGGAAACCAGCCGGCAGCAAAACCTCTCGTAAGAAAATGTCAGATCGGAACGGTTCCAGTTCAGATCCGCGCGGTTGTAAACTTCTGGACAGTTCCGATCCGCTGGATTCTGGGTGTAATCAGTCGGATCCAGTGAGACGCAACGCACTGGAATCGCACGGTGATGGGTGGATCCGATACGCTCTCCTTGTTCCAGTAGGGTCTGCTCCCAGTCAGCGGGCGCGCACACGCGTGACTGGAGGAGGGGGGAGAGGGGTGGTGGGAGGGGGAGGGGTCGGCGGGGAACTTCCTCGCAGGTCACGTAGGGACAGGCGCATCCGCTTCGGAGGCGCTGCGAGCGGGCGTTCTCCGCGCGCGTGCCTCGCTTTGTCTGTTGCAGTCGGCGCCGCGCAACGCTCCGAGAGTTTAGTCAGTTTACTGAGTTTACTTTCTTCTGCGCTCTCGTCGCACTATCGGTCGGCGCTCGCCCGGCGGCGACGTTCGCGCTGCGGGCGCACGGATACAATACTTGGACAACTCGGATACCGCTTGCCTGCCGGAACTTCCCGGTGCACTCAACACTGGATACTGTGCTTGTGCGTGCTGTGTGTGTGTTCAGTGCACCGTGTTTGGTGACGAAGCGCGCCTTGCATTGTCTGTTGCAGTCGGGGGCAGCGCTTCGAGAGTTTAGGTTCCTCTCCGCTTTCGTCGGACTGTCGGCCGGCGCTCGCCCGGCGGCGACGTTCGCGCTGCGGGCGCACGGATACTGACGCGCCTATCGTTGCCCAGGATGGATACCCACTGACCTCGGCTTTGAATCTTTATATAGTGTGAAGCTGCCGACCCATTGCAGTTTGGCTCGGCATCTGGATGCGCTGGTGTGCTTGGTGACAATGCTTGGACAACTCGGATACCGCTTGCCCGCCGAAACTTCCCGAGACACTCAACACTGGATACTGTGCTTGTGCGTGCTGTGTGTGTGTTCCGTGCACCGTGTTTAGTGACGACGTGACGACGCCTGGACGACCGTGTGCGCCACCGGAATTACCGCTGCGCTCACCACTGGACTCTACAAAAGTATTTCGCGCGATGCCCTTAGCCGTTACAAGCGAGAGATCGTCGCGATTTCAGACCCAGTCCGCCTAAGTCTGAAATCGCGACGATCTCTTGGTTGTAACGGCTAAGGGCATAGCACGAAATTCTTTTGTAGAGTGCAGTGGTGAGCGCAGCGGGAATTTCGGCGGTTCACCACCTGGGTCTAAAATTGGGGCTGGAAATGCGCGGTTCCAGGCTGGATACAAACTGTGCCCCAATTTTGGGTCTAGGCGGAACCGGCATTTTTCATTCCGGCCTGTATCTGACATTTTTGTACGGGCTGCCTGTCTTACACTGCCACCCTGGACAGAGAGTTATAGCATAAAGGAAGGTAAATGCCGCACTCTTGTGTTTTCGCTCCTTTTCATTTTCTGACCTTGTGTTGTGTTTCGAAGTGAGTAATTTTCCACCAACTTCTCCCTTTCCGTTTTTTATGTGATTGACAGAGCAGGCATGTCTACTGCAAAGTAATTAGATCAAGCTAGATGCACATTGCTCGGGGCTGCTTGTCTCATAGGTTGCATGTTGTACTGGAAAACCCACAGCATGAGTGTGCTGGTCTGAGCACTTCCTTGGTTAGGAAGGTGCTCGCATAAACGAAATGTCTTTCAGGAGGCTCACATTCTTGCTATTTCGAGCACTGCAGGAGAGTTCTAAAAGAAGGTAAAAGCAGTGGTATGCCATACACTACTGCTCACCACACCCCTGGGATTTTCTTGTTCTATGTAATTTCTGTAATATAGTCTTTAAAAATGCATGTTTTTATAAGCTTTCACCCTTTTCGTGTACTTTGCAGGCTGTGGAGGGACAAGCAGCTGTACATACCCAGCAGTCATCTTCACTGACCACACTCGTGCTGAACCTTATGGGGGTACAGAATTTCCATCCACAATAAAACATGCTCTCTAGACACCATTTTGCGTCTGTCATGATTTCAGTGTAGCATGGAAAAAAGATTTGCAGCACTACCTTGGTCATAACCGACAAAATTGTCATACATAGAATGCAAATTTTGGGACAGGAAATTTCGTTGCAATTGTTTATGTGCCGAGACTCGTATCTCGACTTCTGATGTCGATGTACATTTCATATACAGGGAACCAGAAATTTCACAATTAACGGTGATACGATGGTTCAAGTCCAATCGTCTAGATACCAGCAACCACAGTTAATTCTTCACCTTTTCTTCCCATATGCTTGGAACAATATACTGTTAGAGCCAGAATGCTTATGCAGTCGATGGAAACAAGATGCACCCATAAAGAGGCCCTCTTTTATTCTCTCAGTTCTAATGCCTCGGCGTTTCGCCTTGTGCGGTTCGCATTTTTGCCAGGTTACCCTTGCCAAAACATTGTGTTCAAAAGCTTTTTGAGAAACAGCAACTTATCACAAACATACAAAGTTCTAATTTAGAGGCCATATCAAAACTCCGACAGCAAACGCTTGGTGCAGTGTTT
Source organism: Ixodes persulcatus (assembly GCA_013358835.2). Taxonomy (NCBI): domain Eukaryota; kingdom Metazoa; phylum Arthropoda; class Arachnida; order Ixodida; family Ixodidae; genus Ixodes; species Ixodes persulcatus. Next base: position 379,201 of record JABSTQ010010437.1, read on the forward strand.
CTTCAGCCCAGGCACCACAGCAATAAAAAAAAAAATAGAAAATATACTTGTCATCTCTATCTCTTTCTGGCTAATATGAAACATAATTTTTTGAAATACAAAACTTGCCTGCCATAGGCATAAGGTAAGTTGTTTTGATGCATAAGCAATATTGCTTCAGACCAAAAAAAGTGTCCTCGTATTAAATTACTTCATCCATTCTCTCGGGGTCTATAAAAGACCCCGAGAGAATTGAATGCCGCTTGAGCTGTCTGCTAGGTAGACCACTCTGCAGCCAAAGGGACTTGCCGTGTCTACTTGATTTGGCAAGTTACAAAGTATGACAAAACATTGCAAGCGGATGCACACAAGTATATTTGGCAGATTTGACGAGAGACAAAGCTCGTAGTAGCCTCAACTGCTGCCAGGCTTCAAGTTTGAGCGGGGAGACCCTGGTAGACAGCACATACTTGCAGAGGCGGCCACCTCCCAGATTTTCAACGCTGCACAGCTTGTCCTCTGCTGTCAAAGCTTACACCGTCCTCAGGGTCGGACTCTTGGGGCTCAAGGGGGAGGCCCCAAAATACAGCTATACGAGCCCGCATTGTGCAGAAAGTCATATGATGTTCCTGTGCCCAGTACCTCTGCAACCACCGGAACCTGCTTTTGAGCATCCTATTCACTGCTCTACAACATAATCTTAAGCAATGCTTTTTCTTAAGCTTGGCCTCGGGACAGCACAGCATCCATTGGGGTTGCGAGGAATTGGTGTGCAAGTGTCCCTCTAGGGTTTTGTCGCTGTCATTCACAACAGTGAGTATCTGACATGAATGTTTCATAACCTTTTCAGTTGTCCAAAAGCACATCAAGACTAGATAGACATTCTATGCTAATGCAGCCTGTACTTGGAGGTAGTAGTTACATAGCATCCCAAAAAGCCTGAAATGTAATAAAAAAATAGCTGAAAAAAAAGTGGATGTACTCCACTTGCCTTGCACAATACCCAAAATTATGCCTTCAAAGCAAAGAGGTGCAGCGTCAATTGAGTTTATAATCTCTTTATTTTCCTTTATATACAAAGGTGCGAGATGGGGTTTCTAATGTCAAACATCAAGCTGCATGGCTCGCAGCTTGACTAGGCGCCCTACCCCGCATGCATAAAAGCAGCAGAAACGTTTCAGACAACACAAGCAAAAAACAAAACAAAAAAACAAGATACTACACCAGTTTGAACCTGCAATCGTAAAGTGAAAACTTACACAACGTGCTGCAGCTGAACAATTCCCAGATGTTGAGACCCAAGACATTTGGATAGTTCACATGCAATCACGAGTAAGCTTGAATGCGTGCGACGATCTCGCACGACACTCATCACGTTGAATGAGGCGCCCATTTACCACAGAAAGCTCTCGTGCAAGCGCATCGAGAAAATTTTTAATTCAGACTGTATTGGAACCACCGTGATTAGAACACACCGTATTAAGCACTTACCGACAACACCGCTGAATTCGCATCGCTGAACTTCTTGGTTGTCGTCGTTCCGTCTTCCCTTTGCGCGCGAAGCCCACCCACCTTCAGCCCCGACATCAAAAGAACGCGACTCGCAGCACACCGACGCACGGTGATGTCTTCGTCGCAGCAAAATGTGCCGCCAGCAACGCAGAAGATGAGAGCACTTGCTGCTCGGCTGTCAGCATATGGGGCCTCTTGCGACACCGCCAAAGCAGTAAAAGCTTCTACGGCAACTGTCATCGCCAACGAGTGTCGGGCAGTACGCGTATTCCCCGATTACGTCCCTGACGAACCTTGAACCGAACACATAAAAACGTAGCGATTGTCCGTAAAAGTTCAATTTGGCTTGCCCCGTCCGCGAGCGTGAACGTCGCCATCTTCATTGACTTTGGCAACTTTGGCTGCCTGGCTACTACAAAGTTATCTCCATCGCCAAACTCAATCGTGACGACATTTTGACGTCACCGCTAACTTTATTATTTCACCAGCATAGCTCGAACTCCATCGAAATCCGTAAGGAAAACCTCAATAGCAACGTCACATCACGTGACCAAAAGGGCAGCCAATCAGCGACCGATTGAGTTAACTTCATCGTTGAGTTTGCGATCTAGCATAGACAGATTGGGGAAAATTCTCGATGAAGTTTCAACTTAATCGCTTCTCTTGACCGACGTCACGATAAAGTTGGCTCCCCAGTGGAGCTTGCCGGCGATGAAGTTGGGGCTCCTCCCACCGGCGACGTCACGATGAAGTTTCTTCATCGCTTTTTTAAGCATAGACAGACTGAATGCGGCTTGGCGGAAAACGCTAACGCGTCTACTTCATTGTATATGCTAAAGCTTCGAAAGTGCTTCCGCAACGTGGATTCCACACCATCAAGATCGCAGTTTTTCACAGACAATAAGCAGGAGCTTGATCTTAGGATGCTGGGACCGCTGACAGCCCCCCTTTCCAGAATGGGCTTTGTATAGACCAACTCATGTGTACAAGCAAATCGGAGCGCCCCTAGCGGACACCACCTCCGCCGCGCATGCGCGACGGAGTGTAGGCAAGAAGCTCTCCGTCGTTCATAAACAAACCATTGGAATGAGATATTTCCGTCGTCGCTGTGAGTTCCCGTGCTCTTTTTCGCGTTGGAATTGTTGGTTCTACGTCTTCCTGGCAATGTCTGACTACTTTAGCGGCCTCAGCGAAATTCCCGAGGCTCGCTACACCGCAGAACTTGGCGTGAATAACGGGACATATGCGGCGATTCATTCCGCGTGGACGCCGTAGAAGTGGACGCTACAGTCTGATTTGCATGATGTTCGCTTTTTTCAGTCATGATGTCGCGCCGGCTGCAAAAGCGTAAACCGTAGCTGAGATGGTCGACGTCGGTATTCAAAATCGCAAGCAGAATCGGACCAAGGAAATCGGGCATAACAAGTCGGTGATGGCCACTGGTAACAATGATCAACATCTTGTATCTACTGCTTACGCCGAGCCTACTTACCCCAACCAACCTTCAAACTTAGGTCTTTTGAGGCCTGCACCTACTTCTTACCGCAATTACCGGTTCAATGCTTGGTCCACGGGCCGCTGTCATTTCAACGAGCAGACGAATACAAGCAGAAACATTTGAAAAAGCAGACGACAACAAGCAGAGACGTTTGAAAGAGCGGTCGACAGTTCGAAAGATCAGGCGGCCGTTTGAACTTGGAGATGCACTGAACGTAGTCCGCAGATGGTTCGTACTACTTGGCGGTTCCGCGTTCATGTTGGAACAAAACAAATAAATCTGACGACCATAAGTATCCGAGAATTAAGCCCAAAGTGCTTCCCGTACAGCCAATCCTGATCCGACAGCGTCTGGTTTTTCCTTTTTACGGTTCTCGTTCTCGGACGAACCGAGCAGGCATAAAACACATGAAAACTGACATTCAAACCTTTCTTGACTCTTTTAGTACAGCCCCAGTCACGGTGTTGTGACGAGAAGGCAGTTTTTTTGTCTTGTTTCTTCCAAGAGAACACAGGAATTCACGTCTGGCATGGCGACTAGCGCCCACAGCCCCAGACCGGAAGTGCGCCCCACGCGCCATCACCGCGCCGTGATTTAACAGAGTTGAGTTCTTTTATGACGCGCTCAAATATTGCGCCCAGTGAATACCTTGTATACATAGCTCCACCCTTTCAGTTCTCTCTTCTCATAATCATCAAGCCCCTCATCCCAGCTTTTTATCCCTTAATCCTTTCCCCTGTGCAGAGTAGCCAGCTAGGACAGATCTAAGTCCAGGCTTACCTCTGCCTTTCACTCATCACTTTAATTCTGCAGTGTGAAACTAACACGGTGAACTAAAGGCTCGTCGCTGGCAGATAAAATACTGGCATGGCCGCGAATGATGTTTTGGGCACGCTATGTATAGTCCATAGGGCGTACAGTCCTCGAATATTATAGGGTGTTTCCACGTCAGATCGCACAAAAAAAAAATATATATATATATATGTGAAAGCCATGTTCTCGCGAGGAACATTCAGATAAATGTGAATGCGCCGTCGCTAAATTTTTCCAAGAGATATACAATTAAGAAGCTCAAGGCGTTGACAATTTTGAGACTTCCCTATGGTAATTTGCACGGCCGCCAGTGTCTCACCAAAGCAGGCACGTGTCTGAAATGTTCGACATTTATTTTATTCACAATTTACAACATGCCTATCAAATATCAAAAATTACATAAGCAAAAAAAAAAACATTATTCCCACGCAAATTAAAACAAAATAATACGTTCTAGAGAAACATTCACATTTTTAAGCAACAAACAGCTTCATGCAAAATGTTTCAAAAAATCAAAATGTGCATCTTGGAATGCAACGTACGAATATATATATAAAAAGAGATTTGCTCAGCCGTCACTGTAGTTTTGTTATTAATATAGAAACGTAAGTCACTTCTTCAAAAGTATCAAAATTGCACGTCGATATTAAAAAAAAACTCAAACTTTTATTGTTCTTTTAAGATTTGCCGTCATGGCAACCTATTGAGTAGCATATGACCTCCAATTGAGAAAAGCGACAACGAACCTCCACTCAAACGGAGCTAGGATGTCTTCGTTAAAGGGGTTCTGCCGCACGACGTCGGCTCCAATTATAGATTCTCTAGAACGGGCAAAGTCCGTTCTTTAGAACCGGCAAAGTTAAAAAGGCCTTATCTTGTTAAGAAAATAAAACATTTAAGAAACAGTATATTTTTAAAGATTGTTTGAAATTAAAAACTGAAAAATGAGTAAACATGATGAACTATAACCCTGAGACTAGGGAGAAAGACGTCGATGAAGAAGAGGAAGAACAGGAGTCTCAAACAGAGCTGAAATTGATTGAAATCCAGTTTTTATAGGCTTCAGGCACCTTCACAAATAGAGAAAAAAGACAGAAAAAGCACACAAAGAAGGAAACTACTTTTCCGCAAACGGACGTGTGCAAACACTAACAGGAACGAATAACTACAACAGTTCTAAACGAAGGGGGGGGGGGGACCTTTGTTAAAACTTATCAATGGCCTTCATTGTAGAACAAAACAAAAACTTAAAACAAAACTCATGAAAAACAGATTAGCTTAAAATGGTCAACCTTTTCAGCTCTATGTCTAAATAGATGGAGTGTTTTTTTTTACCACATTTCCGTGCTGAACAATTGGGGTCGATTCTTTTAACTACCGTTTATAATCTCTTTCGTACAATACCATCATCGTGGACTGCCATAAAAAACAGGTTAGCTTAAAAGGGTCAACCTTTTCAGCTCTATGTCTAAATAGAGGGAGTGTTTTTTTTTACCACATTTCCGTGCTGAACAATTGGGGTCGATTCTTTTAACTACCGTTTATAATCTCTTTCGTACAATACCACCATCGTGGACTGCCATAAAAAACAGATTAGCTTAAAAGGGTCAACCTTTTCAGCTCTATGTCTAAATAGAGGGAGTGTTTTTTTTACCACATTTCTGTGCTGAACAATTGGGGTCGATTCTTTTAACTACCGTTTATAATCTCTTTCGTACAATACCACCATCGTGGACTGCCATAAAAAACAGATTAGCTTAAAAGGGTCAACCTTTTCAGCTCTATGTCTAAATAGAGGGAGTGTTTTTTTACCACATTTCCGTGCTGAACAATCTGGGTCGATTCTTTTAAGTACCGTTTATAATCTCTTTCGTACAATACCACCATCGTGGACTGCCATAAAAAACAGATTAGCTTAAAAGGGTCAACCTTTTCAGCTCTATGTCTAAATAGAGGGAGTGTATTTTTACCACATTTCCGTGCTGAACAATTGGGGTCGATTCTTTTGACTACCGTTTATAATCTCTTTCGTACAATACCACCATCGTGGACTGCCATAAAAAACAGATTAGCTTAAAGGGTCAACCTTTTCAGCTCTATGTCTAAATAGAGGGAGTGTTTTTTTTTACCACATTTCCGTGCTGAAACAATTGGGGGTCGATTCTTGTTGACTACCGTTTATAATCTCTTTCGTACAATACCACCATCTAGAGAAACATTCACATTTTTAAGCAACAAACAGCTTCATGCAAAATGTTTCAAAAATCAAAATGTGCATCTTGGAATGCAACGTACGAATATATATATAAAAAGAGATTTGCTCAGCTGTCACTGTAGTTTTGTTATTAATATAGAAACGTAAGTCACTTCTTCAAAAGTATCAAAATTGCACGTCGATATTAAAAAAAAACTCAAACTTTTATTGTTCTTTTAAGATTTGCCGTCATGGCAACCTATTGAGTAGCATATGACCTCCAATTGAGAAAAGCGACAACGAACCTCCACTCAAACGGAGCTAGGATGTCTTCGTTAAAGGGGTTCTGCCGCACGACGTCGGCTCCAATTATAGATTCTCTAGAACGGGCAAAGTCCGTTCTTTAGAACCGGCAAAGTTAAAAAGGCCTTATCTTGTTAAGAAAATAAAACATTTAAGAAACAGTATATTTTTAAAGATTGTTTGAAATTAAAAACTGAAAAATGAGTAAACATTTTCAGCTCTATGTCTAAATAGAGGGAGTGTTTGTTTTACCACATTTCCGTGCTGAACAATTGGGGTCGATTCTTTTAACTACCGTTCATAATCTCTTTCGTACAGTACCACCATCGTGGACTGCCATAAAAAACAGATTAGCTTAAAAGGGTCAACCTTTTCAGCTCTATGTCTAAATAGAGGGAGTGTTTTTTTACCACATTTCCGTGCTGAACAATTGGGGTCGATTCTTTTAACTACCGTTTATAATCTCTTTCGTACAATACCACCATCGTGGACTGCCATAAAAAACAGATTAGCTTAAAAGGGTCAACCTTTTCAGCTCTATGTCTAAATAGAGGGAGTGTTTTTTTTACCACATTTCCGTGCTGAACAATTGGGGTCGATTCTTTTAACTACCGTTTATAATCTCTTTCGTACAATACCACCATCGTGGACTGCCATAAAAAACAGATTAGCTTAAAAGGGTCAACCTTTTCAGCTCTATGTCTAAATAGAGGGAGTGTTTTTTTTACCACATTTCCGTGCTGAACAATTGGGGTCGATTCTTTTAACTACCGTTTATAATCTCTTTCGTACAATACCACCATCGTGGACTGCCATAAAAAACAGATTAGCTTAAAAGGGTCAACCTTTTCAGCTCTATGTCTAAATAGAGGGAGTGTTTTTTTTACCACATTTCCGTGCTGAACAATTGGGGTCGATTCTTTTAACTACCGTTTATAATCTCTTTCGTACAATACCACCATCGTGGACTGCCATAAAAAACAGATTAGCTTAAAAGGGTCAACCTTTTCAGCTCTATGTCTAAATAGAGGGAGTGTTTTTTTTACCACATTTCCGTGCTGAACAATTGGGGTCGATTCTTTTAACTACCGTTTATAATCTCTTTCGTACAATACCACCATCGTGGACTGCCATAAAAAACAGATTAGCTTAAAAGGGTCAACCTTTTCAGCTCTATGTCTAAATAGAGGGAGTGTTTTTTTTACCACATTTCCGTGCTGAACAATTGGGGTCGATTCTTTTAACTACCGTTTATAATCTCTTTCGTACAATACCACCATCGTGGACTGCCATAAAAAACAGATTAGCTTAAAAGGGTCAACCTTTTCAGCTCTATGTCTAAATAGAGGGAGTGTTTTTTTTACCACATTTCCGTGCTGAACAATTGGGGTCGATTCTTTTAACTACCGTTTATAATCTCTTTCGTACAATACCACCATCGTGGACTGCCATAAAAAACAGATTAGCTTAAAAGGGTCAACCTTTTCAGCTCTATGTCTAAATAGAGGGAGTGTTTTTTTTACCACATTTCCGTGCTGAACAATTGGGGTCGATTCTTTTAACTACCGTTTATAATCTCTTTCGTACAATACCACCATCGTGGACTGCCATAAAAAACAGATTAGCTTAAAAGGGTCAACCTTTTCAGCTCTATGTCTAAATAGAGGGAGTGTTTTTTTTACCACATTTCCGTGCTGAACAATTGGGGTCGATTCTTTTAACTACCGTTTATAATCTCTTTCGTACAATACCACCATCGTGGACTGCCATAAAAAACAGATTAGCTTAAAAGGGTCAACCTTTTCAGCTCTATGTCTAAATAGAGGGAGTGTTTTTTTTTACCACATTTCCGTGCTGAACAATTGGGGTCGATTCTTTTAACTACCGTTTATAATCTCTTTCGTACAATACCACCATCGTGGACTGCCATAAAAAACAGATTAGCTTAAAAGGGTCAACCTTTTCAGCTCTATGTCTAAATAGAGGGAGTGTTTTTTTTACCACATTTCCGTGCTGAACAATTGGGGTCGATTCTTTTAACTACCGTTTATAATCTCTTTCGTACAATACCACCATCGTGGACTGCCATAAAAAACAGATTAGCTTAAAAGGGTCAACCTTTTCAGCTCTATGTCTAAATAGAGGGAGTGTTTTTTTTTACCACATTTTCGTGCTGAACAATTGGGGTCGATTCTTTTAACTACCGTTTATACGACGAATTAGTAATTAAAGCAAATAAAACTCTCAAGTACCTAGTTACTTGGAGTAGTTCTAATTCTTTCAAAATTAATGAGAGCAAAACACAAGCCATTTTATTTCGTCCAAGAAACAAGAATGATAATGTTACCAGCGATAGTATCCTAAATTCAAAAATAATAGAAGTTATTCTAGTTTTAAAACGCCCGGTGTCATCTTCACCGATCGAATGAGATGGGACGAGCATGCGAATTATGTATTGGTAAAGCTGTCACGCGTGGTTGGTGCGATATACCGTCACCGCCATATTTTGCCAAAACATGTGAAATTACTAGTTTATAATTCATTATTTCTTTCTCATGTGAACTATTGCCATCTAGTCTGGGGAAATACAACAAATGCTAATTTAAATAAAATACTTGTCCTTCAAAAAAAGTTTTTAAGAAACATTTGTAATGTTCCATATGACCATCCCAGTGCGCCTCTTTTTAAGAGCCTGAGTCTGATGCCTGTGATGTGTCTCTATCAATATCGACTGTGTATAACCTATAAATCACATGTAGAAAGAAATGCTCGTAAATTTCTGGAACTCGCGTCCCTAACACCAAGAGTGACCGCATATCCCACCCGTAACACGGAGTACTGGATGCTACAAAATTACAAAACAACATATGGCGAGCAAATGACATCAAGTACACTACCTAGGCTACTCAACTTACTTAACACCAAAAACATCCACCTTCTTAACATGTCATTTAGAGACCTACGAGCATTCTTTTCTTCTAATATGACTGTGTAGCAAATGTATGATATTTACCTTTTAGACAATACTACCATAAATGTATTGCCTTCTTTTGCTGTTTTTTTTTGTTGTATTGAACTGTGCTTTGCGTGTATGTATTATTTTTTTGTGAATATTTTTTTTACACGAATTTTTGGTCTTTTTGTTTTGTTTTCTGTGCCACTGCTGCCAAATGTAAGGATGGGGGGCCGAGGACTTGTCAAGCTGCATCATGCAGCTTTTTTTCTCGGTCTCCCTCCGTCATATACTTTTGACGGAAATAAATAAAACATATTATTATTAAACGACAAAATTGAACCCTGCGGTACTCCCGCTTTCAGTCAAGATCTAGAACTTTTGTGTCACCGACCAAACTCCCCTGGGACCGGTTAGCTAAAACATTAGTAAGAAGTGAAAGAAATAGACCTCTGATCTATAAAGATTAGGGTTTCGAAGGAGTATTGCATTACTTACCATGTCGAACGGATTGGAGACATAAAAAAACGAAGCACACGAAAATTGATTATTTTCAAGACTGGTGTTCAGTTCAACACGTCCGATAGCGCTTCCAGTAGAGGCTGTGTGCCATGACCCTTGACGAAACCGTATTAGCAGGATGACATAAGGTTATGCTTCTCAAAGATGGAGGTCATAACGTTGAATGGATGCTTTTCCAAAAATTTTACACAACGAAGGCAAAAATGATATCGGGGGGGGGGGGGGGGGGGCTTTAAAAATTCTTCTAGTCCTAGCTTTAGGATATTTGGATAACGCTCATTGCAGCCTTGAGGTTGTCTGGTATTCCGCCACAAGTTAGTATTTCGTTTAAAATAATGAGCAGCACATTGCATATGGTAGCTGCTGTCTCAAGAAAGCACTTTCGTGCTTCTGTGTGCATGCATTAAGACCAGTGCTGCGTCCTGTTAAACCTGAAAACATAGCGACCCTCATACTAGGCATCTACTATTTTATGCTGCGTTTTAAAGGCCAGCGAAGCTTCCGCAGTTTTCGAACTTTGTAAAAGCAATGCTGCGTTTCACCTTATGATGGACCGAAGCGGTCACTACGAGCCATCGGAGCCAATCCGGTCCCCCTGCGAGAGTCACGTGACATTCGTGTGAGGCTCAGCAACCTGCGAGGCGCGCAGTCACGTGATATGTTACCAGCGTTGGATTGGCTGGGATGGCTCGTAGCGTCCACTGCGGTTCATTATAAGCTGAAACGAAAAATAATTACGCGAGCGAATAAGGTGTGACGAAGCCACGTGCTCTCTCCGCTGCTGCGGCACTGCAGAAGCTACGCTAGCCTTGACAACACTAAGTAGCGGACGTCGAGTTTCGTAATGAGGTTTCTTTCACGCGGGGAAAGAATATAAAGGACAGAAGGATACAGAATGAAATGACAACACTCAACGCGGCGTTATAAATTATTATTATTAACACAACACCGGGAGGAAAGAATAGAGGTCACGTGGCTGCGGTATAAATATTGACGCAACCGCAGACACTGAACTTTGTTTGGCGGCACGGCAGATAACCCGGAAGATGAGGCCTTTTGTGTCGTACCGGGCGTATAATAATGCACTCGTTCATGTTTCCTAGTTCATACCAGTAATAGAAAGGAAACAAACGTCTCCTTTGGACGCCTGATAATTAAGACAGGCAGTGGACGGCTCCGAATATTATTTAGTCGACCGCCTAGTGTCTCGCTCGAAGTAGACGACGCAAAACCGCATGGACCCAATGGATAGAACCTAGTTTCATTAGGCCGTTCAAGAATCCCAATATAACCTAAACTGCTCAGTGTATCTTGTTTATCTCGGTGAAAGCTGTGTAGAAGCCATCGCTATAACTACCGTGTTGTTTCGGCTATAGTCCGTGGAATATACATCTTTAAGAGTTGAAATTGTAGGGTGGGCGGACTATGTACGCGTACGGACTATAGAGGTATTTTGTTTTTCATGACCGTTTACTATGGTGAGATGGTGACGGATTTTCTGAATGAAAGAGTATGTTAATTATGATCTATGTATAATACGAGTATTTTTTTGTGAGCTAAGAAAGCAGACATTCGCCAAGGTGTGCCGTATGAGAAGATTTTCATGTCGATTACGGACCAGGTGCAGGCTATACACAGCGGGCGGACTATGCACCGAGTGCAGACAATCTAAGCAAACACTTTTATTTTTGACCCCAAATTTGCGCATCTGGACTATAGACCCTTTCTTCAAGGGCACCGCCATCTTGAATTGTCGTCACTTTCAGTATGGGCGAAAACATTGTTTTACCGTCGCCACCCCAATAGAAGGCATTTAGGACATAAACGTAACCGTCACACATTCCCGTCTTGCCTCCCCTCTATTTTTTTACTATTAGCAGGTTGAAACGTTTTGATATTTTTTCGTCGCCCATACCGGATATGCCTCCTTGGCGGTCGGGGGCGAGAGTAAGCAGAAAAGGTCTATAGAGTGGGTGCGGACTATAGCTCGGAAAATACGGTACTCGATAAATGGTGGCGATTCTACTGCCGTAACGCAGTGGTGAACACATTGGTGAAAATCACCTCTTCTGGGGGCTTACGGGCTCATCGTTAATCCGGACGCTACTCGCTTTCGGCATTTCTTATGAAAAAGAAAAAAATAACTCCTCGAACATTTTGTTGCTTTAAAATCAGCATAGTCGAGATGATTTTGTATTTAGAAGTTTATTTTTTATTTTTTTTGTTAAGCATTTAAACACGAACAAAGCACTCCTCTTCGTTTGATTACACGATTCTATATGCCAGTTTTTCCCTTTCGAAGTTTTTTTCCAAAGTTTTGTTAGGCAATTAAACACAAACAAAGAAATCCTCTTCGTTTGATTACACAATTTTATTTGACAGTGTATCCCCAAAAAGTCGAAGTGGAAAAAAAAAATCATTCCCCGTTTAGCTACATTTTCGGGAAAAAACGAACGTGATATTTAGATTCACGGGATACAAATACTCTAGAAATCATCTCCAACTTGTTTTTTTTTTTTTTTTTTTTTTCAAGAACCTTTCTAGTTTTCCTTTAAAGGAGCTGTGCAACGATATTCAATTGGAATATTTTTCACTTTACACGAGCTTACTGGCACTAGTGGGACTCAAGGATACTCGCATGCAATGCCACTGGCCAAGAAACTCCTTTGTTGCGGTGTAATTTCAAGGACAAAAGCGATCATTTTCATTCAATCTCTCCCTTGCAAAATTCGATGACGTAACGCGGGGATCGCAGTACACCCGTATGACGATATTTGAATGCGGTTCATAGATTGGACCCGAGCATTGCGTGGGCACTCGATTTAGGCTCGTGATAATTGATAGCTCGAGAAGCATTCGAGTAGTGGCCCGTGTCCAATCGCTGCAACGACGACAATAGCCGAGCCATAACAATGTCTGGAACTCAGCGCGTGTCCTGTGCTTTGCCAACCCCAGCGCGTGGCTATGATCAACATTGGCGGCATAGAATCGGCTCCAGATCACGTGGCCGCTTGTTCTGGCTGCGAGTTGAGGGCGTGAACGCTGCTCGTTGTTTTTTAATTTTTTTCTGGGACTTCTAATGCGTCGGGTGAAAAACGAAGGCGTGTTTCATAGGTCATTAACGTCAGGGATCCGTTCTAAGCGGTATTTGCGCAAAGTAAAAAAATTGTTGCATAGCCCCTTTAAGGCCCGCTCACACACACACATCGCAGCGCTATAAGCACAGCGCTGACTTTGCGCTAAGCGCGTGCTGTCGGGAACCATATTTGTATCGCACTCCCAAAAGGGTTGCTCATGACAGACGATAAGTAGCTGACGACACGTGAACAGCGCTCCACTGCATGTGGGAACAGGCCTTTACTTTGTCTTCACTACAAAGGATATACACATAAAAAATAAGTGCTCTCGAATAAACAGGAACCAGGCTCACCGTAGAGATGCTTGACCACGAAGTGCACCCGGTTTCCCCAGTCGTAGCATCCAGAGCCCATCACCGACGACGTGTCCCGCTGGGCGCACACAAAGAAACCGGGTCGGTTGATTAGAGCCTCGCCACCGCGTGGACACTGGAGCTTTCATCGACAACACCGACGCTCAGCGAACACGTTGGCTAGGCTCTGACCGTGGCTATCGACACAATGCCGGCCCACGCAATTCCCGCCGATAAACAACAGTCCGCAAATGGACCGCACCGAGTATCGAGGCCCCGTTGGCCGCGTTGCAATCCGATAGCGCGTCCCGGACGGTTCGAAGCAGGGCTTGCTGGCGGCGGCAAACGGGTGCTGGGAGCCTGGACCCGCAGCCAGTCTGAGCCCCGGCAGTGTTCTTTGTTGCTGCCCGTGGCCGCCCGAGGCAGCCCCTGGCTTCGTGCCAACAGCGCGACGTGTTCGGGCGCGGAGAAGGAAACGACCCGCATGTTCGCTCTTGATCGCTTCGGGGATGTCACCCAGGGCTCGGATGGGGTTACGGAGGGTCGGCGGCAGAGGCGCGCACCGGCTTGCTACTCTTGCCGCTAATTATATAGAAGGCGGAGAAGCTTTTCCAATTGTGTCGAGCTCAATGGCTGTCAGTCCGGATCTGTTGACGTGACATCGGGAGTTGCGCGAGGATCCGTTTTCGGGCCGCTGTTGTACTCAAACGATATCGTCAACATCTGGTGTGAGTCCCTAAGCGAACGATTGCGTTATTTATATATATATATAAACTATGAATATGGGATGACATCAGCAATTTTCAGGCGGATGTTTATGCCATTATTGATTGGTGCAATTTGTGGGACAGTTAATGTTAATTTTAAAATAAAACTGTTCATGGGCCACTACAAAACGACTTCTTTCACCCCTGCTTACACCATTAATGACGGCCCACTCAATTGTATTCACGAGTACAAACACCTTGCCGTGCTCCTAACTTCAATCCTAAGTTGGAACAAACACGTTTCGAAATTGCTTGGCTTCCCATCTGGCCCGTCCCGTATTCCCTTAAAAAAAAAACACTCATTTCTCAAATGACCACACAATATTACAGTACGCTTGCACAGTATGAGACCCCTGACATCGTTACTCAAACAAACTAGCTCGAACAAGTACAAAACCGTGCTGCCCGTTTCTTCTTACACAATTATGACAGGTAAAACCATTAACTATAGCACATGATTTTGCGAGGGAAATCGACAGATCTTGCCAGATCGATGCTATATTCTTCGACAGGCCTTCGAAAAACTAGCGCATGGCACAATTTGTTACTCCCGTTTTCAAGAAGTGAAATTAGGTGTGCCTCAAGGATCCGACCTGGGGCCACTACTCTTAATTATTTATATCAATGATCCGATTGAATACGTTGCCCCAAATGTTTCACTACAATTGTTCACGGAGGATTGTGTTATTTTTGCGAAGGTTTCAAAAATAGAGGATTAGGTAACTCTTAACTGCAGGCGAAATGAAGTAGCGTGGTGTGGTAAGCGACATGGTAACTAACCATAATAAAACTGTTTATATTAGGATAACCAATAAAAATATCCATTTATCATTTACATATAACGCAGCTAGCTAACTTAATTATTGAAGTTTAGTGCAAATACTTAGGGTTAACTCTTACAGGTAACCAGAAATGGTCTAAACATAGATATAATTTGTTCAGTGGCCCGTAAAACAAACTGGACTTACTTAGGCGAAGACTCATCAATGACGCGAGCCGAAGTCAAACTCCTGGCCTACAAAACCGTCGCTTTGTCTGCCCTCGATTATGGTTGTAGAGTAGGGGCCCACAGCAAAAAAAAAAAAAAAAATAACGTTGCTAAATTAAAAAGAAATCAGTCGCCATCAGTTAGATTTATTTACCGAAGATACCGTAGACTAGATTCCATGTCAGCTATGCTGAACCTAGCAGGCCTTCAGCCTCTCCACGTGCGCAGAAAGACCTGAGGCCGGATTCACGAAGCGAACTTACGCCAAAAAAGTGCGTAAGACAAATCCTGAGAAGAAATCGGTATTGACGAAACGAAATCGTCGTAGCTTTTGCGTAACTTACGCCAAAATCCTACGACAGCCTCCGAGGTGTCTTACGCACTTCTTATGATCGAACATCAAACATGGCTGCCTACGTCGCCTGGCTGCTTCGCTGCGACGAGCAGAGAAGTCTGAGGCGGGAGAGGTTGTTCCGGAGCCGCATAACAATTAGAGATGTGCCAGAGCGCATCTTGGAGCGCTACTACCAGCATGCCCAAAGAGACGATACTTGGACTGTGCGATGCGCTCGCCCCAAGCCTTCGCCGGTCGACGATGCGCAGCTGCGCACTACCGGTCGACGTTCAAGTCCTGCTGGCCCTCCGCTTCTATGCCAGCGGCAGCTTCCAGTCGGTCGGGGGCGATGTGATCCATTTGAGCCAAGCCAGTGCATTACGAGTTGTGAACAGCGTGACCCAGGCCATCGTCCTCATGGCCACGGAAGAATTCGCTTCCCCACGAGGCGGAGAGCGGTGTCGCTCAGCTGTTTAGCGAAAACATTGTCAGTTTCGCGTTTTTTTACTGCCTTTTCTAGGAATGCACTAAACAATCGTTGTCAGTGTGTCGGCGGCGTGATGAGTCGCACGCCGCCGACCGCGGTTAGCCGCGGTCTGCTTTCGAGCTCGAAGCATACTGCAGGTTTGGGGTGCATGCTAAACGTGCTCTGACACTCTTGGGTAAATAAAAAGAGTAGTTGACGTGTTCGGAGCAGATATGCCGCAGCAGACAGCGAAAGCATCGTAGAGTTCCCCACTTGTAATGAGTGTTGCATGATCATGATTTAGTTTTCTCTTTTGACGACACTGAGTCGGTGAGAACAACTTGTTGCATTAGTTTACGGGGTAAACCAACTCTGGCAGCTTGTTGAGTCGCAAGACAAGCCCTTATAAAAGTTTACGTCGTTCGGATGGGATCCGAATACCCTTTTATGCTAGTACTGATCAAGTTTGTCAAGCACATATGTACAGCTATTTTTTTTCCTTCTTCTTTTGCATCATTACTTGGAGGCATATGATGAGTACTGTTCATGCAGTAATAGTTTTTGCATGCTTGTCAGGCAACTATACTTACTCCATTTCCACAGATGGCAAAGAGTAAATGATGGAGCCTCCTTGGCCCAAAGAGAGCAGCAGCGTAGCAGATGAAAGCTCTCTGCAGGAGTTGCACACACCGCCAATACATTGTCACACGCCTCCTTCCTTCAATAATCCAATTGTTCAACTAGGGTCGTAGCCTTAGACAATTTCCGAGTTTTGATAAAAATTGTAGTAGGATAACAGCCCTGTTGTGTTTCAAGTGCCTGTCCTAACATTACTTTTCGTTCATTCTGCAGCGTTCCTTGGGATTGCGGGCTTCCCAAGGGTGTTAGGGTGCATTGACGGCACCCACATTGCTATCAAGTTGTCCAAGGAGGACAAACCTGCCTATTTAAATCGAGAGGGGTACACCTCCATAAACGTGCAGGCCATCTGCAACTCAGAGAGCATTATCACAGAGTTGACCGTGAAGTGGCCGGGGAGCACCCACGATAGCTACATGTGGAGGAACTGTGACCTCTACGATCAGTTTGCAGCAGGCACTGGTTCCTGATGGTTGGCTGCTGGGTAAGTTTTTTTATGTGTGCTGTAAAGCATTGTCACACAAACAAGATTAGTGTAATGCAAGCTAGCAGTCAACAGACTGGTTGAAAAAGGCATCCAATCATTTCGCATCACTTAAGAGTGCCTGGAAAGCAACATTGGTTGCTTTCGAATCACTTTTATGGAAGGCACTCTTTGGTTTTGACCAAAACAAAATTTTAATGAACACCCAAAAATATCTTGTATTGGCAGTTGTGTTGTCTATTGACAAGCCTGGAGTGCAATGCCTTGGAGCACTTGGGGGTACATTTTAAAAGCCATAAAAGGTAAATGTGCCGGCATGAAAGAGACTGTTGAAGCCTCTTTTCGTGCAATGCAGGAGATGCTGGTTATTCCGTCCAGCCATGGCTGATGACGCCAGTCAGGACGCCGAAGGACCAGCCTGAGGAGGATTACAACGAGGCCCTCACAAAGACCCGACAGGTCATTGAGCGGACATTCGGAATCCCGAAGACGAGATTCAGGTGCCTAGACAAGTCTGGTTGTTCTTGTTGTTAGCGATCGGAGTGGTTTGAAGGAAAACCAGCGATTGGTGTGTCTATTCAGGTGCTTGGACAAGTCTGGTGGGGTACTGCAGTATCGGCCGAAAATCTGCTGCCGCATCATCGTGGCCTGTGTTGTCCTGCACAACTATTGCAGGCGGCACCATGTCTCCCTCGATGAACCGCTAGGTAACATTATTGCAAAGTCACACTTTGATACGTTTTTCCACGATACTTGCACACATCTCTTCACCTCACACTCACAGTCCTCAATGTTTTGGGGCTCCCTACATGTAAACAATACCGTAATATCCTGAGAGATAACCCATCCCCAAAAGATAGCCCATCCTGATTTGTAGCATGATTTTTAATTTATTAATTGCTGAAGTTAAACCGACTTTCGAATGCCGAAAGTTAGCTCACCCCCTAGTTTCAGTTAATGTGCTCTGTTATAGGTGGGGTATCTCTCAGGATATTGTGGTAGTGTGATCACTAAATGAATTTACATTTTCAATTGCGAATTTTTTTGTTGGCATGGAAAGTCTGCTTGCATTGATTGCATGCGGCACCATGTCTCCCTTAATGAACTGCTAGGTAACATAATTGCAGGGTTACACAATTGAGAGGTTTCTGTTGGCCCCTTTTTGATAAGTTAGATTCTTCCTAAGTTCATTGATTCTGCCACATACAACAGCAGGCCTTTCTAGTAGCAATCACACAAATGCCAGTGTGGTGTCGCATGCCTTGCACCGACGCTCTTGTTGAATCACAGGAGCCGTCCCTTGTATGATTTGCTAAGGCATCGTGAAACGGAGTCTAGCAGTCGTGACACTGCACTGGCCACATTTCCCATCTACCCTAGACCAGCGTTGTCACGCAGAAACAGACCAACGTCACGCTGCCTAAAAAAATACTATGCTTATACAAAAACCATACGCCTCTAACGTGTGAGATGCGTGGCATGAGCGAGCTCTGGAGAAGCAACATGGCACCTCGAGAGCTCTGGCAGTGCTGTGGTACTATTTGCTTCCAAGGGCTGCGCGAGGCATGCATTGCACGCATTGCCAGACTTGATGCCACTTGTACGCTGATGCAATTAAATGATAAAATTTCAATGCATTTCTATTGCATGCCTATTTTCAGTAACTAGACATAAACATTCATTATACTAATAGTCGGTGGCAGGTTAACAGTAAAGTGGAAGCTCCTCCCTCCTCTTGCCACTTTAGCAGAGCGAACGCTGGAGAGGAGGTCGCCTTCTCTACAGCTTTCGATCCACCGAAGGGGAGAGAGGTGGGAGGAGCTTCCACTTTACACTTAACCTGTCACCGACTACAGTGAGCATTTCTCTCATCAAAAAGCGATATTGAGGAAGCTTGCCAATTACTGTCCTTTTCTGTGCAGTTGACCTGTCGGAGGACGAAGAGGAGGAGGAGGAAGACGAAGAGGAAGACGAGGAGAACAACAACAACGGTCCCAGAGCCACAAGAACAAGAAGAGCACGACCCATGGTAGCGGGAACAGCTGCTAGGAGTGCCCTTGTCCGCAATGCTTTTACACGAGTCAGAGCCTTGAGTCACTAGCTACTTTCATGAGCTGGACAAAAGTGGGTTTTTAAGTGGATTTTTTAACTAGCTTTTTCTATTTGAACAATGACACTCTTTAAGCCCAAGAAGAGGTATAGTTGCAACTGTTGTTAAAGTTTTCATGTTCTGTGTCGTCAAGAAAAAGTTGTGTATCACTACTGCATGATGCACGTTAAAAACCCCAGGTTAGCAGTGCCACTGCCCTGGCCAAGTTGCTCATCTACAGCTAAGAGACAAGTCGCCCCTCTTGATGGCGGACTAACATCATACTGTATAAACATTCAAAAACGACAATTTTGACTTTTTGTACGTGGTACATTGTCAAACCATTATTTCAATGTAAAAAAATGTATGTACTAGCCAACGTCCTGTGTATATACGTTTAAGAAAGATTTATTGTACTTTAGAAAACATGTATTGCACTTTAAAAAAACAATTATTGCACTTCAAGATTAGTTCACACCGTGCCATTTCTCACGCTATATTACGATATAAAAACTTACTACTTCTCATAACCACGGCGACCAGCGCTGAAATGCTCGTTGCATTGCTGGTTGCTATGGTTATAGGCGGTCGTGAGAGTTTGTATCGTAATATAGTGTAAGAAATGACGCAGTGTGAGCCGGCCTTCACTCTCACTTCTCTAATAATGCCTACATTAGCCAACAATGTTGTTATCCACAAACTTGACACCGTACTTGTAGGATTTAAGTGCAACAAGTTGTTGCAGAGCTAATAGTTGCCCCTGCTGTGCAAGAGCTATCTCGTCGAGCCGTGCGAGAATCGCTCGCTGGGATTCCAGAATTTCCCGGCCGGTGTCTTCGCTGCTGTCTGTAATGAAATATTGATTTGTCACTTTTTCAATATGAGTGGAAATTTTGTAACATGTATAGGTGAGCTCTGATGACACCTGTACACATTCCCAAAATATTAAGCTTCATGTCTTCGTACATTATATGTGAGCTTTATGAAAGAGGTGGAACATAAGGCATATTAAAGATTATTTAAATTATTTTTCTTCTGTGGTGGAGGATGTACATGAGGTATTGAAAACAAAATATACGTTAATATAGTTCCCCTGGTGGAATGAATGGGTTTATTATGTATTACATCTATTTCTATTGTTCTCAACAAACAACTTTGCGAATTATGCTGCAAGTGAGAGTAAAGCAGGAGGTCACAGTATTAATGTACGCTGCCACAGCTTGTGGAATCACGGAAACTGGGAATTGGAGCACCATATTGCACAAACATGCAGGCCAAGTCTTAACAACGAAATAGAAATAATCATCTATCTTTGTCCTTTGCAATCATATCTATCTTGGTACATGCTATACTGGGCTGTTCTAAGCATACTTACTTTGCCGACCTCTTGGGGGAGTCCCAATGCCACTCTCCGCATTCGGGGGATTGGCGATTTGGGCAGCTGCTGTCCGAGCAGCCATGGCTCTTGCTGCCGCGATTTGTCTCCCTCGGTGTCTCTGAGTACCTTTGAAATCAATAAAAGAATTGTAGTCTGACACACTATGGGAATACCCTGTAATGCCTTAGACCCTATCGTACGACAAGCCAATACCACCTGAAACACAAGGCATGTGCATTACCTCCTGAAATGGCATAACTAGTTGATCCAGTCAGCACCATCTAGCTTGCATTTGCATCCATGATGCGGGGTCACCACATTGCCACATACTCTTGTTGAGCTTTGCCATGTATGCTGCTTGGGGT
This sequence comes from Ixodes persulcatus, assembly GCA_013358835.2. Taxonomy (NCBI): domain Eukaryota; kingdom Metazoa; phylum Arthropoda; class Arachnida; order Ixodida; family Ixodidae; genus Ixodes; species Ixodes persulcatus. The sequence goes on from JABSTQ010010437.1 coordinate 399,915, forward strand.
GGGTTGGAGACTTGCTAGTAATGACGTAATGCACGGGTGGTATTGGACAAACGCGGATATTTGCTTGCCCACCACAGACTACGAGAAGTCAAATACAACAGTAATAAAAAAATTTCCAGGAACCTATTTCCAGGAACCTAAACATTTATTATCAGGTTTTCTGTTGTTGTGCAGACCTAAATAACAGCACCGTAATAGGCAAAAATGGGAACCAGCTAACATGGGAGATTATTGAAGCTGAAAGGATAGCCAGGTTAGATGACAAACGTGCGAGCATTTCGTATTTAGCTTCATCGGGGACTATCTTGCGACGAAGAGACGCTAGCAAAGGGTTTTGAATTGTTCCATTTAACGGCACGGAAGAGGAAGACGAAACATACCGCTGAGTTGCTAGCCAACACTGTGCAAGTGTCCTCTCTTGTGTTACTGTTTTTTTAAATGTGATTGTCTTGTGCGCTGTTACCTCCAAGGATGAACAATCAAGCCTCCATCTTAACAAGACAAAATAAGCTTTTCGACAATCTTTCTTCAATACTGAATTACATTCACTGTTGAGCTTGCAAGGCACTGCATACAACATTTTCACAGGACCAGTCGATCATCTGTCTGATTGCCTGGCCCTGGACATGAGTATGCAGAAAGCTTTATCAGATTATGCAAGACCGACAGTGGCTGGGCCAACGGAGCTTCATTTTAGGACATTTTTTATAATATTTTTTTTTTCGATTTACTGCATTTCTGAAAAAACCAGCTCGGGGATTAATTTTTCGGGCTTATTGGTGTATATGCCAAAAACATGGAACCCTAGCTATAGTAAACCGAACTGAGCATTCCTGTGTGAAACAATGAATGTTCCCGTGTGCAATGTGAACATTTTTATACACCAATATTTAACCATAGTGTGGTTCATAGTACTCACTCTGGTCAGACAGCTGCGTTTCCACCGTTTCACTAGACAAGAAGTAACGGAAGGTGTCACTGCACCTATATATCATAATTTTTTTCTCATTGATCCCCTTACATTGCTAGGGTCATGTCACTACTTGGTCCAGCATCTGAATCTATAACGAAAACTGAAAATGCATTGCAATGATCTCGTGAACTCGTGAAAACTCGACATTAGAACTCACCTGCAGGGGAGGTCACTGTGAAGGAGATCACCTGCGAAGTGCGAGGGGACGCAGAAACATCTGCATGGATAGTTAGATCACGCAATGCAAACGTATCACTTAACAGTTTTTCTTATACAAGTGATCGACAATGGCGTGGGTTGAAACTCTGAGCTCGCCCTCAAGGGCTTTGTCAAGAACTTAGAACTCACCAAACTGCTGCACCCCGATGTCGAACCCGCCGTCGATTCCGAGCACTACACCACCATGGAGGAGGCTGATGACGCGCTCTTCGGCGCCGGTAAGCGGCGGTTCCCCCGGGCCACCCCCCGTGGCATTCTGACTTCGCCGTACAGCGGCCCCTGCGCAAAGCGACATGGTGATAAACACAGGTTCTAGCTGTACAGAAAATATGCCGATTCTTACCGCGAATCTTGTTGGCGCTCTTGTGGTCGGACCACTTCTTTTTAATTTCTGCCACATCTCTCCGGATCCCAGACACAGCGAAAAGCGACGCGGTGATTCGGTCCCACGCCCGCTGCTTCGCTCGGGCGCCGTGCGGACCGTCTCCTTTTCGCGTCAATCGCTACCTTGTTGGCCTCGTAACCGTCGACCAATGCCGCGATTTCCGGATCCGTAAAATGGGGCATCCGAACGCGTTTTTGTGGAGGTTGCGCCGACATGTTTAGCACAGAGCGGAGATGAGCGAGCACGTTGTCGTCGCGCTGGTTCTTCAAACAACACGCTGTGATGGAGCTTTCCGATTGACTGTTGGAGCTGCCCGACACGCTGTCGCCATAGCAACAGCTCGCTCTCGCAATACTCGGGAACTGGCGAGACACCGGAAGTCGTCATTCGAGCGTAAGAAGATTTCGCTTTCCTCCTCTCACTTAAAGGGCCCATGAAACGAATTTTGCGCTGGGATAAATCACTTTAGATTGGGATTTTACTAATAGCACAACTGTTCAGTGGGCCAAAACAAAAAAGGTTGAAAGTCAAAAGTCCTGACTTTCGGTACGAAAATTTGAAAACACAGCGGACTATTTCGTTCCTCGTTCCCTTCGTAAGCTTTCTGCCTTTTCACTGTGATACATCCGCGTACCCCGCAGCGCGTCGCGGAGCCCCCGCAGCGCGTCAGCGGGCCCGAACGCACGTCACACGGCACCGGACCTCGCTTAATCCCTTCACCCCTAAGCTGACATTGTGGTGGAAGCTACGCGCATGCCGGACCAATCAGCCGCCTCCCTTTCATCACCTGACCTCATTCTCTGCGCGAGGGTATGCGCGAAAGAGCGTGATCACCTGGCAAAAGTGTGGCTGGCCCAACGAACACATAGCTTCCACAGCACTGTCAGCTTCGGGGTGAACGGGGTGGGGAAAGCAACTTTTGTCTGAATTTTGAGTGACGGGCTAATCTTCTAGGGCAGTGGTTCTCAGCCATGGATGTGTCGGGGACCCCTTGCGGACCGCTGGCAGTGATGGGGGACCCTTTCCAGCGGGGGGGGGGAGGGGGGGGGAGGGGGGGGGGGGGGGTACGTAAGTAAGTTAACACGTCTGGAGCATGAAACAGGTGCCTTTTATTGCTGTCGTAGTTCCGGAAGCAGGTTGCAAATTAGTCACGGCCGGACTAAACTACAAAAAACGTGCCAAAAAAAAAAAAATTGTTGAGGGTCTCGCGGATCCCAGAAATGGCTTCGCGGACCCCCTGGGGTCCGCGGACCCCCATTTGAGAACCACTGTTCTAGGGGGAGAATGGCTGTGCCCGCGTACACAAACGAGATTCCGAGCAAGAGGGGACTCCCCCCTTTCCGTCTTCTTGAACTGTTTGGTAGAATGCGCGATATATGAGTTGAGGAGGAAAGCTAAACAGGAAAAAGTTGGAAACGCGCTTCATGACTCCTTTAAGAAGGCGTTCGTGAATACCGATTTCGCCTCCTCTTAAGATGTGCGTAACTTACGAACTTCTTAGCTAAGTTGTCGTAGCCTAAGAAGCTCTTCGTGAATCTGGCCTCAGATGAAAGTTTTTTTTCATCTGCTTTATTTCCATAAATTAGCCTTGAAACCCTCCGCTATCCAAAACTCCCAAACACGCCAATCACGACACAATCACTCATAATCTGTCGAGCATTTTTGTTTCGAGAACTAATACTTATAAGTATTCTTTTTTCTGAACACGATTAATGATTAGAATATATTACCTTCTACAACTTTTCAAGATGACGGCACCTTTCCTAGGTGCATTTTTGTGCTACAAGGTTTCCTCGTGTATTGTTATAAGTACTCTCTAAATGCGCTACGTCTCAAAACTTTATTTTTCTTATTTTGTATGTTGTACTTGTGATGTCGCCAGTGCTTTAGTTTGTATTTTTACAGGTCGAAGGTTATTTTGCGATGTTTGCAATTTCTACGCTTTTCGATATATTGGTGTGTGTTTTACTTTTTATTTTTATTTTTGCACTTTATAGAAAGTGTTTGCTTTACTGATTTTGTACTCTACCTGCTTGGACCCCCTTAGGGTCTGCAGCATTGCTAAATGAATATAACAAGTGCTAAAGAGCCCGTGATGGAGGCAGTTAAGCTCTAGAGGGAAAGGCCGTCGGCTCAAATTTTTACATAATATGTTTTACTGCAGAATTGGGTATTTAAAAAGAAAAGATGCCTTTACCCGCGGCTTTACGTCTCACAAAGGCTAATTTATTTTCCTGGCAGAAATGATGCCTATAGCAACGATTTCTTTTTTCCAAAACACTATTTGATTGGAACAGAATACCCGATTCTGCGGTTCGCATTCTACCTAACAAAGTCGTTTGCTCAGAATTGAACGTAGAGTTCCTAGTGTATGTGAAACTTTTTGTTATAACAGTCTGCCATTTGTTATGATAGGTGTTGCGCAATTCAAAATACTTTTTGGTATTGCCATTATTATATTTCTTGGTTTTGTGTAACAATTTCTACTTCATTCCCAAATGTATCTTCCCCCCCCCCCCCCAAATGTGATGTCTCATACGCTCTGGGTATCCGAATAAATAAATATTAGTAAAATGGGCTGTTTGAACGAGGCGGCAATAAATTGTATCGTAGGTTCCAATACCTTAAAGGGGCCCTGAACTGACTTTTTTACTGGTTTTTAATTTGCACCGAACCTGAGCGCACTGAACGCGGTAACTTATTGAAACTTTTCTTTTCTCAAATATCGCTTTATTTTAAAAGTTATAGGCAAATTAGAATTACAAAAACAAGCAAAAAATAACCTCCTTCATGACTTCGTAGGTCCTGGATTGAGTGGCCGTGAACTAGAGGAGGGGTAGTGGGCTCATCGAGCGTTCGCGGCTGCCGCAATCCCTGTCGACGGCTCGAGAGGGCGCCACTAAAGCATGTGTTGGATAGGCTGTATGAAGCGGGTGGCCAGGGCGGCTCGCATTGCATTTGCTGCGCGATTAAAGACTAATTCGGCCTAACACTTCATTGGCCACAAACGACAGCAAACATGGGGTAAAGATCAGTTCAGAACGAGAGCCACTTCGCGCTGCCATACTGCCAAATGGCCAACTCGCCAACCAAGCCCGCGCCGAAGGCCTTCGGAACGCTCGGAACCGGTCGGATCCTCGAGCCGGTATACGATCGCAGCGCCGCCGCGTACATCCGGGACCTTTCTACGCTCGCCGTTCGTCGGGGCCTCATCCCACTAGTCCTTTGTAGTATGCGCCGTTTTTTCCGCCGCTTGGTGGCGGGTATGTCGACGGGTCATTTCTTGTTTCCGTACTTTATAAACTGCATTTGTTTCTTTTCTGATCTAAAATACTGAACAAAAACTAGTTTCATACATAATTGAAACGGTTCGCGACACTTATATTTTGTATCTCGACTAAAAAAAAGCTTTTAGCGGCTCTGACCAGTAGTAAGCCCAGGACCTAAAGACGTCACATTTCGCGCGCTTTCGGCAACGCGGGTCGCCCCCGTAGGTGGAGGAGGTTTCCGCGTCGTCCGGTTAAAATATGACGCACTGATATTTAGTTACTCTCTCCGTGCCCGCTGGCTTGCCCGAACCCCAAGAGACGTGGAAACCGCATAAAAGGCAGACGCTTAAATATGATTGCAGGGCCCCTTTAACGGTTAGTTGTGCGTTCATTCGCATGAAAGTAGATTAGGCGGAATAGAACGGTGGGAATAATATATAACAGTAAGAAAAAAATTGTCAAAATACGCAGCAGATTAGAGATAAGAGCTGATGAAATCAATGTAATGTCCTGTGACGTTTTCTACGGAGAAGTTGCGGAGGGCTGCGAAAAAACTCCAGCCCCTGACGTGACCTAAAGAAGAGCGCCAGAAATGCAAGTGCACCAATCAATCCACCGACCGTACTTCGCAAAAGCAGAAATATCGCCCGGATAGTTTACGCGTGACCGATGCTGCACAGAGTTTATATTTGTGATTTCATAATCGCAGTAAACGCGTTCGAGTGGGATTAATGCCATTTTGTTAAAATTCTAAATGAAACCCGTACTTTGACGTCCACTTTGATTTTTTTGGGGTGCATTGTACAGTATTATGAATTACAAAACAAATGCATTGTCGTATTGCATCAATGACATATTGGGCCTTATCATACACTGCGTTAATGTGTCCCAGGCCGGAGTATTTTCAACCAATAAATTGTTGATTTCCTTATTGCTATCTGGACCACGACATTGTAAAACAATCACAATACGTACGGTACTTTTTGGGGGTTGGTAAATTTGAGTACAATCGTTTATGTACCAAAACTCATATGGCCACTTCCGACAAGAACACCATTGATTGTAGATATGGTCACATGATCGCTCAAACCAGCCAGTGCTGATATTTTTTTCGCCCAATTTTAAAACTCGGTTACAAAGAATACAAAGGCGTCCCAAGCCCCGTTTCGGATTCTGCTTATAGGATGACGTATTGGCTTCTGGCAGCTCGTCACAACTACGTCAATGAACAGTCCCACCAGAGACGCGCTTCACGCGACTAAAACGACTACGTCACCCTTTTAAGTGTCACTCAGAGCTAGACTTTCGAAGCGATTGGAACGTCAAAGCTGTTCAATAAATATCTCAAGATTGCCTTTTCGCAACTTGTTTAGCCTGTACTTGTAATTGCAGTCAATATTGAGATTGCGACATAAATCATCAAACCATCGAATAAATACCCGATTTTAGTCAGTTAGCCTACTGATGGTGACCATTTCCTTCCCATCTTAGGCCGGTCGAGACACAAGAAGAGCATAGGGTATTCATGTATTCCTCAACCCTTTTATGGAAAGAATAGTATACAAAATAAAAAAGGAACACACTGAATGTTCTACTCTTTCGCTTTTGCATCTTCCGTTTTCACCATGCATGTAATGCTACGCTAAAGGATTGCCTGGCCGATCTGTTCCCTCCTCAGATAAGCCAGATTTGTAGTTGAGGTGGTAATATTCTTGCCCCCTTACAGCAACCGCCACCGAGCAGCACGCCAAAGAGACGCCTAACTTGGCCCAAATTTCCCAATCCTAGGGGCCTGACTTGGCCCTAAGAAGCTTTGGCTTCAAGTGGTGAACCAAAGTACCTTGCTTTGGCATTGTATAGCTTATCTCAGGTTCGCCACGTAATTACCGAAGTGCCAGTAATGAGCGAAAAATGCCACGTATCAACCGAAAAACCAGCAGTGAAGTCTTATCGCGGAAATTCGTTTGGCAATTGACGCAGGGTCGCAAAGTGGAAAAAAGAATTAAAAAAAAAATCTAGAAATTAAGCTTAATTCTGGCATTTCCTCGGTAACTGAGGCCCAAAGAATATTGTAACGAAATTGTTAACAAGATAACAAAACGAAAGCGCCTTTCCTGTCCTGTCGTTCATTGTCCTTTGTCGTCCGCGCTAATATTTTTAAGATGCCCGGAGAAGCGAGGAAAAATAAAACAATCCGGCAGCGAAACCTAACTCCTGCACTTGATTGACAATTTAGTGCTAAAATATTCAGTGTCTAGCCAAAAAAAAAAAAAAAAAAATATGGAGCTCGTTTATGTCCTTGCTCATTTGAACCTCCAGGGCCCTAAATCGCCAGACAAAAAGCAAAGCATTGCAGAAACAGCCCGTTTTTTTCATGCCTGTCTCTCATTCGGAAATACCGATGTCATAGTCACGGGGGTCGCAGTGGTGAACTTGTATAAAGATTTCATATTGAACAAAAGAATTGCTTGAGCACTGGATTTTAGCTTGTGAAAATTTATGCCCCGACGAGAGTTGGGGTAGGACCTCTTGTCCAATCGCTGCAGGGCAGACTTGTACCGTACGCATTACAAGTAATAAAATTACTTGTAATCGATTACTTTTTGGAGTAATTTTGTAATCAGTTGATTACTTTTATTAGGCAGTAATCACAAGAGTAATCTGATTAATTTTTGAAGTAATAAAATTACTTTTAACCGGTACTATTTTTCCACGGGACCCCCCCCCCCCCCCCCCCCTCCCCCCCCCCCCCCCGGGCACACGCCTTTTTTCTGAAATGACAAAAATAAAATTTGCTTTTTTTTCGAACGGAAAAAAGAAAGATTTTCGCGGAGCTGTTGGAAACGAGGTCAATCCCTTTCTATGTACAGTTTCTGTGGAATGTCCGTTTTTTTTTTTTTCGAGCTGGGACTGGGAATGGGAAGCCCTAGGGAAGCCACAGTTCGTGACAAAGGCCATTCAGGGCGAAGTTTGAGGGAGCAGAATGTAGCTTTGTAAGTCCTTCGTTCAAACTAGCCCCCTCACGCACACACACAGAAATAATAAAATAAATCCTGCTTAGAGTACCTACTCGCAGCCCGTAGGAGAACCAGAATCGAAGAATGCCTAAAGCGGATGAAAAATATAACAAAGCCAGTTGAAATATTTCCTAATTTCCCCTACGTGGTCTTTGTGACAAGCACTGTTTCGAGTTGAGAAGTGGTCGGGGCGATCTCTTCCGCTAATAGATACTACACATGATCCGTTTCAAATCCTGGAGCTGCTGCTCTTTTGTATAACATGCGAGCTCATCCACATGTGAATAACAAAATGAGCGACGCAAACTTTGAGCGACAACCCTTGCTCAAGCTTAACAAGATCTAGAAACCGCTCCAGCTTTCGTTCTGTTCGTCTCGACTTACCTCGCTCTTTAAATTCTCGGCTGCATCCGACCGCTGTGGTACAAAGTTCAGCACGACCCGCGCTCGATCGCCTCCGCAGAGGAAAGCCGATGCCGTTGTCAAAAAGTTCCAATATTACGTTGCTCGTGAACTGGACTGGTTAAAGCCCAGCAACATATTGTTGTACAATTGCATCCTAAATATACTAGCGTTAATTAATAAAAGTGACTATTTATCGCCAATTGGTGTTTGTGTTCTGTAAAAAATTGTCTTCGCTTCATGTAAAGTCAGTCCGTTTTCCCCACTTTTTTCCTGTAAACTGCTTTTCCTTCTTAAAGAGGGGCATGTGATATTACATATTTTTGATATACACGCTGACAATAAAGAGCAGGCAATTACATAGTTATTTGATCGCACGCGACAAGACACATCATGGATTGACGGCCGGCCGTGCCGGATGCTTCCTGGGTGTAATGGTGGTCGGCCTATAGCGCGAAGGGCCGGGCGTGTTGTACGTGCCTTAGAAGCTCTGTATAACAGAAACAGATATATGACCCCGGTCTGGCTACATGAAGAGCTCGTTCCGTTTTCTCTTCCCTTTGTGCCCTGGCTTTACGCACCGGATAATGAAACATCCGCTGTACGGCTAACGATCGGACTAAGCAATGTCAGTTGCCATCATTACAAAATTAAGAAAATACAATATGTAGCCAAGCACGAGTGTTCTCAATCAAAATGAATTTACCCGCTGCATTTGAGCCCTTGGATAGTAATTCAATTACAGTAATTGAATTACTGTAGTTCAAATACTTTTCTTGGTAATTTGTAATTGTAATTAATTACTTTCGGTCAAAAGGAATTGTAATTTAATTACTTTGTAGTGTCAGTAATTGCAAAATTTCAGGCATAATTACAATTACTTTTGCAAAACTTTGCGGCGCCGACGGAGCCTCTGTGAAAGCCTGAGCGCTCGCACAAGCGGCCTACCTCTCGGTGAAACACTCGCACGAAGAAACGCACCCACACACACGCACAACATAAATAGCGTCGCATTGTTTGTTGGTTTGTTGCTTACACTGCGGACTGAGAGGCAATCCTCTTTAGAGCCTACCTCAACGGCGCCGTGTTGCGCCGTTTGCTGTGCGAGCAGAAAACAGTAGCGCTAACATGCCAAAATATTGAGAAAAACAATTGAACTTCAGCTTTCAGTTGAGCTAGGATATTTTAATTGTCCATGAAGTTCTTTTTGCTGTTTTCTTTGCCAGTTTTTTTTATGTTCCTCTTCCGGTACTCTCGCATATTTGTATCTTTGTATCATTTTCAAGTTTATTTCCTGCTGGTTTTACTTCGTATACTTTTTGCATAAGCATTTTGGAGTCTGACCTCGCACCTGTGAATATTGTTACCAAAGATTCGGGAGCCCCGATTCGGTTCTTTTATATTTCTGAGCCATTATAATTTCAACTCAATGTAAATAATTGAGAATATCATGATGTTTGTATGTGAATGCGGTCGTATTAGCACGTGTGGATATTAGTTTTATACTAAAACTTTTAAAATATTTATATATGACTTATTGTCGCATTTTTATTTACCGTGCTAACAAAACTCTGTCAACCCAATTTTTTCTTTAGCGATCTGACGTCTTCCAGCATATGAACTAATTTATTATTATTTATTAAAAACGTAGCACTTAATTGCCCCAAACTGTCAAGCTCTTTAATGAATTTAACAAAATTCAATAAAGGAAAGTAAAATACGTGGCATTTAAGCAGCGGTGCTTAAGCCTCCTCAAACATTGGCGCAAAGAATAAACAAATATGTTTTATTCTATACAACTCGTTTAAAGTTATATGGCCCAAGTCTGGTCGCTCTCAGAAATAAGTAATTGTAAAGTAATTGCATTACTTTTTAAAAGTAATTTGTAATTGTAATTAATTACTTTTCAAGTCGTAGTAATTGTAATTATAGTTAAACTGCTTTTGAAGCAAGGTAATTGTAATTGTAATTAAATTACATTTTGAAATTAATTTACCCATATATGATTTGAACACAAAAATAAGCAGTATAGTCTTTGCAGTGAAGCCGAACTGCGGAAACTTCGTTTTTCCGTTCCGAGAAAGTGGGTGCGATTTCGATCACTTCTAGAGAAGATAGAACAAAAAAGGGGGAAATCGCATCAAGCCAATTGAAAGTTCGTATGATCGGCAGCAATGATAAAAAAATTGAACTAAATAAAAAATGGCCTTTTTCGATAAAGTTGGTTCAAAGTTTCGGTTAATCTCATTTTCGACGATATTTCAAATTTTATATAACAAATTACGTGAAAATCAAATAAACGAAACTTATGCCCGTTGATAGCCCATGTGTAGGACTACACCCGAATAGTATTTGGTAAGCGACAAATATAATAACTCATGAGTTACAAGGCTCTGAAGATGCCACCGGATTGTAAAAGAGACGATGTTTGGCATTTTTTACCTCAATAAACAAACATGCAAAAGTACCTCTTTTTGAACTCAAAATTAGTCGAAATAACATACAAGCACACAAAAAATAACTGTGAGTTTTGTATGCTTTCCGTATTCATACCAGCGTACAGAACTGGGTAGAAAAATCCCAGAGTAAAAAACAATTTTCACCCTGCTCCACTTAATATTTTTTTCGTGAAGCGAAATATTTTTTACACAATTTTGAAAAGCGGTTTCGTTCTTTGCAGAAAAGAGGCAATCACATATATATTTAAAAAAAAAAAAAAATTGAAAGACCCACCCTGACATGCGTGTTCGATTTCGGATGAAACCACCCATTGCAGGAACAGGAATAACTTAAGCCTAACAATGTTTGCAACTCAGCGCGTGCCCTGTGCTTCGCCAGCCCAACGAATGGCAATGATGAACGTTGGCGGCTTATAATTGGTACCAGATTACGTGAAAACTTGTTATGTCCGGAAATCAAAAGTGTCAACGCTGCTCGTTTTTTGTTTCTTTTGTAATATTTGCGGCGGTCATTGCGTAGAGGGTAAAAGAAAGGCGTGTTTTCTAGGTTATGCGTGTCAAGGATTAACAGTCAGTAGCTTTTCTGAAACAACAAGATTTTTTGACCGGCCCTTTAAAGAATGTGTTTACATAAAGCTTCTTCATTTTTATCTTACAGATTTTGACAGTGGTCACAGCCCGGATGATGGCGGATACAAATAGTTATTTCTCTAATATCACTTGTACTTGGTTAAAAAAAAAAAAATAAAACCTACAGCCGCCGGTTCTTCATTATTTCCTTAAAACATGCATAAACTTAAGGGCGACGTTTAAAGAAAATCCGAAAAAGACACTTTTCGTAGATCGTATGCGCCGTTACGCAACGCTCGCTGCAAGTAACGGAGGGTAAAAACAAGATACGAAACTCCCTATTAATCTGCATTTTGTTCTTCCAGAGGATGATACTCGAATGGTTTACAAGAACTTGACACATTACGGAAAGGCTCGAATATTCGCCGCATCTTCCACCTCGCGAAACTGAGTAACACGAAAATAAGTAAAGCGTCTAGCTTAGGCCAAATGCGGGAGTGTAGCTGGCGAATGTAACTACATCGTTTGCACTAATCATTTTCGACCGCCACCGTATCACTCTTTCTCACTGCTTATAAGAAAGGTCTCAACGTTCAAAAAACGCTTTGCTTTCATTTGGCATCTGGAGTCTACGCTGCAATGCAAAAAACCGAAATTTCTCGCGTGCAGAAGGATGAAGCGGGCCTCCTTTCGTCTGCCAGCTCACCTGACCAACGCACCACCTTTTGAACGTTGGAGTCGCCATAATAAGGATCTTCTTAGCTGTGACATTGGGCCGACGAGCCGCAGCGGCAGTACGCTGCACTGAGACTAAACGCCACATCTCGAAATTTCAGTTACGGAGCACACTTCTACCGGACTTCATCGCCCTGAAACACCGTCATCCTGCCCTGGATCATCTACTCATGCCTGTGACCGGGAGCTTCATCGGCGATTGGTGAAGGAAATCAGCGCCATCTGCACGTGGCTGTGCTTGGGAGCACCGCCGGCAATTGGCAGATAGGACCGGCGTCACCGCGGCACGTCATCACCCCTTGTGCTATAAAGGAGGCAATCTCGGCTTGCGGACGCACAGCAGCAGCGGCAGTACGCTGCACTGAGACTAAACGCCACATCTCGAAATTTCAGTTACGGAGCACACTTCTACCGGACTTCATCGCCCTGAAACACCGTCATCCTGCCCTGGATCATCTACTCATGCCTGTGACCGGGAGCTTCATCGGCGATTGGTGAAGGAAATCAGCGCCATCTGCACGTGGCTGTGCTTGGGAGCACCGCCGGCAATTTGGTGACCGCAGCGTCACCCCAGAAGCAGCTGATCCGACTTTTGCTGAGGAGCAAAAGGGGGATAGTACGCTGGAACCCTTGTGGGAACAGGCGCGTTGCGGAACGCATGGCATGGTAATTCGGAATGGACTTCTGTTTCATGAACAGGAGATTGAAGGGAAAAAGAGATGCAACTGGTGCTACCGAAGTCTCGTCATGCCGAGGTATTACGGCTGGCACACGACACCCCGTGTGGGGGGCATTTCTCGCAAAGGAAAACTAAACAGCGGATTAGAAGTGCTTTCTTTTGGCCAACGGTGGCCGCTGACGTGAAACGGCATTGCCAGGCTTGTCACGAGTGTCAGGTATGTTCCCGAGGGAAAGTTACAGACAGGGTCCCGATAACTCCGTTGACGAGGCCCGAGCGACCCTTTGAGACGGTCTACATGGACTGTATCGGTCCGCTCGAGCCGAGCTCGGCCCGTGGCCACAAATATGCGCTAACTGTCGTGGATCTGTGTACGCGATGGCCCGAGGTCATACCCCTGCGCTCACTTACGGCAAAAGCCACGTGCCAGGCGCTGGTGGACGTGTTTTCGCGTTATGGGGTGCCTGAGCTGATTTGCTGCGATCAGGGAACCAATTTCACCTCCCAACTCACGAAAGAGCTCCTTGGCCGACTCGGTGTGCAGATCAGGTTTTCAGTACCAGACCACCCCCAGAGTAACGGGATTGTTGAACGCTGGAACGGCACATTTAAAGCTATGCTTAGACACGTAGTGAGCGAGAAAGGAGGGCAGTGGGATCTTTACGTGCCTTGCCTTCTCTGGGCGTATCGGGAAGTTCCTAACGAAGTCACGGGGAGCTCCCCGTTCGAACTGATGTATGGCAGGGAGCCACAGGGCCCGTTAGCGTTACTGAGAAAGACATGGACGGGAGAGTGGACGCCGCCATCGGGCTTAAACAAACCGACAGCTGAGTATCTCAGAAGTTTAAGGGACAGAATGGCAGAGGCGGCGCGAGTGGTGAACGAGCACTCCGAAGCTCTGCAAAGTGCCTATGCGCAGAAGTATAACTTGAGAGCGCGTCCAAAGAACTTTGAAGTAGGGGAACAAGTGCTCGTACTCGAGACGGGTATGGCAAACAAGTTGCAACCTAAGTGGTTGGGACCTGCCGTGGTCACAGAGCAAAAACGCTCCGACAGTTACGTTGTCCGCTTTGCTGAGGGGAACGAGCGCTGGGTGCATGCGAACAAGCTGAGGAGATACAAAGTGCACGCGAACAATGTCGGCGTGATCTTCGAGTCCGATGACGACTTTGGACCCGTAGAAAGCGTACCAAGAGGACATACTAGTGACGCTAGTTTGGAGGAAATCCTCTCGGGCTCTGAGAACCTGACCCAAAGTCAGAAAATGGGCCTAAAACAGCTGTTGATGAGGTTCCCGTCGGTGTTTTCTGAGCGACCTGGACGATGTGAGGTAGGGGTCCATCGGGTGACTCTCGTACCTGGAGCAAAAGCGACTAAGTCATACCCTTACAAGGTACCGCTCGCTCTTAGAGCCGAGGTCGAGCGGCAGATTGTTCAACTGCTTGATTGGGATTTTATCTACCCCATTGAGAGTAGCTTCGTGCACCCAATTGTGTGCGTTGCAAAAAAGGACGGAACTGTGCGCATGTGCATAGATTACCGACAGCTAAACGCCATGTGAGAAACCGACAGCTTCTACGCTGCACTGAGACTAAACGCCACATCTCGAAATTTCAGTTACGGAGCACACTTCTACCGGACTTCATCGCCCTGAAACACCGTCATCCTGCCCTGGATCATCTACTCATGCCTGTGACCGGGAGCTCATCGGCGATTGGTGAAGGAAATCAGCGCCATCTGCACGTGGCTGTGCTTGGGAGCACCGCCGGCAATTGGCAGATAGGACCGGCGTCACCGCGGCACGTCATCACCCTTGTGCTATAAAGGAGGCACTCTCGGCTTGCGGACGCACAGCAGCAGCGGCAGTACGCTGCACTGAGACTAAACGCCACATCTCGAAATTTCAGTTACGGAGCACACTTCTACCGGACTTCATCGCCCTGAAACACCGTCATCCTGCCCTGGATCATCTACTCATGCCTGTGACCGGGAGCTTCATCGGCGATTGGTGAAGGAAATCAGCGCCATCTGCACGTGGCTGTGCTTGGGAGCACCGCCGGCAATTGGCAGATAGGACCGGCGTCACCGCGGCACGTCATCACCCCTTGTGCTATAAAGGAGGCACTCTCGGCTTGCGGACGCACAGCAGCAGCGGCAGTACGCTGCACTGAGACTAAACGCCACATCTCGAAATTTCAGTTACGGAGCACACTTCTACCGGACTTCATCGCCCTGAAACACCGTCATCCTGCCCTGGATCATCTACTCATGCCTGTGACCGGGAGCTTCATCGGCGATTGGTGAAGGAAATCAGCGCCATCTGCACGTGGCTGTGCTTGGGAGCACCGCCGGCAATTGGCAGATAGGACCGGCGTCACCGCGGCACGTCATCACCCCTTGTGCTATAAAGGAGGCACTCTCGGCTGCGGACGCACAGCAGCAGCGGCAGTACGCTGCACTGAGACTAAACGCCACATCTCGAAATTTCAGTTACGGAGCACACTTCTACCGGACTTCATCGCCCTAAACACCGTCATCCTGCCCTGGATCATCTACTCATGCCTGTGACCGGGAGCTTCATCGGCGATTGGTGAAGGAAATCAGCGCCATCTGCACGTGGCTGTGCTTGGGAGCACCGCCGGCAATTGGCAGATAGGACCGGCGTCACCGCGGCACGTCATCACCCCTTGTGCTATAAGGAGGCACTCTCGGCTTGCGGACGCACAGCAGCAGCGGCAGTACGCTGCACTGAGACTAAACGCCACATCTCGAAATTTCAGTTACGGAGCACACTTCTACCGGACTTCATCGCCCTGAAACACCGTCATCTGCCCTGGATCATCTACTCATGCCTGTGACCGGGAGCTTCATCGGCGATTGGTGAAGGAAATCAGCGCCATCTGCACGTGGCTGTGCTTGGGAGCACCGCCGGCAATTGGCAGATAGGACCGGCGTCACCGCGGCACGTCATCACCCCTTGTGCTATAAAGGAGGCACTCTCGGCTTGCGGACGCACAGCAGCAGCGGCAGTACGCTGCACTGAGACTAAAACGCCTCATCTAGAAATGTTCAGGTTGGTCGTTCTTCACGTTGTATAAATCTTGTTTTTCTCCGGGATGCACTGCGGCGGCTGCTGCTGCTGCTGTGGGTTTGTTTCGTGGTGTTTTTGCGGTGTTTTTTGTGTTTATTACGTGATTCTGTTTTATCAAAGAAAATTGCCGATGATACAGATGGTATATGGTCTGGCAATGTACTGAAGAAATGTCAGAAAGTAATTACAGATTAAATGCACTGAGTGGTCACTACTCTTATCACTTAGGCAATTGGGCGGAATTTCCGACAGCGACACTTAAAAAAGAATTGCCAAATATTCGAAAAACATGGCGGTGCCAGACTTGCGAAGCGTGCTAATTCTCGGGAGCAGTGACAAGCAGTAGGCAACCTAAAGAACAAGGGTGCCGCTTCCGGTACTCAAGCGACGTGCAAACAGTGAAGTCAATGTAGCTGTTCTCCTGGTTGGCATGAATGCTAAACTTGACACACCCTTTAAACCTTAAGGAAACAGTAGATGGAATGGAAAAGTCACTCCAGCATATGTCAGACAACTATGACGTCATGCTCACGCGCGTTGGTGAACAGGACGAAGAAATAAAAAGTTTAAAGAAAAGGGTTACAAACTGGAAAAGACGACGCGGACATGGAAATCGAACACTTAAAGCAAAAGTGGCACGATCTTGAATGGAGAAATCGCAGGCAAAACCTTGAACTGCATGGGATTCCTGCAAGCGAAAATGAAGATCTTCTGTCTAAATAAATGAAGTGGCAAAGAACCTGGAGTGCCTGATCTGACATCGGATCAATTATCGCCGCACACAGACTTCCCTCACGTGCAGAACAGATCCCCGGAGTCATTGTTCGCTTTGTCAGCCAGGCGACACGCGATATGTGGCTAGACCGGCGGTCACGACTAAGAATGCTCGGAGTAAGACACAGATCTTGGAAAACTTAACGCAGCAAGATAAGGCACTACTGTGGGATGCGAAAGAATGGGCAAAAACAAACAGGTTCCAGTACGCTTGGTATAAAAACGGTAAGATTCCTTGTCAGGGAGAAGGACGGAACTCAAGCCCATCTAATAAAGACTAAGGATGACTTGCAAAATTGGAGTAGTTTTGCTTTGGGTATTGCATTTTTTTTTAACTTCACTCAGCAATGACAGACTTATCTTCTTATTGCCACATGAGGTTGTTAAACCTTTTTAAGACCAACCAAATGTGCCTTTTTCGTTATTTCATTTAAATGTTCAATCAGTGCGAAATAAGTTTTGATAACTTAGCATCTTTCTGGACAGTTTTACATTTTCTTTTGATATAATAATGCTAACTGAAACATGGTATAACCAGAGTGATGAAGTGGACCAACTAGAGAAGTATGCAGTATTCAATTTAAATCGTAGCAACAAAGGAGGAGGAGGAGTATGTATTGACGTTAAAAAAGACCTGAATATAATATTGTTAGTGATTTCACAGAGTGACAACAAATGACTATGAGATTTTAACTTTACAACACGATAAATTTGTATTTTCTGTCGTCTATCGACCGCCATCTGGGAATGTTGCGACCTTCCTTGAATTTCTTGAAGATTTTTTAAAGGTTGTTGGTGAAAATAAATCGTGTCTTTATCTTGGCGGTGATTTTAATATAGACATGCTTACCTCCTCTAAACACCAGCTTGATTTACTGTCACTGTATCAGTCATATGGATTGTCTAATGTTATTTCACTACCTACTCGTATAGCGCCTCTGCATGCACGTTGCTTGATTTATATTTAACGAATGTCCCGACCACAGAGATACTTGCTGGCGTGATCGGGGTAACGATTAGCGATCACCTGCCGATCTTCATGTTTAGTCATGTAAATTTCAACAGCAAAAAAACTAGTGCTGCTCAATCTTTTTAGAAACATTAGCACGAAAACTTGCAACATTTTGAACAACAGATATTTTCTGCGAACTGGAGTGCGGTGTTGTCTAGCGTATCAGCTGACGAAGCATTTGATTATTTCTCGATAAGTTTATTATGATATACGACCGTTGCTTCCCCTACCAACAGCGAAATATTTCCCGCAAGTCACGTAAACCATGGGTTACGTCAGAAATAAGAAAAATGCTGTGCTTGGGAGCACCGCCGGCAATTGGCAGATAGGACCGGCGTCACCGCGGCACGTCATCACCCCTGTGCTATAAAGGAGGCACTCTCGGCTTGCGGACGCACAGCAGCAGCGGCAGTACGCTGCACTGAGACTAAACGCCACATCTCGAAATTTCAGTTACGGAGCACACTTCTACCGGACTTCATCGCCCTGAAACACCGTCATCCTGCCCTGGATCATCTACTCATGCCTGTGACCGGGAGCTTCATCGGCGATTGGTGAAGGAAATCAGCGCCATCTGCACGTGGCTGTGCTTGGGAGCACCGCCGGCAATTGGCAGATAGGACCGGCGTCACCGCGGCACGTCATCACCCCTTGTGCTATAAAGGAGGCACTCTCGGCTTGCGGACGCACAGCAGCAGCGGCAGTACGCTGCACTGAGACTAAACGCCTCATCTCGAAATTTTAGGTTGGTCTTTCTTCACGTTGTATAAATCTTGTTTTTCTCCGTGATTCACTGCTGCTGCTGCTGCTGCTGCTGCTGTGTTTTGTTTCGTGGTTTTTTGCTGTGTTGTTTGTGTTTATTACGTGATTCTGTTTTACAAAGAAAATGACCGATGATACAGATGGTATATGTCTGGCATGTACTGAAAAATGTCCGAAGCGACACTTAAAAAGAATGCAAATATTCGAAAAACATGGCGGTGCCAGACTTGCAGAGCTGCTAAGTCTCGGAGCAGTCAAAGCAGTAGGCAACCTAAAGAACAAGGTGCCGCTTCCGGTACTCAGAGCGACGTGCAAACCAGTGAAGTCAATGTAGCTGTTCTCCTGGTTGGCATGAATACTAAACTTGACACACTTTTAAACCTTAAGGAAACAGTAGATGGAATGGAAAAGTCACTCCAGCATATGTCAGACAACTATGACGTCATGCTCAAGCGCGTTGGTGAACAGGACGAAGAAATAAAAAGTTTAAAGAAAAGGGTTACAAACTTGGAAAAGACGAACGCGGACATGGAAATCGAACACTTAAAGCAAAAAGTGCACGATCTTGAATGGAGAAATCGCAGGCAAAACCTTGAACTGCATGGGATTCCTGCAAGCGAAAATGAAGATCTTCTGTCTAAAATAAATGAAGTGGCAAAGAACCTGGATGTGCCTGATCTGACATCGGATCAAATCATCGCAGCACACAGACTTCCCTCACGTGCAGACAAGATCCCCGGAGTCATTGTTCGCTTTGTCAGCCAGGCGACACGCGATATGTGGCTAGACCGGCGGTCACGACTAAGAAATGCTCGGAGTAAGACACATATCTTGGAAAACTTAACGCAGCAAGATAAGGCACTACTGTGGGATGCGAAAGAATGGGCAAAAACAAACAGGTTTCAGTACGCTTATTATAAAAACGGTAAGATTCTTGTCAGGGAGAAGGACGGAACTCAAGCCCATCTAATAAAGACTAAGGATGACTTGCAAAAATCGGAGTAGTTTTGCTTTGGGTATTGCATTTTTTTTTAACTTCACTCGCAATGACAGACTTATCTTGCTTATTGCCACATGAGGTTGTTAACCTTTTTAAAGACCAACCAAATGTGCCTTTTTCGTTATTTCATTTAAATGTTCAATCAGTGCGAAATAAGTTTGATGAACTTAGCATCTTTCTGGACAGTTTTACATTTCTTTTGATATAATAATGCTAACTGAAACATGGTATAACCAGAGTGATGAAGTGGACCAACTAGAGAAGTATGCAGTATTCAATTTAAATCGTAGCAACAAAGGAGGAGGAGGAGTATGTATGTACGTTAAAAAAGACCTTGAATATAATATTGTTAGTGATTTCACAGCGACAACAAATGACTATGAGATTTTAACTTTACAACACGATAAATTTGTATTTTCTGTCGTCTATCGACCGCCATCTGGGAATGTTGCGACCTTCCTTGAATTTCTTGAAGATTTTTTAAAGGTTGTTGGTGAAAATAAATCGTGTCTTTATCTTGGCGGTGATTTTAATATAGACATGCTTACCTCCTCTAAACATCAGCTTGATTTACTGTCACTGTATCAGTCATATGGATTGTCTAATGTTATTTCACTACCTACTCGTATAGCGCCTCTGCATGACACGTTGCTTGATTTATATTTAACGAATGTCCCGACCACAGCAGCAGCGGCAGTACGCTGCACTGAGACTAAACGCCACATCTCGAAATTTCAGTTACGGAGCACACTTCTACCGGACTTCATCGCCCTGAAACACCGTCATCCTGCCCTGGATCATCTACTCATGCCTGTGACCGGGAGCTTCATCGGCGATTGGTGAAGGAAATCAGCGCCATCTGCACGTGGCTGTGCTTGGGAGCACCGCCGGCAATTGGCAGATAGGACCGGCGTCACCGCGGCACGTCATCACCCCTTGTGCTATAAAGGAGGCACTCTCGGCTTGCGGACGCACAGCAGCAGCGGCAGTACGCTGCACTGAGACTAAACGCCACATCTCGAAATTTCAGTTACGGAGCACACTTCTACCGGACTTCATCGCCCTGAACACCGTCATCCTGCCCTGGATCATCTACTCATGCCTGTGACCGGGAGCTTCATCGGCGATTGGTGAAGGAAATCAGCGCCATCTGCACGTGGCTGTGCTTGGAGCACCGCCGGCAATTGGCAGATAGGACCGGCGTCACCGCGGCACGTCATCACCCCTTGTGCTATAAAGGAGGCACTCTCGGCTTGCGGACGCACAGCAGCAGCGGCAGTACGCTGCACTGAGACTAAACGCCTCATCTCGAAATTTTAGGTTGGTCTTTCTTCACGTTGTATAAATCTTGTTGTTTCCTCCGTTGATTCACTGCTGCTGCTTGCTGCTGCTGGCTGCTGTGTTTTGTTTCGTAGGTTTTTGCTGTGTTGTTGTGTTTTATTACGTGATTCTGTTTTTAACAAAGAAATGG
This sequence comes from Ixodes persulcatus, assembly GCA_013358835.2. Taxonomy (NCBI): domain Eukaryota; kingdom Metazoa; phylum Arthropoda; class Arachnida; order Ixodida; family Ixodidae; genus Ixodes; species Ixodes persulcatus. Next base: position 420,733 of record JABSTQ010010437.1, read on the forward strand.
AACCGATGATACAGATGGGTATATGTCGGGCATGTACTGAAAAATGATCCTGAAGCGACACTTAAAAGAGAAATGCAATATATTCGAAAAACATGGCGGTGGCCAGACTTGCAGAGCTGCTAAGTCTACGGAGCAGTCCAAAGCAGAGAGCAACCTAAAAGAAACCCAAGGTGGCCGCTTCCGGTACTCAGAGCGACGTGCAAACCAGTTGAAGTCAATGTAGCTGTTCTCCTGGTTGGCATGAATACTAAACTTGACACACTTTTAAACCTTAAGGAAACAGTAGATGGAATGGAAAGTCACTCCAGCATATGTCAGACAACTATGACGTCATGCTCAAGCGCGTTGGTGAACAGGACGAAGAATAAAAAGTTTAAAGAAAAGGGTTACAAACTTGGAAAAGACGAACGCGGACATGGAAATCGAACACTTAAAGCAAAAAGTGCACGATCTTGAATGGAGAAATCGCAGGCAAAACCTTGAACTGCATGGGATTCCTGCAAGCGAAAATGAAGATCTTCTGTCTAAAATAAATGAAGTGGCAAGAACCTGGATGTGCCTGATCTGACATCGGATCAAATCATCGCAGCACACAGACTTCCCTCACGTGCAGACAAGATCCCCGGAGTCATTGTTCGCTTTGTCAGCCAGGCGACACGCGATATGTGGCTAGACCGGCGGTCACGACTAAGAAATGCTCGGAGTAAGACACATATCTTGGAAAACTTAACGCAGCAAGATAAGGCACTACTGTGGGATGCGAAAGAATGGGCAAAAACAAACAGGTTTCAGTACGCTTATTATAAAAACGGTAAGATTCTTGTCAGGGAGAAGGACGGAACTCAAGCCCATCTAATAAAGACTAAGGATGACTTGCAAAAATCGGAGTAGTTTTGCTTTGGGTATTGCATTTTTTTTTTAACTTCACTCGCAATGACAGACTTATCTTGCTTATTGCCACATGAGGTTGTTAACCTTTTTAAAGACCAACCAAATGTGCCTTTTTCGTTATTTCATTTAAATGTTCAATCAGTGCGAAATAAGTTTGATGAACTTAGCATCTTTCTGGACAGTTTTACATTTTCTTTTGATATAATAATGCTAACTGAAACATGGTATAACCAGAGTGATGAAGTGGACCAACTAGAGAAGTATGCAGTATTCAATTTAAATCGTAGCAACAAAGGAGGAGGAGGAGTATGTATGTACGTTAAAAAAGACCTTGAATATAATATTGTTAGTGATTTCACAGTGACAACAAATGACTATGAGATTTTAACTTTACAACACGATAAATTTGTATTTTCTGTCGTCTATCGACCGCCATCTGGGAATGTTGCGACCTTCCTTGAATTTCTTGAAGATTTTTTAAAGGTTGTTGGTGAAAATAAATCGTGTCTTTATCTTGGCGGTGATTTTAATATAGACATGCTTACCTCCTCTAAACACCAGCTTGATTTACTGTCACTGTATCAGTCATATGGATTGTCTAATGTTATTTCACTACCTACTCGTATAGCGCCTCTGCATGGCACGTTGCTTGATTTATATTTAACGAATGTCCCGACCACAGAGATACTTGCTGGCGTGATCGGGGTAACGATTAGCGATCACCTGCCGATCTTCATGTTTAGTCATGTAAATTTCAACAGCAAAAAAACTAGTGCTGCTCAATCTTTTTTTAGAAACATTAGCACGAAAAACTTGCAACATTTTGAACAACAGATATTTTCTGCGAACTGGAGTGCGGTGTTGTCTAGCGTATCAGCTGACGAAGCATTTGATTATTTTCTCGATAAGTTTATTATGATATACGACCGTTGCTTCCCCTACCAACAGCGAAATATTTCCCGCAAGTCACGTAAACCATGGGTTACGTCAGAAATAAGAAAAATGATAAATAAGAAAAACACTCTTTACCATCAATTCGTACGTAGCAGAGACGTTAGCGTGTTGGCTAAATTTAAGGAACAAAGAAATCAGTGTACAAGGGCCTTAAGGCAGTCAAAACGTTTTTATTTTAACAATTTATTTCAAGGTGTAAACAAATCCGATGATATGTGGAAAAAAATTTAACGGTATACTTAAGAATGGGCCGCACAAGGAGATAATCACGAAAATCAAAATTGAAAGCACCGATTTAGATGGGGAAGCTTTAGCTGAGAAATTCAATGAACATTTTGTTAAGCCCGCACAAAGTGTGTGTTCTATGAGTGCCTCCAGATACATGCTTAGTGTTTCTGACAGCTTATTTCTTACCCCAACCGACGAAGAGGAGGTATTCTCAGCGTTTCAAAACTTAAAAACAGTAAAAGCTTCGATATATACGACCTTCAAATAAAACCAATTAAACATGTATTGCGGGCGATTTTACCCTATTTAACGCACATATTCAATTCAGCACTTATGTATGGTACAATTCCAAAAAAAATGCAGATAGCAAAGGTGACTGTAATATATAAAACCGATGATAAGAATGACTTAGGAAATTATCGACCTATTTCGGTTTTACCCATATTTTCCAAGGGATTAGAGAAAATCATACATCAAAGGCTTAATTTTTGTGAGAAATTTTCAATCATTACGCCCTGTCAATATGGATTTATGAAAGGTCGCTCGACTGAGATTGCACTTTTAAAACAAAAGGAACTACTTTTAGGCAACATCGAAGCGAAGCTGGTAACACTCGGCATATTCATTGATTTCACAAAAGCCTTCGACCGCATTAATCATAAAACGTTACTTACGAAACTGTACCTTTATGGTGTTCGTGGGGTCGCTTTACAAATGATTAGAAGTAACCTTCAAAACCGCCATCAGTGTGTTGAAATAAATAAAAAACGATCAAATTTCCGACCACTAACCGCCGGTGTACCACAGGGCAGTATTTTGGGGCCACTCCTTTTCAACTTGTATATTAATGACCTAGTAAATATTGATGGTAATGTGAACTGCATTATTTATGCGAACGATACGAGTATATTTTTTCCGGTGTTAACATAAATAAAATCATAAACAATGCAAACCATTATCTTTATCAATTAAATGCTCGGGCATCATCAAATTCCCTGCAAATAAACGTAAGTAAAACAAAGGCCATGGTATTTAGATCTCGAAATACAAATTGTAGTCCTAGGTCTGTACTTTTGCTTGGTACAGGCACTATTGATATTGCCGCCCGCAGGGCTGAGAAAGCAACGCTCGGTCACCGGCATCTGGAAGATTCGCATTCATTCTCGCTCCAGACGTAAATTTCCACCTGCTTTGTTGTTCTCGAAAGTGCCAGTTCATCCACGCTCCAAGCGCGCGACACTCGAGCCTTCTTTGACGAACGTTCGAGATAGTGACGCACGGTAGATAAGCAGCT